>JARBWK010000008.1:75456112-75761112 GCA_030556195.1 Anolis apletophallus
CGGGGAAAAATTTTCCCCCACAATAAAAAAAAAACCCCAGTCTTTCTCTAATTTAAAGGGTGACAAAAGGGGAAAAAAAATTTTAGTTAAAAGGGAAAACCCCTAAAAAAATTTTTTTTCTCTTTTTTCCCCCGGCTATTTTTCCCAAACCTTTGGTCTTTTGGGGTTCTCTTTGGGGAAAATGGCAGTGAGCAGTGAGGGCCCCCCCCTAAAAAAAACATTGGTCCCCCTCTTAATGACCATCGGGTTTATCCATGGCTCAAAAAAAAAACCCCTTTTTTTTGCCCCCAAAAACCTGTCTTTGATTATTCTTTGGTTGGGGCTTATACATTAATATAAACCGTATATGGTATGAAAGAGTCAAGAAAAAAAATGCTCTATTTCTCCCAAGGTAATATAATTCAGATAAAATTTCAAAAATAAAAAACCTATTTTTTTTTTTGCTAAAAAAGAATTGAATATCTTTAAAAACAAAAAATTTTTGCTCTTTTATTTTTTAAAAACGGGGGATTTGGTCCCCCCTTATTATTTAAAAAATTTTTTTTTTATCTTTTAAAGCAAACATTCTTCTTAAATTTTTCCCCAAAGCAAACCCCCCTAGAGAAATATTTCAAAATCCCATGTGTTTGGGGGGTTTTGCTCATTGCAAAGAAGAGTTTTTTTGGGGGGGACAGCTCCCATTTTCCAAACCATCGGGGCTTTGGTTTGGTTAGGGGTTTTCCCAAAAAATTAAATAATCCAACAAAATTATTTTAAAAATTGGAACTGGGGATCTCCCCCCGGGCCCCGGTACATTAAAATATCTACAAAAAATATTTTTAGATCCTAAAAATGAAAAATTGCCCCAGATTTTTTAATTTTTCCCAAAGACAGAGCTGTACAATGGGGCCCTAAGAAATTTTACCACCCAACGTTTTGGGGAACTAAAAACTCAAAAACCCCTCTTTTTGTATTCCCCCATCTCTATCTTACCCAGCCTCACAAAAGTCTTTTTATTGAGCAAAAAATTAAAGGGTTTTTGGGATTTTCAGTTGGATTTTCCCCCTGCAGGAGCTGCTGAGCCCCCCCAAAAAGTATCCCCAATTTTTTAAAAAGGGAAAAAAAATCTTTACCCAAAAATGTCCCCCAAAACAGAATTTTTGATTTTTCCCGGGGGGTTTTTAAAAAAAAAAGGGTTTTTCCCTGGAACCCCCTCAAAACATTTTTTGCTGTAATTTGTTTCTTTTTTAAAAAAATAAACCTATTTCCCCAACTTTTTTTTTTTTGGGTGTATCTTTAAAGGAATTTTGGGGCCTTTAGTCAAAAAAGGGGCTGGTCAGCATTCCCAACCCCCCATTTAAGTTTTTAAAAAAACCCCCGGGGAAAAGAACCCCGTAATCTCCATTATTCGGGCCTTCCCCAAAAGGGGAAAATTAAAATGTGAATGGGAAGTCTGGGGAAACAACCATCATATCTTATAAAACCCCGGGTGGGGACCCCCTATTAAAGAAACATTGGTCCAGCACCCAGGGGAAGTGAATGCACATCCCAGCCCTTTTGTAGTTTGGGAAAATATAATTGACTCAATTTTAAATGTCCCAAACACTCACTGGCTTGACCCCTTTCAACAGGAAAACACACCATGTGACATTCATAAAAGACCTTATTGAGAAGCCTTCCTTTTCCGTTATTTTGATTATTTTAACACAGAAAGGTGGTTTTTTTTGATCCCTTTGGGGAAAACTTTTTGTTTTTCAATTTTTTCAAAAGGGATATTTTTCCTTTTTAAAACTTCAAATGTTTCTGCACCAAAAATTTCCAAATAAAATGGAATCAAATTTCAAATTTACTCTAAGGGGGTAGGCGCATTCTATCTATTATCTTAAACAATCAAAATCAAATAAGAATTTTGGGTAAGGGTATAAAAAAGGCTTTAAAAAAAAGGCTGTAATTAAAAAAAAGACTGGTTTAAAAACAAAAACCCTTAGTTTTGGAAATAAGTACTGCCCTTTTGGAAATTTTCCTAATATTTTGGTGAAAAAATTTTTTCCTCTTTCGGAAAAGAGGATTAACCCGGGGATCTATTTAAAAAATTTGTTCCATAAAACTTTTTGAGAGATGTACTTTACCCTTTTAAAAATTTGGGATAATTCTTTCCCTTTTTTCCTTCTTTTTTCCCCACTTGTTTAAATGTGCCTTTCACCCGGAAAAACAAATTTTTTAGGTCCACTTTTCTCTTTTGAAAACCTATTAAATGAATTTTTTTTATACTTTCTGTCTGTTACGACCTTTTTCTTTTCCCAAAATTATAGATGGCCTTCTATTTAAATTTTAACCCTTTTTAAAAATGTTTTCCTTTCACGGCGAAAAAAATTTTTTCCCGGTTTCCCCTTTTATAACAACAATCCAAGGCTTTTTCTTTCAAAACCCTCATTTCCTCCATACCATTTTTAACCTTGGCCAAACAAATTTATATTTTAATGAGGGTCAAAATTTTTAAAATTCTTTGCTTATTCTCTGACGGTGACACCACTAAAAAATTAAGTTTACACACTTCTGGTTTGATTACCCTTTTTTAACTTATTAATGTCAGAGTGCTTATTTAATCCACAACTATTCATGCAATAAGTCAGCGGAATGAATAACATATAAGTTTGAGTCTCCATTCGAGGAAATTGGCGTAGCTTTCTGTTTCTTCCCTTTTGGACCAGGCTTTTTATTAACTAATACACTTTGAATTATAATTATAAATGTAAAATTGATGGTTTGGCTCCAATGTTTATGTGGTGGATGGAACTTAAGTATTATGTGTCAATGCTAATTGTATTTTAAATTCTGAATGTCTATGGTTTTATATTGTATTTATATTGTGTATCGGCATCGAATTGTTGCCTTTTGCTAGGCCGCTCTGAATCCCCCTCGGGGTTGAGAAGAGCAAGGTAAGAAATGATGTAAATAAATAAATATCCTGAAAATAGTCCAATAGTGAGGCATGTGCCTCTCTTGCCCAGAGCAGTCAAGACAACTGTATTCCTTGTTATGTACCATTGGTAGATGAACCATCATTGCTCATGGGGAATGTCATTGTTTCACTATAAAACAGACATCAGATACAGTTTCTAATGAAAGACGGGCTTTATGAGTGCTTCATTTTCTCCAAGATAGTAAGTTAGCCAACAAGCCTCTTTCTGCTAGAGATCCTGTGTACAACTGGTGGCCACTGTGTGACACAGAATGCTGAACTAGATTTAGCATGGCTCTTCTTATGTTCTTATGTTTAATAAAAGGACACGCAGCAAAAGGCGTTTGAAAATTAATAATCCATCATTCATTTAAATTATCTTAGTCATTAATATAGCAGTCAAAAGTACTATACAGCCGTGCTCTGCACGAATAATACAGTATAGCTGGGATAGGATAGACCAGGAGGGTCAAAATAATCCATACAAATCAAGGGGGTTATATCCCAGTATAAGAACCAGGTCGAGTCATTGGTGGTTTTAGAGTGCGTCGTGAGGGGGCCGGGTTACGAGCGCACTCTATGGCCCAGAGACCTGGATTCTTATACTGGGATATAACCCCTGATTTGTATGGACTATTATTTGACCTCCTGGTCCGTCTATCCTGTTATACTGTATTATTCGTGCACGGCTGTATAGTACTTGACTGTTATATTAATGACTTGAAATAATTTCTAAATGAATGATGGATTATTAATTCTCAATCGATCTTTTGATTTGCGTGTCCTTTTCTCTCTTATAATTGTACGGGCATAGCAGCCTTTTTTTCTTATGTTCTTAAGCCATACCTTCTACAAGAATCCAAAATTCACCAGAACTTGTGTTGATCCAGTTCTTGCAGATTTCACTCCTCTTCCCCAAGAGCAAAGCTTGATGGGTTCATGGGTTGAAACCAGATGATTCAAAACCAGAGATTTCAAGAAATCTAAGCTTACCATAAAGATTTCGCCCCCACCAACCTATTGTGAAAGGAATAGTTACATTTCTATGAGCAGGGTAAGCTGAAGATGTGGGTATGTGGCACCCATGGGTCCGTTCGTGCCACTGGGAGGAGTGCGGCGCCGGGGAGTCCCGATGCCATTGGGACCCGCACATGCTGAAGGGGACTCGGAGGATGAGTTGGAAGGCCCAGAGCAAGATTGGTCAAAGCAGTGCCTTTTGCCCAGTTCACCTGTAGAGAGTTTAGCATGGGATCTCGAGTGGGAGCATTCTCCTGGGGGGAAGGAGCGGACCAGGTGGAGATGGGAGGCAGCGAGAAGCAGATAGCGAAGATAGTTATGAATTCCCAAACGGACCGAGGTTCCCAGGAGCTGGCCGAGCAGCAGATGGAGGCCAGCGGCTGGGAAAAGTTCGGGAGGCTGCTTCTCAAGGAGATAGCGATACTGGACTGGAAGAGCGGGCCGTTCCCATAACAGACGCATGAGGACATAGAGCAGGGCAGGGAGGAGCTGGCATCTGTCCCAGACCGTCGCCGTTCGGGAAAGCAGAGCTGGAGACGCCGGGCCCTAGATCGAGGAGGCCCGGCCCGAAAGGATTAAGAACTTGGCTCCGTGGGAACAGATCCTCAGTTCTCCGGCCACGTCTGATCTGAAGGGCGTGAGCGAGGTGAATCTCGAGCCTAGTTTGGCTCGCCTCTTGACCAAGACCTTGCCTTGTTATTGATTACCGCATTGCTGCATGAAACCCTGCTTTGTTCCAGTCAATCCGAAACTTGCTGCTTTTGCCACGTTTGCTTTGGAACTATCTTTTGGAACTTTGCTTTCTTAATTGGACTTCAGCTTTGCTGATTGCTTTATTCTTTGATCTCTTCAAGAGAATTGCTGCTTTTGACTTTTTATATTCAATAAAACTAGTTAGCCTTTACTCGTCTCCGTGTGTGTGTTAAAAGGGGCAGTACTAAGTCGGTGATTGTGACAGTTGGCCGGAGAACTCCCGAACCCCTTTTTGCACTAAGGACGTACCAGGAACCCGCCGCGCTGCGTGCCCGAGGCTCCCATTGTCTCCACGCGGCCGATGGCGAAGCGAGGTCCGCAAGTGGTAGGCGTTGCAACAGGAGGTGGCGGAGCTGCCGAACTCCGAGCGGGGCGGCACTACGGTGAATGCCCCGGCTCGTTTCAATGAACATCCGCGACGGTGGAAGTTTTCATTGCCCAGGTCCGATGTGGCCTGAGTTGCGCCAATGAGTTTGCCACCCCTCGAGGCCCAGGTGGGGGTTCGTGTTCAACTGTATGGAAGGGATGGCAGCGGCGGCGTGGAGCAACTCCCCTCTCAATGCCGCGTCTCCTCATATGGCGACTTTGGACACTTTCCTAGATGCGATCCGGGCGACCTGGGACCCCCGTCCATGAGACCTGGCGGAAGGGATTTAGCACGGCTGACCATGAAGGACATAACTTGTCTCAGTATATTTCCGTTCCGAGTATTGGCCAGCCAAGACCAAGTGGGAAGGGCCACCCTGCGCTACACGTATCGGCGGGACTCGCCCCGAGATTCAGCAACAGATGGCATACCTGCCCCGGCCGGCCGACCTGGAGGAGGCCATCGCCTCGAGATTTGCGGGGCGGAGGCGTCGCGCAATACAAGAGAAGGTGGGGGGGTGGCACGGGCGAAACCACCGACTGCGGGAGGCCGGACCGCCACTTGTGCCCCGCCAGATCCCTGCCCCCACCCCTTCGTGGATGACTCTGAACCGTGTAACTGGGCACGGTGCGGTGCAGATGCCGCCGAGAAGGCTCGGCGCCAACGACTTAACCTTTGCTGGTACTGCGGGGGGGGCTCGGGTCATTTTTCTCGGATTGCCCCAGAAACCGCAGGGAAGACCCCTCGGGCCTCTGCAGCGGGTGGCCGGCTCCTCCGAGCCTGAGGAAGCCCTCCAGGCGGCGGGGGAAGGGTGCGGCCGAGTGTAAGGGGTTCGCTCACTCGGCCGACGCGCTAACCTTCCCTGAACCCAAGACTGGACAATTGTTCCTTGTCATGTGGTCAGCTTGTGGTCGCCGAGAAGGGGCGATGATAGTCCATGCCATGATTGACTGGGGAGAAGCGACCAACAACTTCATTGATGCAGACTATGCCAAGTCTGCGGGATTAAAATTTTTGATCTCAAGAGCCAAAGGGTGTCCAGACCATCGATGGGAGAGTTCTGAAACGGGGCTGTAACTCAATATACCGCCCCTACCAGGATGTGGACTAGCCTCCATAAAGAGGACATTTCGTTTCTTGTGACCAAGCCCCCCGATTGCCCCCTTGTCCTGGGCATTGTGTGGCTCGCGCTCCAACCCCCAGATCTCTGGGCTAAAAGACAGTTGATTTTTTCTTCGGACCATTGCCAGGCCACTGCATGACAGCTCGGGCGTGCCTGGCTCCACGAATGTGGAGAATGTGGTTACCCTGCCCAAGAAGTATGCCGGTTTTTGGGATGTTTTCAGAAAAGGAGGCAGAGGCGCTTGCCTCCGCACCGGCCCTACGACTGTGCCATTGACTTGCAGCCAGGGGCCCAATTCCGGGGCGCCTCCCTCTCGGATCCGAGCAACAGGCTCTCCGAGGGCTTCAGAGGAATGAGAACCTGCGGAAGGGGGTTTCATTCGACCCTCCCAATCCCCGGCGAGGGCTCGATTCTTTCGTCAAGAAGAAATCGGGAGTTCTTGGCTTTGCAATGACTATAGAGAACTCAATAAGATCACGATCCGAACCGATATCCCCTGCCCTTGATCCCCAGCCTGGGCGGATGTTTCAAGGTATTCACTAAACTGGACTCCGCGGGGCTTACAACCTTGTCCGGATCCGCCAGGGTGATGAATGGAAGACAGACCTTCCAGACCAAGTGGGGCAGTTTCGAATACCTGGTGATGGATCGGGTTGTGCAACGCCCCCTGCCTGTTTCAACACTTCATGAATGACATTTTTCCGAGACCTGTTGGACCAGCTATCTGGCGGTCTACCTGGATGACCTGCTGATTTTTCTCCGGATCAGGCGACCCATGATCCCCATGTCAAGGAGGTCCTCCAGAGACTCAGAGCTCACGGGCTCTATGCCAAGCTGGAGAAATGTGCGTTTGATCTGCGTGAGGTGGACTTTCTGGGGTACCGCATCTCTCCTAATGGCATTGCCATGGATGACACAAGGTCAAGCCGTAGTTGACTGGGCAGCCCCCGCCAGCAAAAAGACATTCAAGATTCCTGGGCTTCGCCAACTACTACAGAAAGTTCATTCCTGACTTTGCCAAGTGGGCTGATCCGATCACCCAGTGTTTGCGGGGAAAGGTGCCGTTCGGTGGACACCGGAGGCGGATGTGGGGTTCCACGGATTGGAAGCGGCTGTTCACCACTCAGCCGCTTTGCAGCGCAACCCAACCCCCACTTTCTAAGTCGTCCGGCCGACGCTTCCGGATGTGGCGGTGGGAGCGGTCTTACTACAGCCTCAGGGTACGGATTTGTTGCCCTGTGCCTACTATTCCCCGGCAGCTGACGGCTCCGGAAAGAACTATACCATTTGGGAGAAGGAGACTTTGGCCATCAAGGTGGCCTTCCGAGTCTGAGACACCTGCTTGAAGGGGCCAAGTTTCCGGTGGAGGTTCACACCGACCACCGGAACCTGGAGCATCTGAAGTCCCAGCAAATTGAACCAGAGGCACAGAGATGGTCCCGTTCTTTGAGCGATTCAATTTCCGCATTCACTATGTGACCCCAAAGCAGACCAAGCAAGTTGATGCTCCTGTCCCGAAGCCGGAGTATGTCCTTGTGAGGGGGGTCCTCTCTGAGCAGCCTCTACCAAAGCGGAGAACTTTGGCGGCCGCCCGAACGGCCCCCGACTCCCGCGGCCCCGCCCTGCCCCGTGGATAAGCGGCCGTTGAGTGTGCGGGTCCAGGCCCGCCAACGGGACGACCCTGGGTGCGCGAGCAGCTGTCCAAGGGGGGTGCAGGCTCCGTTTCAGGTGCGGAACGGGGGGTGCTCTATCACTCGGACTCTGTTTATGTTTCTCCGGCCCTGAGGCGGGGGACATTCTCAAGCTTTGCCACGACTCTAAGGCGGCGGGCCATTTTGGCTCTTCAAGACGCTGCAGCTGGTTCTACGGGATTTTGGTGGCTTAAAGTGCGGAGGGATGTGAGGACTATGTGGGGATCCTGCCCTGTGCCACCGGGCTAAGAACCAGGGCAAGCCGGCTGGCTTGGCTCCAGCCCCACCGACCCTCCGCTCCCTGGAAGATGATTTCGGCTGATTTTCATCACCGACCTCCCCGTCGGGGCTTCACGCGATACTGGTAGGTGGTGGACTGTTTCACAAGATGGGACACTTCCATCCCTGTGGGGGTGCCTACCATAAGGAGACTGCTGATATGTTTGTACAACATGTGTTTCGCTGCATGGACCCAGAGCCTGGTGACGGACGGGGCACCCAATTCACTTCCCAGTTCTGGGAAGGCTGTCCAGAAGCTGCTGGGGATTGATGTGCGGATGTCCACGGCTCACCACCCGCAGACCGAGGGCAAACCAAAAGGGTTAATGCCACTTTGGAGCAGTATCTGCGCCTGCTATGTCAACTATCAGCAAACCAACTGAACCCTTGTTGTCTTTGGCAGAGTTTGCTTACAACAATGCGACGCAGGAATCCATCAAAAGAGACTCCTTTTTGCCAACCATGGACACCACCCTCGGTTCTACTCCCGGTGGACCCGTCTGGGACGCTCGAGGCTAGGATTGCCCAGGAGCTCACTGCCTTCAAGACTTGCTACGCACTCAATTGGATCAGGCGAGGCCGACTACAAGCGGATGGCTGATCGGGCGGCGCGCAGGAGGGTCCTGCGATTCTGGTGGGGATAAAGTTTTGGCTGTCCACCAAGAATCTGCCCACGCAACGCCCCCAGCCGCAAGTTGATGCCCGGGTTTTTAGGGGCCCTACAGTTTTGGAGCGGGTGGGGCCTGGCTCCTTCAAGCCCAGCTCCCTGCGGACATGAAACTCCGGTGTTTTCATCGCTCCTTCCCGCCCGGCTGAGAAGGGTGCGGCCTGATGTGACGCACCGGCCGCCTCCCTCCTGTGATGCGGGAGGGCGGGAGGAGGTTAAAGTAGCAGGACATTTTGGATGCTTTCGCATCCGGTACCGAAGTTGAGTATTTTATTGACTGGAAAGGTTTTGGCTGGGAAGAGCGTGCCAGGTCAAGGCTCGATGTCCACGCGCGGAGTTGGTGGCCCGCTTCCACATAAAGTATCCTGACAAGCCCAGCCGGGGGGGCCTGGGGGGGCCCTGAGGGGGGATAGTGTAGCACCCATGGGTCCGTTTCGTGCCACTGGGAGGGAGTGAGGCGCGGGGTCCCGATGCCATTGGGACCCGCACATGCTGAAGGGGACTCCGGAGGATGAGTTGGAAGGCTTAGAGCAAGATTGGTCAGCAGTGCCTTTGCCCAGTTCACCTGTAGAGAGTTTAGCATGGGGGATCTCGAGTGGGGGCATTCTCCGAGGGAAGGAGCGGACCAGGTGGAGATGGAGGCAGCGAAGCAGATAGGCGAAGATAGTTATGAATTCCCAAACGGCCGAGGTTCCCAGGAGCTGGCCGGGCAGCAGATGGAGGCCAGCGGCTGGGAAAGTTCGGGGAGGCTGCTTCTCAAGGAGATAGCGATACTGACTGGAAGAGCGGGGGCTGTTCCATAACAGACCTTGAGGGACATAGAGCAGGGCAGGAGGAGCTGGCATCTGTCCCTAGACCGTCGCGTTCGGAAAGTTGAGACTGGAGACGCCGGGCCCTAGATCGTCGAGGGGCCCGGCCGAAGGATTAAGAACGGCTCCGTGGGAACAGATCCTCAGTTCTCCGGCCACGTCTGATCTGAAGGGCGTGAAAGCGGAGTGAATCTCGAGCCTAGTTTGGCTCGCCTTGGACTAAGACCTGCCTTGTTATTGATTCGCATTGCTGCGGAAACCCTGCTTTTGTTCGAGTCAATCCGGAAACTTGCCAAGCTTTTTGCCACGTTTGCTTTGGAACTATCTTTTGGAACTTTGCTTTCTTAATTGGACTTCAGCTTTGCTGATTGCTTTATTCTTTGATCTCTTCAAGAGAATTGCCTTTTGGACTTTTATATTCAATAAAACTAGTTAGCCTTTGCTACGTCTCCGTGTGTAATGTGTTAAGGGGCAGTACTAAGTCGGTGATTGTGACAGTATGGCAGATATTATCATCATCTCTTCTGATTAAAAATATCCCTATGCTTCACAGAGTCATAGAATTATAGAGTTGGAAAGCAGAGTTACCTGCCAAATCAGGAATTCATCCACGACAGTCAGGCATTGTCACGATGCAGGGTCTCGGCCCAGCCCCTTAATCACACACACAGAGACGGTAATCAGCTAACTATTTATTGAATAATAAGAAACAGGTGAAAAGGTAATTGTCCATAAAAATATTAAAAGTTCAATCAAAAAGGTAAAGAATCTGTAAGTAAAATCCAAAAGCAAACGTGGCAAAGGCTCCGCAAAAACAATGCGGATCAAGGACTTGGTCCGTGGCAAAGGAACAAGGCAAAGTTCATTACAAGGCCCAAGAAACTTCTTGGCAAGGCACGAGCCAACAACCTGGCTCCGTGGATCTTCGCTCACTTCACTCCCTTCAGATCAGAAGTGGCCGAGCTACTGAGGATCCGTTTCCACGGATCCTATACTTAATTCCCTTGATGGGACCCCCGGCGCTCTAGGCTTCGGCGCCAATCTGTGCTACGGGATCTAGCGCTCCTCTGGCGCTCTAGGCTTCAGTGCCATTCCCTCCTGCTGGACTCAATGCTCTGTCTCCTATCAAAGCCCCGTCCTTGCCTCCCAGCACCTGGCTCGCTATCTTCATGAGAGCCAGACTCCCTTTCTGCTTCCATGGGCTCATCCTCCACTATCTCTCCGACCCTTTCCTGCGACCCGAAACCACCTGGTTTCTCATACAGATTATCTGAATCAGCACTTTCAGAGTCAGCCTGATTTTCCCAGCTATCATAGCCATCCGGCCAGCCATCATCCCATGCTAAGCTTTCTGTAGGAGAGGAAGGCCCAGCTGCCTCATCATCCCCTTCCTCCATGTCCTCATCAGCTGCAATTGGCCCTAATGCAAGTGGGACCCCCGGGGCTGCCCCCTGCCCCCCAGGCACGAAAGGGAACTGGGTTGCTACAGGCATGTAGCCAGGGGGGGCTAAGGGGGTTTCAGCCCCCCCCCGAAATTCTCAGGGTGATCCGCGAGAAGGCCTTAATGGTACATTATTTAAACTGTTATGTTTATTCATATCATGATCTGATCACCATGCTTATTATATCCCACATTCATGGGGTTATTGGGATAACAATACAAAAGGTTTGCTAGGGTAGACCCTCTTCCACCCAGTCTCAGCCCCGAACCAAACTCAGCCCCCGAATCAAAATCCTGGCTACAGCCCTGACGACTGTCACTCAACGTATGTTTAAATACATACAATGAAGGGCTTCTTCCATGCAATCTTGGGTCTAATAATAATAATAATAATAACAATCCCAAATGATTCATTGGCAAGTACCACCTGCCAGTAGTAAAGAACTGGTGGGATCATAAACCTGCAACGGTCGTGGAAAATAAACAGGCAAAAATACTGTTTTGGAACACAATACACCAAACATTGCGATTGTAGAAAAGAAAAAAGTTTGGATTATTGATATCACCATACCAGATGACAATCACATTGAGGAAAAACAGCAGGAAAAACTCAGCTGTAACCAAGACCTCAAAATCGAACTGCAAAGGTTCTAGCATAAACCAGTACAGGTGTTCTCAGTGGTAGTTGGCACACTGGATGCCGTGCCAAAAGATCTCAGCCAGTATGTGGAAACAATAACATTGACAAAATCATGATCTGTCAACTGTAAAAGGCCACCTTACTTGAATCTGCACGCATAATTCGAAAATACATCACACAGTCCAAGATACTTGGGAAGTGTTCAACTTGTGATTATGTGATACAAAATCCAGCATATATCTCTCGTTTGCTGTGACATACTGTGTTTTGTGTCAAAATAATAATAATAATAATAATAAATTTCTTACAAGCCCCTCCTTGTGCCTCAAGGCAGGGCACAACAAAGTTAAAAAAACATCATTGGAAAAGGTTGTGTAAAATACATATGTTAAAACACATTTATGTGAAATACATACAGTATAGTCTTGCTTATCCAACCTTCGCTCATCCAACATTCTGCATTGTCCAATGCAGTCTGCCTCCCAGCTGTTTCAATACATTGTGATGTTTTGGTGCTAAATTCGTAAATACAGTAAATACAGTAACATATCATTTGGTTCTTAATTTGTAAATTCATAACATAATTTGATGGTTAATATGCTTTTCCTTAATCACTCCTTATTTTCCAACATTTTCGCTTATCCAATATTCTGCCGGCCTATTTATGTTGGATAAACGAGACTCTACTGTATATTAAAATATACAAAAAAGGAATTAAAATACAGTAAACACAGGAAAATGAGATTAAAATTCATAGTTAAAATGGATTGGGTCAGCCTGCCAGAAGTGATAGGTCTTCAACTGTATCTTAATTTCCGACAGCTGATTAAGAAACCCTGGGGATAAATAACTGATCAAAGTTAAGAGAATAGCAGAAAGTCGCTCCTGGAGTCTGAATATATTAAAGCTTCTAAAAGTTTTCTGCATGTAAAAGAACAGTGAGTAGGATATAATGACAGATTTCCTAGAAAGCTATTATTTTGTGCTGCAAGTAGACAGAAAAGACAATTTAAACTAAAGGAGTCTTTAATCCCATGGAGAATATGAGGGTGGATCTTGCTGTTCTGTTCCTGCCAGGCTGGAGGGAAGCGATATCAAGAAACAAACATCACTAAGCTTACTCTGAAAGAATTTGTATTCATGAACCATTTTGTTGCTGTACTTCAATGCATCAGGAACATCAAACATATGCCTGCGAGATCACTACGCTCCGAGGAGCTCAACCTCCTTGTGGTGCCTCCCCTCGGAACCTGCCGACTAGCCACTACACGGCGGAGGGCATTCTCTGTAGCCGCCCCAAGTCTCTGGAATGGCCTCCCGGAGGAGATCCGCGCCATCCGCGCTCTCCTGCCCTTCGCAAGGCCTTGAAGACTTGGCTTTTTAGGAAGGCATTCGGCTCTTAATTCAACCACATTGCCCGCTTGCCGCCTATGGTTCCCCCAGGTTTTTATCCCGTCCCCCAGCCGTTGCTGAGGTTGTGCTCTTAATATATTTTAATCTGTTGTGATGTGTAATATGTTTTTAACTGCTTCATTGTTTTATTTCTCTGTGTTTTTGCTTCTTTGTAAACCGCTCTGAGCTCCGGAGTGAGCGGTATACTAAATCGAAGTTAATAAATAAATAAATAAATAAATAAATAAATAAACATATATTTGATTCACATTTTTAACTCCATTTCTGGGTTCCATTGGATTTCATTTAAAAAAATGTTTGAGAGGAATGCAGGGGTATGAAAAGTATATAGGGTATACGGTACCTTTGCATCCAATTAGCTGAGTCAAAAGTGTAGGGCTCTGTAGCTCTCCCAGCCTAAATAAAAAGTGTCTGGGTCAATACATTTTACAGGTGGATCTTATGCAGTAAGATTATAAGTTAGGTCTTAAAGTTTTCAGTAGTTCATGCAATCAGAGGCTAACCAACCTTTTTTGTAATTTAACCTTCTTACAGAGATCCCTGTCTCCATGCACCTTTCTGATTCTCCACTAATGTCTCCCAAATGCCCCATATGTTTATGTTCAGAAATATGTGATAATTATTTTAAGCAAAGAATTGACTCATAACTTTGTTTGCACAAGCATCTCACTTATTGTATGTTTAAGATCTATCCACAGAGAAAATCACATAATATTTAGGATCACAGATTACAATATAATGTTGGTCTTAGGGAAACTTCCAGATCTTCTTAATTAAAACTTCATCCAGTTAATGTATTAATTATTAATTTTATTAACTTATTAAATGGTTCACGACTTCCCATATCTTGGCTCAGTTATGAATCAGAATGGAGATTGCAGTCAAGAAACCTGAAAAAGACAAGGACTTGGAAAAGCAGCTATAAAGACACTAGACAAGATCCTCAAGTGTAAAGATATATAATTGAATACCCAAATTAAAAGTGTTCATGCTATCATATTTCTAATTTTGATATATAATTGTAAATGTTTCTAAGAATAACATGAACCCATTTGCAAAGTGGGGTTGGGGATGCATTTTATGGATCCTGTGGGCTACTAAAAAGACTGGCAGTCTCCAGATTACAAACATCTGACTTCCAAATGACTCATAGTTACAAATGGGGGTGAGACAACAGGAAGTGAGAGAAATCTACCCCTAGGAAGCAAAATTCATTCCTGAAAGAATGAACATGGGGGGAAAGGTGCCTCCAATGAAGCTTTCTCACTAATCTTTGTTTCCACCACAAGCCATTTTTTTTTCAAAATCCAATTCTCACAGAGACAGAAAGTGGGGTGAAATCTTCTGAACAGGGGTGTAGACAGCAAAACAAACACCAAAGCCGTACCTACAAAATCTACCTTATTCCTCACTTGGAGATCGTCTGTAAATGGGTTCTGATTTCATAGAATCCAAGATGACAAAACTGAGACTGTTGAACTTTGGACATATGATAAGAAGATATGTTTCACTAAAAAAGACAATGATACTTGGTAAAGTGGAAGAGAGTAGGAAGGAAACAAGGAAGATTGCATTCCAGGTGGATGGACTCAACCAAGAAAGCCACATCCTTGAGAGTTGTTGATGAGAGGGTGACTTGAAGATCTCTCATTTGTATGGCCACCATATGTTGAAGCTAGTTTCATGGCATTTAACAACAGTTTATTGAAATGAGAATACACAACTGGCTTTCCCACTGTAGTCAAAGTTTATTTTGCTAGATTTTCATCAATTGAGCAACCTTGAAGGACTCACTTGAAGGGCATGACATAGAAGAGTGTTAGTGTGCCCTTCCAAACTATATATAGGGCCCTGTCAGCCAGATCTTCCTAACTTCAAGGGGAGAAGATGGTTCCTGCTCTATACAACTGCAAAAATCAGAAAGGAAAAATAGAGTTTCTAATAGTAGATTTAGAGGAAGAAAAGAATATAACCATCAAGAGGAAGTATTGTAATTCCAAAATGCATTGGATATGCTACATATTTTAGGCAGTTTGGGAACTATTTCTTTCTCTGTCTCTCTCCTAAATCATTACATGATCACAAAGAGTTGTACTGCTGAATAATCTTTTTGTGCAAAGATAAAAAATAAATTAGATTTGTAATGTAATTTGGCCAGTCCACTGGTTTCAGTTTAAATACAAGCATTTCACACCTTCTAACATGGTATCATAATGCAAATGAGTTACTTTAGTTATCATTCTTTCTAATATTTGAAAGATTAATATTTGAAACATAACACCAGATTATGTTGTTAGAAGACAAGGTTGTTGGTTTTTTTTGCTCTGAGAGAATGTGAATATCATTAAAACTGAAACCAATATTTCTATATTTCTAAGGAAATCAGCTGTTTTTATCTTTATAGCAAATCTGTCTTCTTGAAAGTTCCAATTTAGCTAACGACCTAGAGATAATATATACATACGCCATGTGTTTCTGGGGTTGCTCATTGCATAGAAAAGTTACGTTTGGGGGCTACAGCTCCCAGAATTCCTAGCCATCAGGGCTCTTGGTTTGGTTAGTGGTTTCCAGAAATTGTAATCCAACAAAG
This sequence comes from Anolis apletophallus, assembly GCA_030556195.1. Lineage (NCBI taxonomy): Eukaryota > Metazoa > Chordata > Lepidosauria > Squamata > Anolidae > Anolis > Anolis apletophallus. The sequence goes on from JARBWK010000008.1 coordinate 75,471,844, forward strand.
TTACCTTTACAGAATATCTTTTCAGAAGCCCTTATTTAAAGTATTAATATAAACTAAGAATAAGCGAGCACTATTATCTACTTGAAGGATTGTATATTAACATATTGATCACTTACCATTAAAAGTCAGGGCAGAGCCTATTGGGATAATAGGAATTTGACAATCAATAGAAAAGCAAGATTGTGGCTGCTTCCATTTTGAGAAAGAAATACTGCTGTTTTGTCTGCACCGGGAATGTGGCGCAAGTGACTAAGTATCAGCTGCATAAGATCTCTCTGACTAGTAGGTCATGAGTTCAAGGCCTGCTCGGGTCGAGGTGGGTTCTCGACCTTAAGTGTAGCCTGCTGTCAACCTTTGCAGCCCAAAAGACAGTTACATTTGTCAAGTAGGAGATAAAGGTACCATGTTAAAGTGGGGAGGCAAATTTTAACTGATTTATGAGGCCATTAAAGAACTCCAGGAATCGCTGAGGAATGCTGAAAGAACAACAAGGGACGCTGGAAAAAACGCTGAGAGATGAGGAGTGTGTCAGCTCCCCCTGGTGGCCAGAAAGTTTGCCTCTGTTCATCTATATCAGGGCTGTCCAACTTCTACCAGACTGGGCGCCTGAATTCCGGTCACTGATCACCTGGGGGGCCTTAGGGTCTGCCTCCGCCCCTGCCCCGGCTCCACCCCCACCCCTCCCCTGGCTCCGCTCCTCCTCAGCCCCGCCCCGCTCTGGCCCCGCCCTCTCCACCGGCTCCGCCCCCTCCCTGGGCTCCAATTTTCTTACAATTACTAGTTGCATTATTAATTATAAAATAGATTTTTAAAAATGGAACTGAATGAAATAAATATAAATATAAATAAATATCAGAAGAGAGATGGATTGAGGAAGGGAATATATATGGGAGGGAGATAAATATAAATAAATATCAGAAACACACAAAGAGAGATGGATTGAGGAAGGGAATATATATGGGAGTGAAATAAATATAAATAAATATCAGAAACACACAAAAGAGATGGATTGAGGAAGGGAATATATATGGGAGGGAAATAAATATAAATAAATAACATAAAAGCAAGAATTAAAGCAAGGAAGAAAGGAAGAAAGGAGCCCACCCCAGTAAAACAGCCCTCAGTTCCAAATTAAATACATTATTATATTTCTGCCCCATATATTCCCACCCCATCTTCCCCTTATTTCCAAATTAAATACATTTATTATTATTATTATATTTCTTCCCCATATATTCCCACCCCCATCTTCCCCTTATTTCCAAATTAAATACATTTATTATTGTTATTATATTTCTGCCCCATATATTCCCACCCCCATCTTCCCCTTATTTCCAAATTAAATACATTTATTATTATTATTATTATATTTCTGCCCCATATATTCCCACCCCCATCTTCCCCTTATTTCCAAATTAAATACAATTATTATTATTATTATTATTATTATATTTCTGCCCCATATATTCCCACCCCATCTTCCCCTTATTTCCAAATTAAATACATTTATTATTATTATTATTATATTTCTGCCCCATATATTCCCACCCCCATCTTCCCCTTAAGCCCCCTGCTTCGGCCTACCTTTCCAAACGCGCTGGATCCAGTAGCCGGACCACGTGCGAGGCAGCGGGCGGGCGAGGCGGTGGGTGGGCGGGCGAGCGAGGCGGCTGTGCCTCCGCCACGGCGGCGCGATCTCCACCGTGTCGGCTGCACCATCTCCGCGGCGGCTGCACCATCTCTGCCTCACTAAGACAGAGCGCGCCGATTGGCAGGGGGGGAGGGAGGGAGTAGGAGGAAGAGGGAGCCTGCTCCTCCTCCCCGCCCCGCCTCGCCCTGCCCCGCCCCTCCCCGCCGTGAAAAAAAATTGAATAATAATAATAATAATAAATAATAATAAATAATAATTTTAAATAATTTTAAAAATTTAATTTTAAACAGCCGATTTCTTTTTTGAAAGGGTAGGGGGCCGTAGGGAAGGGGCTGGGGCTCCGTATACGACCCGCGGGCTGCCAGTTGGACAGCCCTGATCTATATGTGTAATATGTCAAAAATGTATGTACTGTATTGTACTGTACTGTGATAAATGTCACATGTTTATATGGCAGATGTTGAACTGCAGGGATTGTCTGCAAGTATGTGTACTGTAATCCGCTCTGAGTCCCCTTCGGGGTGAGAAGAGTGGAATATAACTAAAGAAAATAAATAAAAATAATAACGACATCTAAAACTTGGCAAACATTATTCTTATAAGCTCTATGTTACACATTTTACAGTGATGCAAAATTGGCAAAGCAATATTTATTTATGCTCTGCTTCTGGCATATTTATATGCATTCATGGTTTCTACATAAAATAATTCTACATGAAATATTAACAAGGCATACACTTTACACAAAGGTTTTTATACCTGTACTATAGTATCTTCCTGTTCAAAAGTTTTGACTGTGATTTCTCTAGGCACTCCAGACATTTCACTGCACACGTGATTAGACTGGATTGAAGTTGTGCATTTTAGGGTTGTGTGTTTTGTGGCCACCACGGTTTTGAGTCATCTTAAAGCCACATTATAATTTCAGTGTCAGTGAGGCCAGGTATTTATCTATTTGAATTTTTGAAATCAGTGTTCCCTCACTTATTGCTGGGGTTAAGTTCCAGGATCTCCTGCAATAAGTGAAAAACCATGATGTAGGGATACTCTATTTATTTTATTATTTATACACTATTTTAGTAGTTATACACTATTTTAAGTCTTTATAAACTTAAAATAAAGGGAAGGGAAGGAAGGAAGGGCCCTTCAAGGCTGGAGGGAGGGAGGACTAAGGAGGGAAAGCACCTTGGAGAGCGGTGGTGGCAAAACCCCACAAAAGAGCAAAAATACCATGATATATATTTTAAATTAATATTTTTTGAAATCCGCGAAACAGCAATCTGCAATAAGTGAACCGCAAAGTAGCGAGGGGACACTGTTTATGTCTATATCAAGTATTCCGCTGCCTTCTGAATTTGAATCAGAAATTATGCCCAAAACATGTTTCAAACACAAGGCCTGCAGGCTGAATCTGTCCCACCACATTATTTTATGAGGTCCATGAGGCTTTAAATACCAGGGCAACATAGTTACATTCATGCAGTCTTATGATGACAAATGGCACTTTGAAGACAACCATAAGGCTCATGTGCTCATTTTTGTAAGTAATGTGTAGAGACAAGTTTCCCAACAGCCCTTTATCCCCTTTTGTACTTTTTATAATGTGACTACTACTTACATCAAGAGCCTAATGACAGCCCCTTGGCAACCTGCACTCCACATCTGCAGGCAGGAAGAGAATAGCATTAGGATATATATTGACTTAAGAGCAGTTATATATTTGTCTCCTTTTATGTCTTTTTATATTTCTAACAGATTGTTTCACTGGCCTTATAAATATAATGACAGATATAATTTGGCGCTTCACTGGGGATTTCATGGCTCCTGATCTTGTCTGCCGAATTGTTCGCTATTTGCAGGTAGTAAATAAATGTCTCTCAGCATGTTGCGATGTTCTTTGGGGGTGGAGAGGAGATGGGATGAAAAATAGGGGAGGGAATGCAAAACATAAATGCCATAAAAATGCTGAAGGATTCAATTCTCCTGACTGATTTCATGCATTGATTGATGATAGTCCTTATAATACTGTAGTCGTTATGGTGATGATCTCAAGAAGAGTTCAGAAAATCCATCAGTTGCATTTGACATGGAACCTGGGGGGCTAAGAAGAATCAGGAAGGTGGCAAATGGTGTAATTATCCCCTTTGAGCAATAATTTATGATTATTTAACCCTGCAAGGCCTGGTTCCAATATCCTACTTCAGTGGTGACTCAAGTTGGATATGGCTCCCTGCAAATGGCTGGGGATGTGGTCCCCACCCTCCAATTGGTCTGTGAGTTGCCCATGCGCAACTGAATTATTTTTGCTCACAGGTTAAAAAAATACAGTATTACTGATTTATGTATAACTACACATTAAAAAAAATAAGAAAAGAACTTCCAGACATTTTTGAGTCTTTCACTGTAACAAAATATGTCTTCTTTCTTTCTGGTCTAGGTTGTACTGCTTTATGCCTCCACCTATGTTCTGGTTTCACTAAGCATAGACCGATATCATGCCATAGTTTATCCAATGAAATTCTTTCAAGGAGGTAAGAAATTTCGATGACTCCCCAGCCCTCCAGCTATTTTCTTTTTTCATGAACAGTCTTCTTTTAATAGATAACTTTTCATTGTGTTCAAATAATCTTTTTGCTATGAATAATGCATTTGATTCATTCAGCTCCCTCGTTGTCTTTTAAATGGCAATAGTGTTGGCCTCTGGCTTTTTACTATAATTACTACATAAATGCCAGGCGATCCTTTGATAGAATACTGAAGATCTTTCTGCTACTGTGAGAAAAACCAATTAAGAATCAAAAAGTTAATAAAATGAAAGACATCCCAGTGGAATTTAACAATTGTAATTAGTTAAAGTCTGAAATTTGCATTCATGAAACATTGGGCATGGCCAGGATTCCACCCAAGATCATGAAATTATTCACAGTTCTCATTGGACTTGAAACACAATATTGCAGTATGGAATGCTGTTCTAGTCCCTCTTCCATGCTATTCTAGTCTGCTGGAGCCAATTAGTAGAGGTGTGCGAAACATCAAAACTCCACTTTGTTTCTAATTACGAAATTTTGGTGATCCTCGTTTTATTTCATAAGTATTTCTAAACAATTATAAGGGGTCGATTTCATTTCTAATTTGAAGATCCAAAAAAGTATTTGTGCACCAATGGAGAAACACGTTTTTTTAGGTAATCTTTACAATTGTAGCACACATTTTAAATTGCCTGATTTTTTTTTAAAAAAAACCTACAAGACTATTGACACAATATAAACTTTGTAGAAAAATTTTGAATTAGGTAATTTTTTTTAAATTGCCTGATTTTTTTTTCAAAAAAACCAATTGAATTTCTTTTGAACCAATTCTATATTTTTAATGTCAGAAAGGAAAGAAAGAGGTTGGTAGTTGCAGTTGGTACTTGGCAGTACAACAATTGCCCCAAAATATGGCAAAGGAAAGGAACAGGTTGGTTGGTAGACTAGAATCAAAATAGAGTAGCAGATGATACTGTTTTGATGGCCGAAAGCGAGGCGGACCTGGGGAGCCTTCTAATCAAGGTGAAAGAAGAAAGTGCAAAAGCTGGGTTGCAGCTAAACATACAAAAACCAATATTATGGCAACAAAAATTATTGATAACTGGCAAATAGAGGGAGAAAACGTGGAGGCAGTGACAGGCTTTGTATTTCTAGGTGCAAAGATTACTGCAGACGCAGACTGCAGCCAGGAAATCAGAAGATGCTTACTTCTTGGGAGGAGAGCAATGAGCAATCTCGATAAAATAGTGAAGAGTAGAGGCATCACACTGGCAATGAAGATCCGCATAGTTAAAGCAATGGTATTCCCTGTAGTAACCTACGGGTGTGAGAGCTGGACCATAGGGAAGGCTGAGCAAAAGAAAATAGATGCTTTTGAACTGTGGAGCTAGGGGAAAGTTCTGAGAGTGCCTTGGACCCAGGGCCGTAGCCAGGATTTTGATTTGGGGGGGGGGGGGGGGCGTAGTTTGGTTCGGGGCGGGCTGAGACTGGGTGGAAGAGGGTGTACCCTAGCAAACCTTTTGTATTGTTATCCCAATAACCCCATGAATGTGGGATATAATGAGCATGGTGATCAGATCATGATATGAATAAACATAACAGTTTAAATAATGTACCAGAAAGGCCTTTTCGCGGACCACCCTGAGAATTTCGGGGGGCTGAAGCTACCTTAGCCCCCCCCCCTCCTGGCTACATGCCTGCTTTGACCACAAGAAGATCCAACCAGTCCATACTTCAGGAAATAAAGCCTGACTGCTCTATGGAGGGAAGGATAGTAGAGGCAAAGATTAAGTACTTTGGCCACATCATGAGAACAGGAAAGCTTAGAGAAGACAATGATGCAGGGGAAAATGGAATAAAAAAGGAAGAGAGGCCGATCAAGGGCAAAATGGATGGATGGGATCCTTGAAGTGACTGGCTTGACCCTGAAGGAGCTGGGGGAGATGATGGCCAACAGGAAGTTCTAGCGTGGGCTGGTCCATGAGGTCACAAAGAATTGGAAGTGACTGAATGAATAAACAACAACAACAACAAAAAGAAAATAAAGAAAGCAGTTTGTAGAATTAATTAATTTTAAATGAAAGAAATCCAAAAGGGAAGAAAACAGACCACCCCAAATGAATACTAAATGGAATCTAATATAAATATAATATAATAACCTGTGGTCTTCAAGAAATTTTGGCTACCGCTCCCATAAACCCTAGCCAGAGATGCAATCCAAAAACAAGCTGTAATGTCCTGATTAAAAAGAAAAGCTCTGCCACTTGCTGCAGATCATTTGATGCAGTCCTCAACACAAGGTGGCACTTAAGGGATCCCCCCCCCCCCCCCAAGGGCATATGTGCAGATTTCTGAAGAGCGGAATAATAGCGGTGATCCTCAGTCTACTGAACTGAACTGAACTTTATTCTTTATGAGTCGCCCTCCACAAGTGTGCTCCGGGCGACTTACACAGCTAGCAATAACAATACTAGAGTATTAAAACATTAAAATATTAAAAAATATTAAAATGGCTAAAAATATCGGACTCGGAAGGTTCTGGGTCATCTAGCCCCTGGATCCCTGGAAATCACTATCAGAGGCCATAGACTGGCACCAGATCTTTGCTGAAGGCTTGCTCTATCCTGCAACTGGAAATAATTTTAATTGAATATTTGTGGGTTGACCCTTGCATGCAAAGATCATTTAATTTCTGTCACACAACTGAATCTCCCTCCTTTCCCAAAAGAAAAAAGGCACCAAGTGTTCTTAAAGGTGCTTGCTACGTCATCAGAAATGGAATAATCTAATCTGTGGTGAATATATGAAATCTGGAAAACACCTCACTAAAATTCACAATGAGATGTTTTAGAACTACAGTGCTTGATACAGTTCCCCAATTACTGATCATCTTTTAGAATAAGACATTTGGTAATTCATTCCTAATTGCTTCTGATCTGAAAATAAAAGGTAATAAGCCATTCTTATTCCAGAGAGTACAACCAACTAAATTTCTCTTTGTGATTCTTCTCATTTGGTCACTCACTGGTCCTGTCTTATATATTGTTTATTTCCTAGATCAGTCTTTCTATAAGCTATACATGTATTAAGACTAATTTTATTTTCTTATTTTTGACACAGAAAGGCAGGCAAAAATTCTCATTGTGATTGCTTGGGGCCTCTCTTTCTTGTTTTCAATTCCAACTCTCATCATATTTGGGAAGCGGCAACTGTCCAACGGGGAAGTACAATGTTGGGCTGTTTGGCCAGACGATTCTTACTGGATCCCTTATATGACCACAGTTGCTTTCCTGGTGTATTTCATTCCTCTGATTATTATCAGGTAAGAATCTTGAGAGTACATGAAGTTTAATTGGGCTTGATAATTTGTTCAAGCATAAATTCATGCTTGTATAATTTTCTGAAGTGAGGTATTTGGTGAAATCAGTTCTTCAGTAGGGGAAAAGTACACATGAGACCTGTAAAATAGTCTTATATTGTATAGCCCCAACAGCCTTCTTCAACTTAATATCCTTCAGGTGTGCCAGATGACAACTGCTCTCTTCCTTGGCAACCCTAGTAGTGACTGTTAAAAAAAACAAAGTGACTAACAGAGTGAAGTGACCACTTCAGATAGCAGATAGGGGATGAGAGCCTTCCATCTATTAAGAGCCTCGCCGTCACCCTGGACACTCAACTGATGATGGAAACACATATTTCCATCATCAGTAGAGTAGCATTTTTCCATCTGCGCAGGGCGAAGAAGCTGGCCCCCTACCTGTCCCGCCACGACCTAGCTACAGTGGTCCAAGCCACGGTCATCTCGAGACTAAACTACTGTAACACTCTTTACATTGGCCTTCCTCTGTCCATGATCCAGAAACTCAAGCTGGTGCAGAACGCTGCAGCGCGATTGTTGGCAGGCTCACCAACACACTGTCACATCATGCCTATCCTGTGCGAACTGCACTGACTTCCAATAAAATTCCGGATCACCTTCAAAGTGCTGGTATTAACCTTTAAGGCCTTGAATGGTCTGGGGCCAGTGTACCTAAGGGACCACCTCTCCCTATATTGTCCCCCCAGACCACTGCGTTCAGAGACACACAACCTCCTTGAGATCCCGAGCTGTAGAAGTCTTCGCTTGACCGCAACAAGGAGGAGAGCATTTCGCGTCATTGTGCCAACTCTCTGGAATGCCCTCCCACCCGAGGTTCACGCCTTGACCAGTCTGCTGGCCTTCAGAAAGGCCTGCAAGACTCTGTTGTTTAAGCAGGCGTTCGACTGTTAGTCCCTCGGGCGTATTATTTACTTGCGGAACTTGCTCCAGTTATATGCTGTGTATGTGATGAGTTATATACGCTATGTTGTATATTCCATTTTTAATGGTTTAGGTTAAATGTGTTGTTTATATATGCAATTTTATCTGTATTTTATTTGCTTTTATTTGTATTCTAGGGTTGTGAGTCGCCCCGAGCCGCACGGGAGTGGCGACAGACAAGTTGAAACAAATAATAAAATAATAATAAATAAATAATAATACTTATGAAATTACAAATTGTCTTTCCATTGTAGAACTTGCATACACCACACAACCATCCATGATATCTAAGGTGTAGCAGAGCATAGTTTTATAAACTTTTGGGTCATGATCCCATTTGGGGTCCCTTAACTAAATGTAGGGGGTCATGAAACATTTGTGTAGCTTGCCACCTAGTGACTGTTTTAGACACTGTTAGCAACGTCATGCAGCAAATGCTTCAGCTGGCAACCAAGCAGGCCAGCATGGCATGAAAAATGTTGAGGATGCTCTAAATCCTGCAGTAGCAAATATTCAGCCTAGATTTAATTCTTTATGTAAAAACAAACAAAACATCTACCTCATTTGTATGCAAATTTGCTTTCCTCTTTATCTCAGGGAGTAGAATATCATGGGCTGGCTCTGTGTTCATATTACTGAAAATAGGTAGTTTGAGAAGTGAATGAGAAGAATAAAATAATGGTTTCCTCCAATGTTTCTTCTCTCTAACTGTATTCTTTAGTGCAAGAGGGTTGCCCTGGTTGATTGCCAGTGTGGCAGGGAAAAAGAGAAATAGCAACACCCCCCTCCCTCCACTTGCAACAGCACCTCGAGAGCATTGAAGGCATTTAAGGACAGCTGTGGCCCAGGAGCAATTGCACTGTTGTAAGGATTGCAAGCAAAGCACCATGATGATGTTATCAAAGTAAAAAGAGCTGACTCAGATGGGGTCACCAGGTAGCCACCCAAAGGATTCAATTTGTCTTCTCTATTTCTGCTCTATTTGTAACAAAGCAAGAGTGGGACTAAAAGGACCGGCACACTAATCAATAGAAATGGTCAGCAGATCCTGCATTTCCTAATATATCTGAATATTAAGAAATGATATTCTCTGGGTTGCAGTCTTTCCGCATCGGGAAATTTGTTTTAAATTTATTTAAAACATTTATATTCTGCCCTTCTCACCCCGAAGGGGACTCAGGGCAGAGCACAACATATATACAGCAAACATTCAATGACGGAACATAAAATAAACTATAAACATACATAAACATTAAAACCAGTTATCTTCATTTTTAAAATCTGTTGTTTACGCCATCTCTAATGTCCTATTGTTAGCTTATTGCATTGTCCCAAAGGCTTGATCCCACAGCCAAGTTTTTACCATCTTTCTGAGTGACAGGAGAATGGGAGCTGATTTTATCTCACCAGGGAGGGAGTTCCAAATTGAACGTTTTTGCATCTGTGACCTGTAAATGCACTGTAAATACCTTAGAAAAAAGGCAACAATATTTTTAATCTGTAAAAGCTATCTGAGTAGAGAAAAGGAGCTTTAAATCAAGCTAATAATTAGTATTATATTTTTGTTACACATTGAACTTCCCCTGTAAAGTATGTTTAAATTTGCTGTGACAATATGTAACCTCGCTGTGCTGAATTTTCACCCCACTCTTTACACTGCGATTACAAGACATTGGGAGATTATTTTTCCCTATTCGATTCCTCCCTAGCCTCCCCAAAGTGGGGGCATAAAGATCAGGAAATGCAATCAGGCTAAGTGTTTGCAGAACTCTATGGCTCAAATTGGTACTTATTCAGTATAAATGTCAGTGTCATCTTCCCTGCAAACCCAATTAAAAATGTAATTTAGTCAGCAAACAAAGCTCCAGACCAAAGCTTTGAGACAATATTTTTGGACTATGATTTCCTCCTCCTAGCCATATGGCCAGTGGATAAGATTTAAGGCACTGGATATTGGCAGAGGTCGACCGTTTTGCCTGCAGCCCATCATAGCACCCAGGAAAAAGTTGCTCAAAGGATCAGGGAACTGTCATGATTGGGAATACGTGAATGACAGAAGAAAGAGAGAAGCATTTAAAAATGAGCCAAGGACATCACTCATAGAGGGCACTTGACCGGATTTTGAAGAATATCAGTCTCAGGTTTTGTGCAATTCAACAGCCCTCTCCTCTCAAACTCTCTGAGCTTAATCCTGTGTTGATCCTAGCCAGAGCACACCCAATGAAATAAATCAAATGTGTTAGTCACAGCTAACTGTTCATTTCAGTGGCCTTGCTCTAGGCTGGAGTTGTTGTCATGACTTGGAAACAACCCAAAGGAACACAACAACATCATTAACTTGCTTGTCCTGCTTTCCTTTTACCATTTCTAGTGTCATTTACTTCATTGTGATTCGGACAATATGGACTAAGAGTAAAGCCCATGCTATAATTGTGTCCAACTGTTCTGGTAAGTCTTTTGGAGCAGCTCTTCTAAGTTTTACTGTTTAGCATGACATTAAAAAGTAAGTGGTGTTAATTTGCCAGAGGCTACAAAATAGTTACTGTTAATTAATTAACTGAATTTTCAAATCTTATCTGGACAAATAAGAGAAGTTGAATATGCTATATGAAGTCAAACATGTTGCTGTTGACTAATTGGGCAAAAACACACATGGAACTACTCCAGTCTATTGCCATGAATTGCAATCAGCAATTCACATTCACTGGGTTTAGAGATGGCTGAAAGTGGGGGAAAACACACCAAAAAATACTATTTGTTTTACCAGTGAGAACACCTGTCTAGGAATCTCTAGATCAGGGGTGCCCACACTTTTTCAGCACGCGAGCTACTTATAATAAAACCAAGTCAGAAAAATCTACCTATCTCCTCAAGGCTGGAGAGGGGAGGGGGCGGGGCTTGGTGCGGCCTGGCTCCACCCCCTCTGGCTTCTGCTCTACCAGCAGCTTCTCCAGGCTTGAGGATGGCAGTACCAAGTCAGCCTTGTGCTAGCTATGCCACCACTGGCTTGGCATTGCCATCCTCAAGCCTGAAGAAGCTGCTGGTAGAGTGGAAGCCAGAGGGGACAGAGCCAGGCCGCACCAAGCCCCGCCCCTCCCCTCTGGCTTTGGAGCTCCCAGCAGCTTCTCCAGGCTTGAGGATGGCAATGCCAAGCCAGTGGTGACATAGCTAGCACAAGGCTGGCTTGGCACTGCAATCCTCAAGCCTGGAGAAGCTGCTAGAAGTGCCGAAACCAAGGAGGGGGCGGGGCTTGGCACAGCCTGGCTCCGCTTCCGTCTGAGAAGTGGCCCATCTGGCTGGGATCGACCTCCTTCGGTCCCGGAATCGACTGGTTGATCACGATCGACTTCCTGGGCAGTCCTGCTCTAGATCCTCCAGCACAACACTAAAGTCAACGTCTGCCAAAAGCTGACAATAAAACCACACTGGGGGACCTAGAAAAAGCATTTTCATCGAATCCATGAATAATCTAACCTGCTAAAAGTCAAGCCTGCAGATGTGGCGATCTGGCTCTAAACATCAATGACAACAGAAAAATAATGGCATTTGCGTTTAAATTTTATGCTCATTTATACTGATGTACTGATGAACCACGTTTGTATTAAAATGAAATGCTCAATGATTGTCTGAAATACTGGGGAAAGAAAAATATTGTTAATGCATAGAATTATTCATTGTCTCGACTGGTTTTTAAAAAAGTTTTCTAAATCAGTGAAACGTTCTCAAGCTTGATGAGCTAACAGTGGTGAATGTGTTCTACCATTGTAGCAAGTTTTACGCAATAGCTGTAAAAATGAAGGAGAAAGGAGCACTTGAAGTTTCCCCACTTGCACAATTACTATAAAGAAAAAATAACAAAATTTCATTACTCTCGTTATAGTAATGAAAATTTCATTAACGATAGGGAATAATATTTTGCAAAGAAAAAAGCCACTCAAAATTTGTGGATTGAAGGGCAGAGGAGAATAAGGTCCTACTATGCTAGTGATCAGCATAATGCTTAATTTAGGCTAAATCTACACTGTCCTTTAGCCTAGGATTGGATCTGTTTATCCCAGATAATCTGGCAGTGTAGTCTTATATAAGCCAGTTCAAACAGATAATGTGTGATCAGATTCTGGGATACAGGGCAGTGTAGATCCAGCCTTAGACTTACGAGTAACTCTTCTATACTAGCAGCACCAGGCTTAGATACCTACTTAGTTTCCACATGGTTACTGCATTGTGCATCTTTAGGGCATCTCCCAGGCTCCATAGTTAATTTTGTATTAATTAATTAAGTATATTACTTAATTCCTAGGGGAAATGTCTTGGCTGTGCAGTTGCCTGAAGAGTGGAGAATTCTTGTCTCCACCCCATTTCCTCCAGAAGGCAAGAACAGCAAATGATAAAAATAAAATGATAGAAATAATGAATACACACAGCTATCTTTTTAATTTATTTATGTATTTCTTTTCTTCTTTTTACAGATGGCAAATTCTGCACAAGCTATACCAATCGAGGACTCATATCAAAGGCAAAAATCAAAGCTGTCAAGTACAGTGTGGTAATAATCCTTGGTAGGTGGGAACAAATGTTGGTTACCAACACTGCAGGTTTCACTTTTTATTAGGCCCATGGAGGTATCCAATGAGCTGAAATGCACATCAATACTGTTAGCAAACCTCATTCATATGCACAAGTCTAACATGGCCTGATCAGAATTCCACTTCTGTTGCTACAGGAAGACTGCCTTCTCCCTCAGCTGCAATATTTTTATTCTTCCTCCTGACAAATCCACAGTCAAGAACTGCAACTACTTTAAAGTTGGGAGCTCAAAAGTAGTAGGCATGTTGTTATTATTATATATACTACTCATGTATACGTCAATGCCATGCATAAGTTAAGGGCAAGTTTGGGGGGCAAGACCATTTCACAGAAAACACCAACACTGACTCAGGAGACTAGTTTCCTCCAGATGCCGCCACTGCTATTTTCCCACCCAGGCATTCAAAAAGGCCAAAAGCAGCACCACGGTGGAGAAAGTAGAGCTAAAGACAAACTAAGCTATTGCCCTTTGCCACTCAGAGAAGGAGATAATTCCTTTTTAAAAAATAAGAGTTAAGGTAGAGTACTCACTTTGACCCATGGATAAGTTGATTCAAGTTTCTTGAGACTAAAATTTCTAGACTTATACATGATTTTTCATACTAGTTGGAGGTGAAAAATCTATTCTACATATCCGTTATCTTTGATACATCCTTAAATATGAAGATTCTTACAAGTACAGTGTATATGTAGAAGTGCTTTTCACATGTTCAATGTAACTGACTAAGAAACTTATCATACTGGTCTCCAGAATTGCCACAGATTATGGCGAATCTGGTGGTAACCATGGGGCACCCATTGTCTCATGCCCCACATTGCCCGACATAACCCCATCTCAAGGGGAAGAAGCGTTGACCACCTGGCTTCTCCCTATTGTTGTTGCCGCAACATGGGAAGCCTTCAGTGCTGCCATCTTGGTGGCAAATGCCAGTTCTGCTGAAGTTTTGCCAGAAGGGAAAGGGCTCACCATCGCTCCATTGCCATGTACCAACCATCACCTGATCAGGTTTAGGCTTACTGCTCTGCCTAACCATAGCAGGGATGGAGGACCAATTAGAGTAATTCACCCCAGGAGGCTTATGCATTTGGATGGATTCCTGACAGCTCTTGGGGAATTTCCTGCCAGCTCAGTAGGTGATTCTGTTGATGCTCTGGTCACTCTCTGGAATAGGGAGATGACTAACACAATAGACATGATTGCTCTGGAATGTTCCCTTCTGCACAGCAGATCTAAACCAGCTCAATAAAGCGAGTGAAGAAGGAATTAGTGTGTGTGGCATTTAACCTGCAGTGAGTCAGACCAAACATGGCTATGAAGCAGCAGCGGGGGCTGCAGGCCCCCCCAAAAAAACCCTCTTATTGTAGCTGACATTGCATCTGTGAGGAACCATCCAGCAGAGCTGTTTCAAATGGTCCGGGGAGTTTTAAATCCTCTTCCACAAGATGGGACCCTTGACCATTCAACAGCTTGCTGGGAAGCATTTGCTCGGTTCTTAGCGGATGAAATTGCTCTGATCTGTTCCAGCTTGGACACCATGTTAACTCAGGCTTTGAAGATGTAACATGAGCACCTGCTTGTCTGGTTTTAATGGATTCGTTTCAATTGGTGCAGCTCGAGGATGTGTACAAGATCCTTGGAGAAGTGATGGCAACCACATGCATCCTAGACCTCTGCCCATCCTGGCTGATAAATGAGGCTTTGGGGGGGGGGGTGTTGGTGGAGTCGGTGAAGTTAGTAGTAAATGCCTCCTTGCCAAAAGACAAGATTCCAGCAGGACTAAAGGAAGCCATCATAAAACTGCTATTGAAAAACCATTATTGAACCCCACTCAATTGAACAACTATTCCCCAGTTTCCAATCTCCCTTTTTGGGCAAAGTCCTGGAATGTGTGGTAGCCTCACAACTCTAGATGTTCTTGGAAGAAAATGATTATCTGGATCTGTTGCATTCTGGCTTTAGGCTGGGCCATGGAACTGAAACAGTTTTTGCCTCCTTAGTGGATGATTTACATAGGGAACTGGGTAGGGGGGTGTATCTCTGTTGGTTTTCCTGGACCTCTCAGCAGTCTTCGATACCATAGACCATGGTATAATTCTGGGACACCTCATGGAAATGCGGCTTGAAGCCATTGTTTTTAGTGGCTCCAGTCCTTCCTGAAGGATTGTTCCCCAAAAGTGTTGTTGGGGGACACCTGCTCGGCCCCACTTCTTGGCAGGGGATTGGACTGGATAACCCACAAGGTATCTTCCAACTCTATGGTTCTATGTTGTTTAACATCTACATGAAGCCGCTGGGAGAGATCATCCATAGTTTTGGAGTTCTATGCTATCTGTATGCAGATGACATTCCACTGCTCCTTTCCACCTGCTACTAAGGAGGTTGTTCAGGTCTTGAACCGGTGTTCGGAAGCTGTAATGTTCTGGATGAGGGTGAACAAATAGAAATTGAATCCAGACAAGACATAGGGACTCCTGGTCAGTCGTAAGGCCAAACAGGGTATAGGGTTACAGTCTGTGTTGTGCTGATACTGGTTCTCAGCTTGGGAGTTGTCCTGTATTCATCACTGAGCCTGGAACCTCAAGTTTTGGCGGTGGCCACATGAGCTTTTACACAATTTAAGCTTGTGTGCCAGCAGTGCCCATACCTTGAGA
This sequence comes from Anolis apletophallus, assembly GCA_030556195.1. Classification (NCBI taxonomy): domain Eukaryota; kingdom Metazoa; phylum Chordata; class Lepidosauria; order Squamata; family Anolidae; genus Anolis; species Anolis apletophallus. The sequence goes on from JARBWK010000008.1 coordinate 75,487,562, forward strand.
AGCCAGACTTGGCCACGGTGGTCCATGCTTTTGTCACATCTCAAATAGACTATTGCAATGTGCTCTATGTGGGGTTGCCTTTAAAGACTTCTCAGAACCTTCAAGTAATGCAATGGGCAGCAGCCAGGTTGCTCACCAGAGTGGTGTACAGGGAGCATACAACCCTCCTGTTGCATCAGCTCCACAGGCTGCCAGTCTGCTACAGAGCAGAATTTAAAGTACTGGCCTTGGCCTATAAAGCTCTAAATAGTTCCAGTCCAACTTACCTGTCTCTCTTTGTAAGCCAGCTAGAACACTAAGATCTGCCAGGGTCAGGGATTTCCTGCTCTTGGCCCCGCCGCCTTTGCAGGTGCAATTGGCAGGGATGAGAGACAGTGTCTTCTCAATGGTGGCCCCTCAGCTGTGAAACTCCCTCCCCACCAAGACTAGATCAGCCCCAACCCCCTAGCATTTAGGAAACAACAAGGCCTGGTTATTCAAGAAGGCATTTGATGAATGATAGGAATATGAAAATATGGAAGTAGTTAAAGATAACCTCGGGATTGATGCAAGGCCTAAATATTTTATGTTGTGATTGTTGTTTATAGTTTTATAATTTTTCATGGTTTTAATCTATTGCTAGATGTGGTTGATTTGATATGTGATGTTTTACATATGTACGGCATTGAATTTTGCCATGGTTTATGTTTGGAACCCTTTTGAGTCCGTCCCCCCCCCCCCCAGGGGTGGGAAAAGCGTTATAAATGCAATAATAAATAAATAAATACTGTAACTTAAAACAGATGGCCGATTCAATGTCGCGCTCTGATATTTGATAATTATATAATTTGATACATATTTACACTTTAAGGTAATTATCTTTCTGTTGTTAAATGGTCTGCTTGCTTGGATTAGTCCAGAGCAATTGATAAATTGATATCAAGTGGTTAAGTGCCACTGCATTTTCTTTGTGAAGAATCTCTTTGCAGATGGGATGTTCAAATGATGCAGCTAACAGTTGAGGACCTCTGCTCCTAAGATGGGAATTGGAAACAAATGGATTAGGCAGCAAGAGAGGCTTAGTTCTATTCACTGAAGACCGTAAGCAGATATAATAATGCTTTTGAGGCATTCCTCTTAGAAAGCAAAGCCTTTACAGTATTTAATCGCTGTAATCCATTAAAGAGACTGTTTCGGGTTAAGGGGAAATAATGCTTTAAAAAGCTTTCTCTACTTGTGATGATGGATTATTTGTTATACACTTATAGTTGGATCCTATGCAGAGCTAAACGCTGAAGCAACGTTTGGGTATTTGTATTTTCTAGAGGATCAGCCTGCAAAATCTCATATAAAGTTCTGCAGTTTTAACAGCAATTCCCTTTCAATAGGATAAGAATCTAACAAAAGATGATGAGTCAGTGTCGGCCAGACCTCTCAGGGTTACTCATCCCATTAAAGGTAAACTCACTTCAAACATCTCCTTCTGTTTCCTGCAGCATTTGTGCTCTGCTGGAGTCCTTACTTCCTTTTCGATATCCTGGACAACTTCAGCATCCTCCCAGAAACTAAAGAACGTTTCTATGCAGCAGTAATTATTCAAAATCTGCCAGCTCTAAACAGTGCCATCAATCCCATCATCTATTGTATCTTCAGTGACACCCTTTGCCAAGCTTTCAGGTATTAGACTTTCCTCCTGAATTCATTTCTTTTATCTATTTGTTGCCTAAAAGAGACATCCGTGGTACTCTACCTAGTTGTGATCACTGAATTGTGTTGTAAATTGAGATAGAAAAGATAGGGTTTGAAGGTGAATATTTAAAAAAATTAAATCTCCCTCCTACTGTTTATGTTTTGATATTTTAAAAAAGCATTTGAAAAGCATTTTATAAAAGAAGGATTTCATGTCTAGAATCACTGGGTTGTTGTAGGTTTTTCAGGCTATATGGCCATGTAGCCCGAAAACCTACAACAACCCAAAAATTCGAATATCACAGTACCTACAGTCTCTTAGGCACCATCTACACAGCCATATAAAATGCAGATTATCTGCTTTGAACTGGATTATATTGATCTACACTGCCATATAATCTGGTCACACAAAGAAGTGGCTTTGCCAGAATATTAATCTCACCATTTGTTGTGGGGGAGAGGCTTGCGTACCCTAATGAAGTTGTGAGCTATGCTGGCGGTGGCATAATAGCCACCGGAAGGGCCTCCCATGCCAGACAGGTCACAACCAAAGGGTCTGACAAAGAGCATCAAAGGGCAGGATGGGATTTCTAGCCTTTTGGCAACCATCCTAGGAGAAGGAAAACTTTGATTTCAAACCCGGGCAGATGGTGCTCATTTAACCCTGTAAGGTCAACCATCTAAGAGAGGGAAACTCGAACCAAACCTACGACCTGAGGACCTCACTGCCACTGTCCCAGCTTGCTAGGCCCTGGCAGATGAACCTTTGGTTTAAAGGGTGAGGCCAGTTCTGTGCACGCTGCGCTCCACCAGAAAAATCCATTGCACAGGCTTGAAGGACACATCCAACCTCCGAATCATCAATGCGCTTGTAGAAAGTGTGGGATGAGTCCTTCCTGAATCTTCATTCACAAAGAAAAGCCAAGAATTCCACCATTGTGATCAAAAAGCCTCTCTTAAACATAATCCAAGTATTTGATTCCACTTAATTTAGAGGTTGATTTTGTGGCCTTCATCCATTTCAGGCATGTTTCTTTTGTAGCAAGGCATTCTGGCAACCTTTCTGCTTCACCCACAATCATTTGCCAGAAAAATGGTAGTTTGATCACCAGGAACAAGTTTTATTCTTTGTTTCCCGAAATCCATTGACCTTATTTTCATGGGTCAAAATTTGTTTTGACCATTGATAATGGTGTGAAACATCCCACTCTGTAGTGGATTGCTCACTGAAAGCTGCCATACCCACAAACTATGTCTCTGTAAAGTAATATGGAGCCGCAGTCTTCTCACACACACTGCCAGAATCGTCCTTGATTGCTGTGAATTACTGTGATTTCAGCAGCACACGCCCAGGGGGGCATCCTGTACTGTTCCGGCTCCCCCACTTCCACATCACATGGGGAAACCCTCCTTAAGGCGGAAAGACAGGGAGCTTCCCATCAAACACCACCAACCATTTTCGGTGCTGGCAGGGTTTTTGCAGCAGTCCAGCTATGGAGCCATCCTGGAAATACTTCTTTAGGGTGTGATGGGAGCCATTGGGCTCCATGGCAGAATTGCTGAATGCCAATCGCTGCCACCAAAAAATAGCCCATGTGAAGAGGTCCCTAGTAGAGTAACTAGCATTTATAATGACAACTGGTATTCTTTTCTAATTAGGATTAACTCTGATGTATAATTGTTTATTTATAAAATTATGTCACATTTCCTCTCTCTATTAAAATATTCACTGTCTGCACATTGTAAATTCATTTCAATATGTTTTGTTCTCTAGATCAAGAAGACGGTCAGGAAATCTGGGGACTTTCAGAGAGAGAACAGAAGGGCAAGAGATGCAGGTTCTGTCCAAGCTAGAATATATTTAAAGATTGCATATTACTACAAAGACCACATTGAATCTGCAGGGTGAAAGTAAAAGTATCATGAGAATTCTTTGTATATTAAGAGTCAGGAATTCGCTATATACTCTTGTGGCCAAAGCATGTTCCACACAAACAGAAGCTGAACTTCTACACTGCTGGTCAGATCTGGAGCCTATCCATGCTTTTGAGGCACATTGCATTGTGTGTGCGTCCAGTTTATGCGATTATAACTAGAACACTATCGTAATAAAAGATGTCAAATTTTAACATGATACCATACTGTTTGTATTACAGATACTTTTGCCTAAATCATAAATAATGATGATATTCTTGACATAAAAATGCACAAGAAAGTGCTAATTTGTAAGATGTCAGAATGTATTTGGGATAACTGCATGTTTACAGTAGTCACAGATCTCTTTCAAAGTATTTCAGGAAAGCATCTACTATGTGTCCCAGCTTGTGGCTTGTAAATTGTAATAGTAAGCTTGTCTAAACCTTTTGAATCAGTAGACATCTGTTTTGCTTAATATTGTGTTGGACTACAATAATTTATTCCATATATAGTATTTTTGATAATTTTAATATCTTACAGATATTTGTGGGTCTGTTGAAAATCAGGGAACTCATTCTCATGATAGTCTGCATAGTGCATACCAAGACAACTGGGTATGAATTTGGGTATGAAATTCTAACTAACAGAATTTTCCCCCAAATATCTTTTCAGCAAGGGTGTACTTGGTGTTACTGCAACTCTCAAAATTTCCTAGCAAGCATGAAACCTCTTTTCCAAACTTTAGGTATGCCTCCAAATCATATGAAGGAGGGTTCTGTTCCTAAAAAGTAAATCAACTAAATGGAGTGGCTGAATAAAGAAGCAACAGGGGGACAGATTTGCTCCATGTGTCCCCAACAGTGCATTCCCAACTTTATATGTAGCTAAACAGAAACTTCATTTAGCCAAATGTTTTTTTTAAAAGATGAATGATTACATCGTATTATCCAATAGTCCTGATAAAATCACATCTGTAGGAGAAAATTCCAGAGTAATTGTTTTGGTTTGGTTTGGTCTTTGAAACTAAAGCGCTTTTATTTTAGGCAGTTTGTATGCTTACATGTTCAAGTAAACATATTCCTAGAAGCATCAGAGAAAGCCTCTGAAAAGGCAAGTGGATCCAAAATGGAAGAGTGGCCCCTGATGCTTATCCCGCAACATTTACAAGCCTGAGGTAATCTCAAAGGCAGACAGACTGAAGAGAAATAAAAGCCAACAAAGGCTCCCAAGTCGCAATGGAGGCAAGTGGTGATAAATCTACCACAATCGCGACAAAATAAAAAGGTACAAATACAATAAAATAAATTAAAAATATATCTACCAACAAAGCAAATAAAGTAAAAATTTACGCAGTCCATAAAGCTAGTCAAAGAGAGAGAGAGAGAGAGATTCCTAGCTGTCGCAACACTGCAAATAAAAGGATCTGAGGTGGCAGCCCCTCCCACTGGCTATATATGCTCGAGGGGAGTGTGGGCGGGGCTGCCATTTAAAGTGATAATATATTTTAATAGATTCCGAACTGTCTGCGCAGGCGCAGGAAATACCAAATGTGCGATTCACAGGGACCACGATGGGGAACCAGCATTTCTCAATCTGGGAATTGGGAAACCGGGGGGTGGGGGTTTCAGAGGGGTTTGTAGCAAAGAAACTTATTGCTTGATTTTATCACCACTGTTGTATTGATTTATTTGGCTGTTTTGCACCACGGTGCTCAGAGGGTTTCAGAGGGGTTGCCAAAGACCATCAGAAAACATATTTCTGATGGTCTTAGGAACCCCTTTGGCAAAGAAGGCTGAAGATCTCTCTGCCTGTCCTTCTCTTCCTTGTTGGAAACAGACAGCAAATCCTCCCACCAAAAGCCCTCCTCTGCTGTGATTGGCCGGCTTCTCAGCTGGCCTCTCAGCTAAGGGGAGGACTGTTTCAGAGACTCCAAGGGGGAGGGGAGGTGAGAGCAGGTGTGCTCAGCACATGGCAGCATGGCACACATGTGCATGTGAGGGAGAGCATGTGAGGCTGAAGGGAGGGTCATGACACCGGGTCCCTTCAAGGCATGGGGGGTTCTGTGTGGGAAGTTTATTCCAATTCTATCATTGGTGGGGTTCAGAATGCTCTTTGATTGTAGGTGAACAATAAATCCCAGCAACTACTACTCCAAAATGTCACGATCTATTTTCCCCAAACTCCACCAGTGTTCTAATTTGGGCATATTGAGTATTTGCCAAGTTTGGTCCAGATCTAATTTTTTGAGTCTCTGGATGTAGGTAAACTACAACTCCAAAACTCAAGGTCAATGCCCACAAACCCTTCCAATATTCTCTGTTGGTCATGGGAGTTCTGTGTACCAAGTTTGGTTCAGTTCCATCGTTGGTGGAGTTCAGAATGCTCTTTGATTGTAGGTTAACTATAAATCCCAGCAACTATAACTTCTAAATGACAAAATCAATACCCCCACCCCCACATTCAAATTTGGGTATTTGTGCCCAAATGAAAATATATCCTGCATATTAGATATTTACATTACAATTCATAACACCAGCAAAATTACAGTTATGAAGTAGCAACAAAATAATTTTATGGTGGGGGGGGTGGTCACCACAACATAATGAACTGTATTAAGGGTTTGAGGCATTAGGAAGGTTGAGAAACACTGCTCTAAACCTTTACCTACTAGTTACCCATTTTCCCCCTGTCCTTTTCAACTTGGAGATCAATACCTCTAACAGACTGATTCTATATTAAGACGCTGTGGGTCATCTTAACCCCAGCCTTCCTTTTTTCTTTTCAACCCAGACTTTAAAAAGATAAGAGTCATTCAAGTTGGGAGGGAGAAAGAAAGTCTGGGGCACAGAGCAGCTTAAGAAATCTTCAGGCCTAGCAGACACTCTCCTGGCTTCCCGTGTACAAAGCCTCATCTTCTCCTTACATCTGGCTGACTGCAAATACCATGGTTTTCATTGAGAATCTGTGTCTCATGAACTCAAGCTGGGGGCAGGAGTTATTCTAAAAGCAAAATGGCCCACCGGTCACTCTGAAAAGTCTGGTATTTGCAGAAATACACATTTTTTTTCTTGCAGAATTATAGGGAGTTCCAACAAGATGGACCTGATTTAACCACAAACTGTCCATGAACAATTATTATAATTATTATTATTATTATTATTCTCCACTTTATTTCCCCAAAGGGAACTCAAACTCTTGCCACTTAAAAGTATGGGGCATAAAGTTTTGAATGATGACTGCTAGATAGCTCTCATAGGATACAAACAGCCCCTAACCTCAGTCATTTGCAAGATGGCAATCCTGTAACATAAGAATTAATGAAATATTCTCCATGCACGGGTTTTTGTTTGTTTTTTAAAAGATTTGATTCTGTCTTAAAATGCTTAGTAAAATCTGATAACTTTGATAACTCATGAACTTTCTATGTCGTTGTAACATTTGTCATCATGAAATATGCTGCTTTGAAACTTTTGGCCCCCATTTTGAAACACCTGTTTGGGTTTTTAAAAATCCCAAGGAAGCCAGATTGTTTTTAAGAAATCATATGAATAATTATTTTGAGAGCCAGTTTCTTTTCACTCACATTCAAAGTGAAAGACTTACAGAAGAAGTGGGTAAGCTGTGGCCCTCCAGGTACTGTTAGATTCCACATTTCAGCCAGGATAGTCAATGGCCTGGAATTTTATTTTTGTATTGTAGTTCAACAATATTTGGAGTCCCATAGGCAGCAGTTCTAACTGGAGGTCAGCTGTTACCAACAGTGCTGTGGATTTTGAAGAGGCTAGAGTGCAAAAGGGAGAAACATGAGAAGAGGAGGGGGAATCAAGTAAACCCTTGTCAGGACCACTTTCCATTTGGAAATCTATGTCCTCATTGCGAATGACCATGCAGATCTAGAATAGGTCTCGATGGTCACTTACAGACCCACCACCAAGACTATCCCTTGAAACACAATCATACTCAGCCATGCGTGATAGCCTATGATGATGATGGATGTAAACAACATGTATCACATACCCATTAACTGTGAATTAGCATTCCTAAAAGTAGTATGCAATGTATGTTGATATACAGATAGAATATGCACTGAACACCAGGAACACAGGGAGTGGGCAAAGAAGCTCACAATGGGATGTCCTGGGTCCACGTTCTCAGTGGAATTTCGTGTTATGGAGGAAACGTTTTGCCATGGAGGAGAGACCATTTTTTGGCAGCATCTCTATGGCACCAGTGATGTTTATGCTATCTCTCAGTATTCCTTTGCCACAATTTCTCAGGGAAAACTTTTTCCTTGGCATTTGTTCTCTATCTTTAAAGCAACTGCCGTTATCTTTGATCCCTGCCGGGCAAGTTATTTTAATGTCACTATGAATTCCATCTTGATTTTTTTGTGCCTTCTCTTACTGTGCGAGATGCTTGTATATGGTTTCATCACGTATTATTGTGCTTTTTATATTTGGAGCTCGAATTCTTGTTTTCTTGTTATTAAAAAGGCATTTGCTGAATTGCTCTGTATGACTTTTCATTTAAAATTAAAGAATACTAACATCTAATATGCTTTCTTTGCCAGACCTGGTGTCCTCTCCCAACATCGAATCTATACAATCTGTTTGTATAGATTCCCTGGCACTAAACCAGAAAAAGTAGACAAGATACATCAAAGACAAGTAAATAAAAAGGTTATTTAGAAAAAATAAGACAAATACTTCCTTTTTAAAAAGTAATTAAATATACTGTATATTCTGAAATCAAAGATATATGAATTGTCAAAGGCTTTCATGGTTGAAATCACTGGTTTGTTGTGAGTTTTCCAGGCTGTGTGGCCATGTTCCAGAAGGAGTATCTCCTAATGTTTTGCCTGTATCTATGGCAGGTGTTCCTCAATTTCAACAGAAAGGAGGAAACCATGAAACTGAACAAAATCTGGCTACCAGTAAAAAATTTTTTAAAAAAAAAAAACCCTCTAAAATATTAAGAATAAATAAAGAACAACACTCAAAAACAGGGGAATTCCAGACAGGAAACAATAAGGGTCAGCTAATCACCTCCCAACAAAGGATCTCTCCAGGCAGTAAAAAGCCAGACCTGGAAACTACTAGGCCATTAAATGCTAATCAAGGTGGCTAATTGAAACATTCACACCTACCTCAAACAGACAAGAGTTCTTTCTCCCACCCTGGACATTCCACAGATATATAAACCCATTTTTCTAGTTTCCAAAAGACCTCATAACCTCTGGGAATTCCTGCGTGAAACATCAGGAGAGAATGCTTCTGGAACATGACCATACAGCCCGAAAAACTCACAACAAACCAGATATATGAATGTGTACAACACAGTACTTAGACAGGCAGACTTTTTAGCTCATTGTTGGCGATTTATTTATAATACAACTTTCCTTTTAAGAAGAAAGATCACTTTGTTTTCTTTAGAACATACGTAGAACTTCATTTTTAGAATCACTAAATAAGTTCTTATTTTTATCCTGAGAATAATTGAAAGCGTAAAATCTCTGACTGTGACCTTTAAGACTATAAGATATACATGCACATAAAAAACATTATAGAAAGCTGTAGATCCATTGTGCTCCACTGCTGGAACAGGTGACTGACTGGCATTTCAAATGAATCCGTGTTTTCATCTGCTACAAAATGTGGGACATGTAACCTTAAGTACTTCTTCTCAGATAGCCAAGTTTGGTTTGGTTAAAAAAAAAGAATTAATGGATGATAGCTCTGTCAAAGGCTCTGTCACGGTGGCTAAGCAGCCATATTCCAGAGAATACCATGCTGTTGAATACAGTTGCTGAGAAGCAACGATTGAAAAGTTTTACTGCCCTCATGTCCTGTTTGTGGGCTTTTCAGGTTTGCCCCCCTCTCTTTCCCAAGACATTTCTGCAAAATAATAATAATTATTATTACTTTTAAACAAAATTTTATTGGTTAATATGTACAGTATACGAAAATGTATACGCTCATGAAAACATACAGTGGGAAGGGGTGGGTAAAGGTGGGAATGGCTTATACAATGGTTAGACACGTAGGGGGGGGCAACATTCTTTAAAAACAAACATTTGAGCTTCGCGCAATGGTATAAGGGTCAAATAAAAGCTTTGTTTCCTTATTTCTCATTTATTATTAGCTAAATCCAAAGCCCTTTTAAATCAACATTTTTCTTATTCTTTATATAAGACACAAACGGGGTCCACGTATCATTAAATTTTCTGCGAATTTATTATCTTAGAGAAGTACTTATTGTTAATGGAAAAAATACACACCTCATTATAATTTTCAATTATGATAAGCCTAAATGTATTGGCCAGTGGAACTGATTGGGGTCACAGATTATGTCTAAATATACTACTACTTTCCTTACAGCGATGTAGTTGTGACTATTGAACAATGAACTGTCCACATCCCTATTCCAAGAGGGCAGCAAACAGTTGAGAAATTGAATTATTGGTATCATCGTTATCATTGCCAAAGGCTGCCAGTTTGAATACTGATCAATAATATCAAAACATATATCCATGTTCACAACTTTGTGTGAATCATTATTACTCCGTTGGAACAATTCTTTGATCTATCGCAAAGCTTAAAATGCTTCTAATGTCTACAAATAGAATTCCATCAATTTTCTGATGCTTTTCACACAATTCTCCTCTCTTCAAATGAGCATGAGTCATACTACAGCACAGTAAGCACTACTACCGTGTTTCCCGAAAGTATGACACCCCGATTGTAAGACGTATCGGGGTGTCAGGGGTCGGCTAATGTAAGCCGTACCCGAAAATAACACGTACCACCGGCCGCCACGTCACTCGGTACCGCCTCCTCCTCGGTCCCGCCTCCTCCTCCTCCTCCTCCGCCTCCTCCTCCTCCTCCGCCGCCTCTGCCTGTCTCCGCCTCCGTCGCCGCCGCCTGCCGCTGCCCGCCTCCGCCGCCGCCTGCCTCCGCCCGCCTCCGCCCGCCTCCGTCGCCCGCCGCCGCCCACCTCCGCCTACCTCTGCCTCGGCGCCGCCGCAGCCGGCCCCACGCCTGCGCCAGGTGCGCCTGCGTCAGCACGCTAGGGCGCGCCTGTGGACATTCGCGCATGGGCAGTAGGTCCCGCCCTAGCGCTGACACAGGCGCGCCTGGCGGCGCGTGGGGCCGGCTGTGCGGTGGCGACGGAGGCGGAGGTAGGCGGAGGTGGGCGGAGGCGGGCGGAGGCGGGCGGAGGCGGGCGGAGGCGGGTGGTGGCGGGCGGCGGAGGCGGAGGCGGGCAGAGGCAGGCGGCGGCGGAGGCGGGAGGCGGCGGGCGGCGGTGGCGGAGGAGGAGGCGGCGGAGGAGGAGGCGGGACCGAGGAGGAGGCGGGACTGAGGAGGAGGCGGGACCGAGTGATGCGGCGGCCAAGGGGAAAGGCTTACTTTCGGGGTACGGCAGGTACCGTCGGCTAATGTAAGCCATACCCCGAAAGTAAGCCGTAGTGGGGATTTTGGGGTCAAAAGAAAGTAAGATGCTGTCTTACTTTCGGGAAAACATGGTATCAAATAGTTACTGTCCAATGGAGCTTTTGTAACTCATCTCCTTCTGAATTACATAAAGCACAGCCCAGTGTTGATTATTAATTAGCCTCATTATTCTGGAGTTTATACAAGTAGAGTAATCTTGATTATAATCACCTCCAAACAAAGGATCTCTCCAGGCAGTAAATAGCCAGACCTGGAAATTACTAGGCCATTAAATGCTGATCAAGGTAGCCAATTGAAACATTCACACCTACCTCAAACAGACAAGAGTCCTTTCTCCCACCCTGGACATTCCACAGATATATAAACCCCTTTTTCTAGTTTCCAAAAGACCGTAAAGATATCAAACAAATATTTGAGTTATGAGTATCTGTTTCTTTTGGTTTATGTGCTGTAGTAGTACTACTGTAGGTGTATCTAAAAAGGTGCAGCTGAGTTTACCTGACTCCAGTAGAGTGTGGCAGCTGTGTTTGTATAAATCTCCTATGTTACAGTTTGGCTTTAGGCTTTTGCAGGCTTTTACTGGATATGCTCTTACTGTCTATGCTGGCTATTTTGCTGGCTGGAGTTCCTGGCTGATGTACTGGCTGTTGCTGATTTGCTGATATGCTGAATGGCTCGATAGTAGTTTTGGAAAAGCTGCTGGAGCTGCAAGGAAAGCCTCGAGATAAGCTTTGGAGAAATGCATTTATAAGCTTGGAGGAATGGATTCCTATACTGCTATAATGCTGGAGCTTGGAGAAATGCATTTATTGCTTTCATAAACTGCTGGAATGCTGGAATGGTGACAGGTATGCTGGGAGCTGCAATACTGTGTGAGTTAACACAGAAGCCTGTTGCTGAAGAATGTGTGGGAGTATGCTGAAGAACTGCGTTATATGTTTTGTTTTTCTATCTTCACACGGACTGTTTATTGAGAGCATGTTACTGCTTTATTGTTTATTTGGAGCTATATTTGTAAATTAAAGTTTGTGCATATTTTTACAAGAAGCCAAACTTTGTTCTTTTTGCTTCTGTTTGCTCAAATACCCATCAACCACCTTCTTCTGTTTTCTCTGCAACTGTGGATATAGAGGATTACATGTCCCATTATCCCATCTCCAACCGACACTCACAACCTCTGAGGATGCTTGCCATAGATGCACACAATTGCCAAATGGGAAAAATGATTAATACAAAGAGATCATCTCAATCAAGAGACCTCACAGCCTCTGAGGATGCTTGCCATAGATGCAGGCAAATCATCAGGAGAGAATGCCTCTAGAACATGGCCTTATAGCCTGAAAAAACCTACAACAATAGATTCTCTTTATACTCTGTCAAGTTCTGGGCTCTACAATTCAAGGAGAATATCAACAAGCTGAAATGTGTTCAGAGAAGAGTGACCAAAATACTAAAAGGATCTCGACAACAAGCCCTATGAGTTAGGTAGCTGGGTTAGGTAGCTGGGTATGTTTAGTTTGGAGAAGAGAAGTGTCACGATGCCAGGACTCTGCCGGTATGCAGGCAGAGGTGAACCAAAACAAATGGCCAACTTGTGTCAAACTGTTTAATTAAAACAGCACTTACTGTCTGACTGTTATCATAGTCCAAATATAAAACATAAAGATAGAACTCAGCCACAGAATATTAAACAAAGACTGGTATTTATTTATTTAAAACTTTTGTACCCCGGCCTTCTCACCTCTATCGAGGGACTCAGACTGGCATAACAGCAAAAATTCAATGCTATACATTTAAAAACAACGACAACAACATATTAAAATACATAAAAACTCAACATAAAACCACATCGCCATTAAAACAATTCCACTCAATCTGTAGCAAATGCCAATCAGGTTAGGAGAACACCATAGTCAAAAACGGTTCAGTCCAGTAGTCCAACACCAAGAGTTTATTTATTAAAGTCCAAGGATCAAGAGTCTATACCATAGTGAATAGCCAGTGCAGATATTCAGGGATCCAGGGTTCCAAGAGTTCAGGAGTCAGGTCAGGATACCAAAAATCCACAAACCGGGAGAGGGGGGGGGGGGACAGTATCCACAGCCAAATAGGTCCAATACTTTTCTCCCAAAAATCAGTCTCCAGGTTAGTTCCTTATATCCAGTTAGACCCATCTGCATCTTATCTCTTTTATGCCTACACCCTTATTTGCTTTCACCTGTAAATTCTTACTTACAGATTACTCCTTCCTTTAGAACTGACAGGGATTAGGATTGACATTAACCCCTTCCATCACCAACTGCTAGGCCTGGCACCACCAACCACCATAATCTGCGGAACATGATACATAACAAGAAGGGTAAGAGGGAACATGATATTTTGCAAGAATGTCATTTTGAGGAGGGGGAAAGCTTGTTTTCTGCTGCTCCAAAGATTAGGAATGATTCTACACTGACACAATTATCCACTCTGAAACTGGTTTTAAAGGAACTGGATTTGCTGCTTGGACGATCTGATTACTATGTCTGGAACCAAGAAGATCATTAAACTTACCTGACCTCAAATCGCTTTGCAAGTTTTCTCTTCATTTCCTGCAGAGATGTGCATCAATGCAAAGGGTAAAGTGGCATCAGCAGAGGTAGTCACTTACCCCTCCCAGGGGGCCAATTAGCCTTCGGCAGCCCAGCCATACTATTGGGGCATTTTTCGACAGCTCCCCATTTAACATTCTTCACTGCTCTTCAGCAGGGGTAGATGTCTACAATGCACTCTGCATTTTGCAGAGCCAATGTTGCCCTAGATCTGTCATACAGTGGCACCTGCTATTGTTTGGCTGAACCCAGAATTTCCTGAGACGTTTAAAATGCATTGAATACTTTTAGATGCATGCTGCAGCACACATTGCAGGTATGTGTTTCGTAGCCACTGTGACCTCAGGCTGGCTTCGAACTGTATTGTATGTTCCAAGCAGAAGGGCACTTTGACATGAAGAAATGAGCTCAGACTACAGGATAAGAGATTCCATCTAAACTTAGGAAGAACTTACTGACGGTAAGAGCTGTTCAACAGTGGAATATGTTCCCTTGAAGCATGATGGAGTCTCCTTTTCTAGAAGTTTTTAAACAGAGGATAGGTGGCTATCTGTCAGAAGTGCTTCAGTTATGTGGCCTGCGTGGCAAATGGTTGGATTGGATAGTCAACAGAGTCTCTTCCAACTTTTTGATTCTATGATTAATCCTCTTAGTCAGAGGGCAGAAAATTGGTCCCTGCCATCAATTCAAACCATCTTCTCAGCAAGCTTCTCCGCAAGCTTCTCATTGTTGTCATCAGGAACAGCAACACAAACTCTGCCTCAAATCTCTCCTTGTGATTCAGATTACATGTATTGCAGATCAACTGTTAAAAACAGAAGGAGGTGCAACTATGCTTTTACCACCAACAATGTGCTACTAGGGCATAGCAGAAATAGAGAAAACAGTTCATTCTTTACCCTTATCTGATCCATTGCTTTTCTGCTTATAGATTATTAGGTTTGACATCATTTTCTCCCAGGGGTTTTATAGTTTTGTCTGCCCAGATTTACAATGCAATCTAAATCAGTAATAGAATCTGAAATCAGTAGAGCATCATTTATGCATACGGGCAGTCTCCGAGTTACAAACATCTGACTTACAAATGACTCAAAGTTAAGAATGGGATTGAGACAACAGGAGGTGAGAGAAATCTACCCCTGGGAAGGGAAATTCAGTCCTAAAAGAGTTACAATGCTGTAAAGGTGTCCCGACTGAAGCTTTATCACCAATCCTTGTTTTCACAACAAGCCAAATTTTTCAAAATCCAATTATCACAGGAACAAAAGGTGAGATGAAATCTTCTGAATGGGGGCACAACTAGCAAAAATGTGGGAAACCCCGACTTATTTTTAAATAGAAGTAGAGAAATTCATTGAGGCAAGGTTTTTGATGTAAAATCCATTCTGTTAACTTTTTCAAAATGATCCAGGATAACTCCCCACTTTTCTAGAAAAAGTCATTATAACATCTACAGGCTGAAACACATCGTTATTTTTAGCAGATAAACATTATCTTTCAATGTTACTAAGCCACAGTAGGGAGCAATCATTACCATGGGAATTCAATTTCAAATGGGATATATCTTTTGAAGTCATTGAATGAAACATAACACAAAGCAAAAGAAAGTCTGTGTCTAGAAGGCTTAATGACAATAACAAACACTTCACAACTATTTCATTTTGCTTTTATCCGCTATCCAAATGTTTAACTTTACTAGCTGTGCGTACAGCCTTAGAGCTCAATTATTCTAGGCAATAAACTGGTGAAAAATAATAATTGCAATCTTGCCCTAGGGCAGCTGAGTCTCTCTAGAAATATGTTGAATGGCAGAAAAGACCTTGTTGTTGACTCTTATGCCTGATTGATAGCTTGTCAGATAAGCTTCAAGGTTTTGCCCATTTATTGCTTACACGGAATAAAGATGGCACTAGGAAGGTGTTACAATGCCTTCCTCTCAAGATCTAACTGAAAGAACGTGTCTTCTCTATTTTGAATTTGATTGAAAATTGTTTCAAAATGCTAAGTGATGTTTAATTATCATACAGAATTTTTTTTATTTTTTTCCTCAGTTTAAAAACACTGACAACATTTTGTATTGTTCTTTCATTTTTTGCACAACAAATAAGAACTTTGCAGTGTGTATAGGAATTTGTTCATTTGTTTTCAAACTATAGTCCAGCCCCACAACAGTCTGAGAGAACATGAACTGAACCTCTCTTTAGAAAGGCTCCTAGTTTAGAGGAGCAAACTTTTGCTTTTTTAGGTCATTATGTTAGTGAGAAATTAAACCCCAAAATTATTAATTACAAAACTTGGCTCCATTGGGACATATAGTGCACCCCCTTTGCCTTTTCCATTTTGCCCTATAATAATAATTAATTTCCTTGGAATGTTGCCTCACTATACCTTGAACTGATCTCCCAAAATATTATAATCATTTTGCCATCACCAAGTACGATCTGCATCGTCCCTGGGGACATTTCCTCTCCAACACTCCAAGCCAAAACCATCCTTGTGATACCCATTGAGACAAGTATCACCTTAAGCACCCATTGTTTATCTGGACTAACCCCATTGTGGCTACTGGATCCAGACACTTCCTAGATCAGTCAGAAGCTAGCGTGGGGGTCTGGAATATCTCTCAAATGTAATAAATATGTGTTATGTCTGCTCTTTGGCGTGTTCCCTCTGCTGATATCCTCTCTGGCCTGTCTGTGTCTCATCTGGCCTTCTGTAATGCTAGATACGGTGGTTCCTGTGGAATCTGAAATCACACAACAAATTTGTGAGATTTAGGGTAGTTTGGGGGGGGGGGGGGTGGAAATGGAGTAGACCCTCTGTATAAAAATCTCCAGAGAAAAATACTCCACCACATTCCATATTCCACTGTTTAACAGTTCTTACAAGTGGGAAGTTCATGCGAATGTTTAGGTGGAATCCTTTTTTTCCTGTAGCTTTAATCTATTGCTACACATATCTAAACATCCAGGACAGTCCAGTGCAGAAATCTAAAATCTACTAACATCTACCCAGACACCCACTCTCTGGATAAAATTTCAAAAGAACCAAGGAACATCTTTACAATAATTATGAAAATATTACTCATTCACGAGTTAGGAAAGTGATAACAAGGATAATCAAGAGGTAGTTCATTTTTATTTATTAAAAGAATCTTCTTTTCTTACTTTTTCCAAAGAATAGTGTCACTAGAATACAACAAATGTTTTCACAACCTTCTTTTTGTTGTGAACTAAGACGTAACTAAGACATGGACCACAGGTGGCCAGATCCAGTTTCTCAAGAAACAGGCGCAGTTGGTGCACAAGTTTTAATTGTGCAAAAGCCCTCCTGGCCACTACAGATACCTGGGCTTCAAGGTTCAGTGCCGGGTCTAGGAGGACTTCCAAACTGTGGGCCAATGTTTTCAGGGGGACTGTGACCCCATCCACCATAGTGGCCAAGATGGCGTCAGCGTCCGCAGCACTGGCAGAGCTCCTGTAGTTTGTTTGTTTTTACTTGTTTTTATTAGCCAGACAACCCCCCCCCCCCCATCCACCATAGGCTGAATCCCTATTCCTTAGTCTGCCTTCAAACTGATGAGGAGTACCTCTGTCATGTCTGAATTAAGTTTCAATTTGTTTGCCCTCATTCAGCCTGTTGCTGATGACTGGTTTAGGGTTAGGACTGGTTTAGGGTTAGGATGGCATCCTTGGCTTTAGGTGGAAAGGAGTAGTAGAGTTGGGTATCTTCTGCATATAGGTGGCACCGTACCCCAAAAGTCCAGATGACATCTCCCAGTGGTTTCATGTATATGCTAAACAGCATGTGGGACAAAATTGAACTCTGAAGAACCCAGCAGGTCAATGGCCAGGGGTTCAAACAGGAATCCTTAAGCACCACCTTCTAAGTATAGTGTTGGAATTTGTAAAAATCCAAGTAAAGAAAAGGAAATGAGTTTTTGGTTACT
Source organism: Anolis apletophallus (assembly GCA_030556195.1). Lineage (NCBI taxonomy): Eukaryota > Metazoa > Chordata > Lepidosauria > Squamata > Anolidae > Anolis > Anolis apletophallus. The sequence continues at coordinate 75,505,138 of JARBWK010000008.1, forward strand.
TGGGTATACTCATGAGGAAATAAAGTTTGTTTTGCTGTATACTTAAGTGTAAGAAAGTCCTAGCCTGTGTAGTTTTACAGCTAGGTGCAAGCCCGGAGTACAGCTAATTAACTGGGCCTACCTGGGCTAATTGAGTGGGTGGGGTCTTGGGGCTATAAATCTCCCCATGTTGCTCATTGTGTATGTGCTCATATTGGAGGAAGAGAAGCTGAGTATGCTTCATATACTGGAGCAAGAGAAGCTTATAATGCTTTTGTGAGAGAGCTGGAAGAAGCAGCAGTTTATTGGTTATGTAAATCTGCTTCTGTCTGAAGTAGCAGTAAAAGGCTTCTTGTGTTTTGCCTTTATCTACTGTTTTCTTTTGCCGTTATTGAAGCTGAAGTTTAAGCAAATGTTTTTTTCTTGTTGAAGCAAGTTGCTGTGTGTTTTTTGACCCAGAAGAATACCATGGTCGATGGTATTGAAAGCCACTGAGAGGTCCAGGAGAACCAACAGGGGCACACTCTCTCAGTCTACTTCTCTTTGTAGGTCATCCACCAAGGTGACCAAAGCTGTCTCTGTTCCATAGCCAGGTCTGAAACCAAACTGAAATGGATCTAAATAATCTGTTTCAACCAGAAATCCCTGGAGTTGGGAGGCCACCACATGCTCCAAGGCCTTGTTCAGAAGGACAGTGGCCAATAGTTGCCCATTATAGGGGAGTTCAGGGATGACTTTTTAAATATAGACCTCACAACTGCCTTCTTTAGGCAAGTTGGAACTTTGTCTTATTCTAAGAAGGCATTGAACACCACCTTCACCCACTCTGCCAGTCCCCCTCTGACCTGTTCGATCAGCCAAGAAGGGCAGGGATCCAGAAAACATGTGGTAGATCTCACGCCTCCAAGGATCCTGTCCAATTGATTTTCTATCAATTCAACTGTACTCAAGAATCAGAAAAAGTAAATCCCATTTTCAGTTTTTCTCTTTCATGGTACTCCGCCATGAAATATATAGTTTTGTTATAGCATACGGGATGGTAGGATTCACTTACAAGATTTGTGACAAAAATATTTACTTTGCTCCCACAATCTAAAACCCTAGTCCAACATTTGTTGAACAAACAAATATATGATCCCATCTGGAAAAGATACGTAACTAGGATTTAAAAAAAATAAATTCTACATTGCCAGTTTTACAAGAATACAGCAACATTCACCAATTTGAGTTTGGAAAAACCATAATCATGGCTAGATGCTTTTAAGTACCATTATTTAACATAATGGGACACACTTTAGTATAAACATAAATATGGATTGCTTACCTGTAACCATAGTTCCCCGAATGGTCACCTGTGAATTCGTACATATGGTTATTCTTGCGCCTGCGCAGAATAGCTTCGGAACCTTCTAGTTAAATTATTAAACATTTTAGATGTAGCCCCAACCACTCTCCCCCTTGTGTGTGTGTGTGTGTTTCTTTGTAATTCATGTTTTGTTCAACTAAGAGTAAAAAGTATTTCATAGAACCTCTTCAATGAACATGTTGACAAAAAGCAGGCTTGTGACTATTTTTTTCCTTTGCCTCAGATTTTTAATGTGTTTGCCTGATGAAGACACTAGTGAAGCTTTGAAAGCTTTCATTGTGTTTTTTGTGCATTTTTGGTTGACCTGTCTTATGGATGTTATTGTATTTCAAGTAATCTTCCAGTTTGTCTCTCCAGGAGGACATAATGACAAATGAAGACAAAGGATAAAGAAAAAGTTAATAATTCTGGCCCTTTCAAGGCATTGGAATCTCTTATTGGAATCTGGGTTTTTTGTTTGTTTGTTTGTTTGTTTGTTTGTTTTAAGCTTGTTTTTCTTAAGTTTCCATTGTCTTGACCACAGAGGCACCTTAGAGAACTGAGGAAATATTGGTTTAAGAACATCTAATCTTTCGGTCTGTTCTTTGGAAAGTCACACATTCTCAGTGGGAGAAAGCAAGCAAGCATATGCTTTCCCATTCAATTTGTTCAAAAAACAGCAGCTGTTTCAATTGTACCTCTTACATCAACTCTACTGTAGGACCAAACAGGTTTGTAGTAATTTGCCAGTTGGAAGAGGGAAATGTTGTCCCCTGGCCAGGCTTATAATTGATGAGAAACTCATTCTGGCTTTTTCACTAAAATATTACCAGGAAACATTGTAGGGGAAGTCTTATTGGGCCTATAACAAAAAACAAACAAACCAGACCCCAAAACCATTTTTATAATACCTTCACTGTTCCGAACAAAAGTCTTAAAATAAACCAGTTTTCAAGGTTTCACAGACTCAATCAGGCACAGATCTTTTAAAAACAAACATATCCTAGAAATAAAGTGATGATATTTTGGTCTCGTGGTCTACCTTCCGCTTTGCATGTTATGGGAAGTGTGTACCAAAAAAAATGATCTCCCCATGATTGAATTACAAGAAAGGCAGCATACAATCAATGCAGTTAGGCTTTTCCACTTCAGTTACAAATGTACATGCAGTCTCTGAGTTACAAACATTCGACTTACAAACGACTGATAGTTACAAACAGATGGGGCAACAGGAAGTGGGAGAAACCTACTGCTCTGAAGGGAAATTCACTCCTGAAAGAGATATCATGGGGAAAGGGGGTCTCAACTGAAGCTTTCTAACCAATCCGTTTCCACAACAAGCCATGTTCTTCAAAATCAAATTCTCACAGGGACAGGAAGTGTGATGAAATCTTATAAGCAGTGGCACAGAGAGCAAAACAAACACCATGGGGGTGTTAAACTTTCCCTGTGCTATCCAAAGCAATTTGGCTGGAGTTGCACTTAAAAAATGTAACTGTTTCGACTTACATACAAATTCAACTTAAGAAAAAAAACTACAGAACTGATCTTGTTCGTAACTAGGGAACTGCCTGTATTAGGCACGTGTGATCGATAATTACAATAATTGTGCATGCACATTAATGCAATTACTACCATTGGGGAAACTTCATGGACTCCTACCCCCTCATTTTTAAAGTTATTGAGGTGAAACTTGCTTCAATGGTTGAACACATTTGCCACTGTTAGCCCACCAAATTTGAGAATATTTCACTTATCCACAGATTTTTGGCAAATTTTCAAACCGATCTGTGACATTGATATACATTAGTATATATTAGTGGTTCTCAACCTTTTTTTCCACCAGGGACCCTTTGATCAGGGACCCTTCTCCAACATTAGTCCCAAAAGGGTTACACATCCATTTTTGGTCAACTTTAGATTCAGTTTGGTTATTTGCGATGCTGATTCAGAAATTTGCATTGGATAGACCACATCAGCTCTAATTTCTGATACAGAACATGTGCCATCCAGTAGTCACTCTCTGCTCGCCCACAGAAAACCGTATTTAATCTAGAGCTGATGAGGTAGTACTAATCTTATGTTGGTAGTCAGCCTCTCCCCTCCCAACACCTCCATTGCCTCAGCATTATAAGAGGGTTTTGCGAGACCAGTAGTTTTCATTGCCACATGGTTTTGAGGCAACAGTGTTGTAATGGTGAGGCTGCGGAGCATGTTTTCGTTCTTGCGGACCACTGATGGTTCACAGAGCACAAGTTGGGAACCACTGGTATATATAGATTCCTTTCATTTTCCTTCAAATACCTATTTTTAAAAATTGAGCCAGAAACTTGCTTTAAGGGATTTATTTGAAATAATTCTACAACAGAAGACCCTTGGCCGATTTTTTTAAATATATGGATAAATTAGTTCCAAGTACATTTTCCTTTAGCTGCCATGATTATTGATTTTTTTTCTCACTGTACCGAGCACCAAGTGTAAATGTATGTACCTTAGTTCTGTTTATCATTCAGTTCAAGTTCTCTTCTCACATATAAGCTTTCAACCAGAAGGTATCAAAGCTGCCCACTTCATCTAGCAGCTGCTCTGTCTGGCAAAATGACAAGTCATAGTTGAAGCACACATCAAATGTTCAGGGACAAATGCCAATTGCATAATAAAGTCTTTAGAACTGATGGTTGTGTTATCTACATTTTTATGGAATTCTGCGCCAGATTCAAGAGAAGTACTGAGCCATGCAGGCCAACAGCCAATTCAACAGTTTAATTGAAAAAGTAGCGGATAGTATTTAAGTAGATTGTGTTTAATAAGTTTTCTCTCTAGATTAATACTGAAGCTAGCATGATTCTCCCACCTTTATCTTTTTACTGAGGGACTGAAGTTTTTTTTGTCATTTGTCTGCCAACCTGTAGTTAGCCATTTTTGGTCTTCTGAACTTCTATGATTGCAAACAGGAAAACATCTCTCTCTCTTTAGACTTGGAATGTCAAGGTATTTTATTATGGGAGGATAAGTAGATATTAGAGCTGTGCAAAATTATCCTCAGTCCTCGTAAGTTGTATCAAATTTATTAAAATTGTATTTACAAGGTGATATCCGACACGTGGGCAGGACCCACTCCAAAAACTTAGAAATCGAAACTTACCCAATACTTTTTTGTTTGAATATTGTAAATCTCGGATGCATCTCAAAGTCAGTTTCATTTTCAGCACAAACAAGCAAAGCGAAGTCAAAAAGCCTGCCATTTCTCTTTAAATTAACAGCCTTTTGCCAATAGAAGAGAGAAGCAGCAGGGAGAAAGCAGAGTTTATTGGGAAAGAGACCGAGAAAGCACAAAATTCTGGGAAATGTAGTTTGGGAAGGTGAGGAGCCCTATGCTAGAGAATTCAAAAGGCCCTGTCCTAAACTACATTTCTCAAAATTCTGCTCAGCATCAGGAAGCCTCAGTCAGGATAGAGGAGAGACTGGTCCCTCTGTAGCAGTGGCCAGTCAGAGTTCCAATAAATTGCTGAATCTGCAAAAAGGACTGACTGATACTTCTAGTAAATACATTTCTGTAGATGATTTAATATTTCTGAAAGTTGGGAGGAATGATCCAGTTATCTTGTCATTGTATAGAAAATTCAAGGAAATAGCTCTTGTAGTTTTTTTTTAAGTTTGTAAAAACTTTGAAAGGCTGAAAAACTCAGCTTATACTTGAGTATATACGGTATTTATCTTAGTCTAGCAATTTCTTGTGCTTAAGAGAACCCAGAGCCAGAGGCCACTATTTCACCATTTGACTACACAAGCAAATATGATAAAGGAGATTTGCACCAGGATGTTTTTACTGATAAAACCTTGGTCTTTGTTTGTTATAGTTGTCTTAGCAGGCAGTATGCCCTGACAGCAAAGAATGGTAGGTTACATACCTGTAACCATCTTTCTTCGAGTGGTGCTTTGTGAATTCACACTAATCCGCCCGGCCTTCCCCTCTTAACCTCCCCCTTCTCTCGTTGCCTTTGCAGTAAAGGAATGGAGAGGGTGTGCGCGGAGCGGCTTATATGCCCTCCAGGAGGGCTGGGCAGGGGTACCGCCAAAACTTGAAAAGTTTAAACTAGAAAAGTTTTCCGTTGGGCCTGCGCAGGCACAGACATTCCATAAGTGTGAATTCACAGAGCACCACTCGAAGAAAGATGGTCACAGGTATGTAACCTACCATTTTTCTTCATGGTGTCTGTGACTACACACTTATGGAGATTTAGCAAGCTAAGGTCCAGGACAAACAAACCCAAGTATAAGGACCAAACAATGAAGTTTTATTGCAACAAGCAATCTTAGTAATAAATAACCCGGGCAAAAAACCCTTGAAAAGACATGAGACCACAGTCCCACAACTGTCATGAGCAATAAATAACCCAGGAGAGAGTGCGGTCTTGGGTCTGAAGTGGTGGAGGTGGGCGGGACTGGAGCGTCTGCTGCGGTCTTCTTCACCAACGCCGATGGGACCGCCATTGCCATCGAAGCAGGAGTGAGGGCCTCTTCAGAGTAGAGCACGAAGGCATTGAGCTCTGCTCTTCCTAGACTGTGCAATGAGTGCCTGGCAATGCCAACACGAGGCCACAACGTGAGCCTCACTGAGGCACCAGAGACACCGCGAATGGCCGTCACAATCTGGGATCTTACAAGAACAAGCAATGCAATGCTTGAAGCGTGATGTGGACATATCCAGAAGAACGAACCAACGGAGAAGAACGAACCACTAGGAAAAGTTCCAGTGTTAGCCTTGCGGCAGAAAACAAAGGAATGGAGAGGGCTACTGCCAAAACTTGAAAAGTTTAAACTAGGAAAGTTTTCCGTTGGGCCTGCGCAGGCGCAGACACTCCATAAGTGTGAATTCACAGACACCACGAAGAAAAAACAATTTGTTTCTAAAGTGAACTGACTTCTAAGCACATCTCTTCCAATTCTATGATTCTATGAAAGTCACCCATGTTTCACTTTAACACTTATGAAATTGGAAGAACCACATATACCATTCTGAGCTGTTTGGAAGATAAATGAAAGATTAAGTGAAGAAAAAATGTGAAATCTAAGACGACAGTTCCTATATCAAAGATCTTTGATTTTAAAATGCAACTGTCCCCAATAAGCCAACTTTCTCTTGATTTTTAGAAATATTTTGCTGATGGAATTCTCAAGTAATTCATACTTACAAACTTAATTATATTTATGACTTCCTTTCTTTCAACAAATCATAGTCTGAGACAAGGTAGATTTTGGTATCATCAGCTGCTTCAGCCCCAAGCACTTTGCTACGGAGACTGATATTTCAACTTGCATCATGGCTTAGTGGTCATTGATTTACAAACCACTCTTTGCTCAGAAATGTTAAACGACTGCTGCCACAGGTTCAATCACAGATGAGAAGTACAATTCTTCAGAGCTTGCACTTTAGCCCCTCAACAAATAAAACACTGTTGGGTATTATATAACTTTCTGGAAAAAAGACATTTTCTATGAGAATAGAATAGTGAGACTTTCCACCTTTAAAAAAAGAGATAAACACAGGTTCTAAAGAGGGTGAGGGGAAGTGGAGAAAGACATAAGATAAAGATTTTTAATGGTACATTCATTTGGAAGGAGAAAAGAAATCAGAAAGAAATAAAATATAAGACAGCGAAACTGGGGAATGGGTATGTGTGTGTGTGTGTGGCTTCACAGGATTCTCTAAGATGTGATTTGATGGTTCTAACCAGGCTTGCCTAACTTTTCTCTTCACAGATGTTCTTTCCTAAATATGTTTAGCAATAAGTATATATTTGAGAAATCAAAGAAGCAAAAATATGAACCAAGCTTTTATTAACCACAAACACAAATAATTAGCATAAAATCCATAAAAATACAGTATTTTGTGCTTTACTATGCTTTAATTATAAAAGAGAAATCAAGTTCCTGCTTCACTCCTATTTTAGTGGCACATTTTATTAAACAAACTGAGATCTATCATTTTAAAATAATTTTTTTTCTTTAACAAAGGAAATAAAACTGAATCTGGGGACAGAGGCTTTTCAAAGTTTTGGTTTCCTTGCTACACAAATGAACACTATTCTAAAATGTGTAGAGCAATACACTAATACATTACATGGAATTTCAGATTTATCTTACACTCCTTGAGCGGTTAGATTTTATCCCCTGTGGAATGTTAATTCTTTTTTCTACAGGAAGAAAAAAATACATTTTATTACACATTAAGGCCATTTTTTAAAAAAAGGCTTTCCTGAAAACATTTCCTCATTGCAGTTTTATAAATCTCTTCATTTTGTCTACCCTGATGATATCAAAACATTTAAACGTTTTACAGCAAAAATATGTTAATTGCAAATGAGATCATAGTGGTGTTTTTAGCAACTTAAGTAGAAGAGTTGTGAGCGGATCTGTTTTCCTTCGGTACCTTTGGTAGCACGCAATAGGAAGGGCCCTCCCAGTACAAAAACCCACCAGACACGAAAGCAAGGATGTCAGCTCATCCTTTGTTTTCGTGAGCATGAGGCACTCCTCATGCGGCATGCAGAGAATTGCTGCATGTTCTTTGTACAGGGTTTTCCTGGGAGCCCTGCCCCAGCAGACAATTGGAGAACTCAGTGATGTGTCTCACGCAAGGTTGAATCTATATAATGAGGCGAGTGCCTCCGTTTGCTCAGTTGTGTCGTGCCTGCATACCTGCCTGTCTTGGCTTTGCTGTTTCGCCACCGCTTGTGGCTGGTGCTCTCAGCTCCATTTATATTTTTGATTTATTTTTTGGCTTGGCTTGGCTTGGCTTGGCCTGGCCTCGTTATTTTATTCTTTTACTAGCTTGGGTACTCGGCGTTGCTCAAGTTATTTGAAAACGTCATTTTTTAAATTGTACAACTGACATCATGCCAGATTAACCCTGAGAAATGTCATTAGTACTTAAAGTTTGTTATGTTGGGCAAGTTTGCTCTAGATGCATCATTGGTGGGTTTCAGTGTGCTCTCTGGCTGTAGGGTAAACAACAACTCCCACTATGGTGAATCAGTCCCCTCTAATCCCTCCAGCAGGTTGAGTTAGTCATGAGGGTTCTGTGTGCAAAGTTTGGTCCAGGTCCATCATCAGTAGAGGTCAGTTTCTCTGGTTGTGGGTGAACTACAACTCCCAGAAAGGAAGGGCAGTTAACCCAAAACCCCTCCAGTAATCAATTTTTGGCATATCAGGTATGTGTGCCAAGTTTGGTCCAGAACCATATGTATTTGAGTACACAGTGCTTTTTGGATGTAGGTGAACTGCAACTCCCCCAAATCAAAGTTAATTTTCCCCAAAGACCTCCAGTATTTTAAGTGTAGCAGTTCATCAAACAATGGCAAAATTGTTGAGTGGCCTGTCTGTCATCACCTGCAGCTGTCATCCTCATCACTTGCAGGCCCCTCATTCCGCAGCGGTTGAGTCTCTCACATGTTGCTTGCATTAGCTGTTAAACTTATATAGCTTCGGTTTTCAAGATGTACAGATTTTGTTGTAGGAGCAGTGTAGCAAACAGTGGAAAAGTCATTGAGTGGCCTTGTCTGGCTCAAACGCTTTCCTTATTTAGGAGATTGATTGGCTTGATGTGGGGTGAGCGGTTGGGTGCCTGGTGGCCTAGCAAATTCTATTTTCCCCCTTCCCCTCCCCCAAACCCTTTTCTTCTTTGGGGGGCTGATTGACGCATTGTGGAGCAGGGTGGCCAGCCAACCACTCTGCCCCTAACCTTCTCCCCTTATCCGTGAGCCCTCTATTGCCCTTTTTGGGCCTGTCACTGCCGCCTCACCTTCCTGAATCAGTGAGACTAATGATGATGACCTGCTCTGAACTGCCAATACTTGAAATAATATGCTCCAAAAACATGGTTTCCCCCCAATCATGGCTACATTTCCCACAATACATTTTGAAAAAGTTTTTTTTCCTCAGTGGATCAGTGTTTTTTAAATAAGGGGACAATGCTTGCTTACTGCTACTGCAAAAGCTTTGGAAGAAGTTGATTGGCTTGCTGTTGGGATTTTTTATTAGTAAAGAAGAAAGTGAAATAGTGGAGCTGAGTAATGGGCTGTACGTTGTGGTGCATCTTTGCTGCTCATGGAGAAGTTAGAGAGCGGGACAAGCGGGGGGACAGGGAATGTTTTTAAGGAGATTTTATTATTTCTAGAAAGAAAGAAAAATCCAGAAAATCGGAGGATGACCCAAACGTTATAAAACTTGGTGGGATAACAGTGGTAGATGTGCTGTCAAAGTGTGGCGATTTTCTTCCCTCTATCCCTAAAACTGAGGGGGAAGGGAGCCTGGTAAGCCCGCCCATTGCTGCCAAAGGGTTGAAAATATTCATTTTTTTGTATGCCCATTCAGGAGGATGCCCGTTTTCGGGAGGTGTGTGAAAACGGAAACAGGGGATTTCTGTTTTTTGGCAAGAAGAAACAAATAGTGATTCTCCTGAAATGCACAAGCCTATTAAGTAGTAGACTTCATCTATAATGTGGAGTCCAAAGCTAGCTGAAATGGTTTCGACACAGAGCAAAGGTTTAAACATATGGTCTAGTTCTAAACTTATCTAAAATTATGACCCCGACCCCTCCCCCTCCCCTAGTATGCAGTTCTCTGGAGTGCTGCCAATATCTAATGATGTTATAAACTGAAATTATAATTTTACTTAATTATAATGGATTTGGAATTCAGAGATATGTTTTAAACACTTGCCAGTTTTAAAATCATCCTGTTAGAAAATCTGTCACACCCGAGAATTACTGTCTTCTTCTTCTACTACTACTACGAATAATAAAACTTTATTTATAACCCACTCTCTCTCCCCGAGGGGACTCAGGGCTGTTTACAAAAAATAAAATGGCAAACATTCAATGCCCAAAAACAAATAGTCAATCAAAGCAAAACATAAAATAACATAAACTCAAACCAACTTATGAGCTAACATCTAATACTTTGTATACATCATTGTCAAATACTGTCCTGAAGTATGGTCTGGAATTCTTGCCCACAATATCGCATAAAGGAACTTTTCCAATGTTGGAGAAATCTTCTACATCCCAAATCTCTGGCATGCTGCAGCCAGGCCTAAAATACATACATAAATAACATATAAATGCTAGCAACAAAGAAAGACATACAGCAAGAATAAACTGATAATGCATAACATTCATACAGGAAATGAAAACTCTTTTCAAATTTTCACAGATCATGTGATCATGAAGAAAGGAAGAGGAGTGCTGCATTTACTGGCCCTTCATCCTCTATTACAAACTTATCAGATCGTATCTTTTTCCCAAATAAAGTGTTGGCAAATTTCCAACCAATAACATAGGATTTATCAGGATAGATCTAGCTATGAATGCCTAACAAAGGCTGAAGAGTTGATTATTTCCCTTATTAAAGCCATTTTTAATTGTTTGGACCCTAAGAAGAGTTAACATAAAAAAGCTCAGAGGAGGAAGGTTTTTCCATTGTCTCATATCCTTGCAGCCCATCATCCAAAGCCTCTCCTGAGACTGGGATCCCTCTGTAGCAAACTGGGATGGGACATCAGGAAAAATTGTTAGGAGAAGGAGAGACCAGGAAGCTCTCCTTCTACAAATTATTTATCTAAGTCCATCTTGAGCAATTCCTCTTGCTTATTCAGGAGAGCATCTGATTACTATTTGGGCTTATATGCTAAAAAGAGTGCATTTAGCATCTTCTATTGTTATAATTATGTAACAAATCTGGAGGTCAATTACATGGATTTCTCTCTTTATACTTATATAAGGACATTTAAATTTATTGGCCAATGCTTACTAAAGGTTATCAATAATTATCATATCAAGTCAAATTCCAAAAGAAGTACAGTAAGAGCTTCAAGGATCTATGAAGCCAAACAAGATTTCATGAATAGTCAGAATATAAAGGGCAAAGGAAGAGCATAAGATCATGTGGGACTATGGCTACAAACTCAGCATTCCAATTTTACTCATTATTTTTAAGACCACTTTCAGCCAGCAGCACAAACTGTTTGAAATGCATGATTAAACCTGAACACAACCAAGTCGATTAGGGCTATGCTTAACACTCTTTCAAGTGGCCAAACCCACAGAAGTTTCCCAATGGTTTCTCAATTTTAGGTAGAGTAAGTGGAGTTATGGAAAGACCTACAAAATAAAAAATGCTGTATCCTAGATCACTTTTGTACAAAAAGCACTTCCATCTTACCATCATTTGGGGAAATCTTCACTAGTTCTTACTGATTACTTACTTAGGTCTCTTTAGGCACCAGGATTCTTCTAAAATGTAGTAATTCACTCCCATCTTTACCAATTCCCTTTTAACGTCTTTTGCTGGTTTTCGACTATACATGGAATAAACTACCTTTGTTCTTGCCCTTTGAAGAGGGAGAAAATGCATACATAATCAACCAACCTAGGAGAACAAATCTATTCTGAGACATATTTTACAGTAAAGCAGATTCAAAAACAGACTTTGCAAGAGGTAAATGTGTTAAAATACACTAGAGCAGTGGTTCTCAACCTGTGGATCCCCAGATATTTAGGCCTTCAACTTCTAAAAATCCTAACAGCTGGAAAACTGGCTGGGATTTCTTGGCCAAAACACCTGGGGATCCACAGGTTGAGAACCACTGCTAGAGGATAAAATGGTGCAGTGAAACCTGAAGGAAATCTAACAGACATACTAACACTCATAACTGGAACTGTACAACCAAATGACAGCCATTTATTTCCTGAAGTGAGAGAATGGGAAACGCTTGCCAACTCATTTAAACTACCGGTTAAATTTACATGTTCTTTATACCTGCTGATCAGAAAGTATTCTCCTGATAAATCCATTTTTTCATTCACAGAATGAAAAACAAAAAGCATCTCATCACTGCCAAGAGATAAAGCTTATATGTACCAGTAGTTTCTCAGTAACTGTTTCTTTAAGTGATCATCTGTGAAATCACACAAGTGAGTTATTGCACTTTCGGAACCTTCTATACTTCTATAGATACATTTTGGCAGTAACCCATCCCACTCTCCACATTGGTATATACGCACGGTTGCCACCAAACTCCACTTCCATTGGCTGTTCAGGAATAGCCAATGTCACTAGGATTGGTATGACTCAAAGAGGGGAGAATGGGTGGATGTGATGTGTATTCACAGGAGACCACTTAAAGAACTACAGGTGAAGGTAACTGTGGGCTCTGTGAATCACACAAATGTATGACAAGCGAGCTACTAGCTTTAGGAGGTGGGTGTCAGCCACAAATGAAAATAACACTGCCTTCCTGAAAGTACTGTCACTCCAAGTTCAGAAGTCCACACGGTAGTGTGCAACATGTCAAATACATTGCTGAAGTGGCAATAGACGACAACACAGCCTTAGTAGAACGTTATAAAACAAAGATTGAGGAGGTTGCTTGCCCAGTAGTTCATAAAACAAGTGAAGGAAATAAACAAACACAATGATTGGGTTGAAATGGAAAGCAGATACGACTTTATACATTTTTAAGTATATGACTTAGGTATGAGCCAACTTTTAACAAATAATCTTTCATATTATTTGTTAAAAAAATCTTCAATAAAAAAATAATCTTCAATCTTTTTTTGAATCATTACAAAAATATATAAACATAATAATAAAATATGCAGAAATCCACCAGATATGCCATCTGGTCCACAGAACATAGTTCTGGGAGACAAAGGCATAGATTCTCCCTACACTGTACAGAAGATTGGTATGTGTACTTCTATGTCAAATGCCAAATGTAGATCAGATGTCAAATTAACTGTAATTAAAATTCCTACCCAATGTATAAATACATTAAAACATAGGTAATTCTGAACATTAAACTAAAACCCTTACCGTAAACCTGCATCTTCATAATGAGGGTGATTCACAATAGGTCGAAGAGTAGACAGTTTTACGCTTGCCATTGTAGGCATTACACCAGCAAAAACAGCATCTGAAATATATATTTTAATTCTCAAACTATAGCAATAGTCAGAAAAATAATAGTACACATTTTCTAAAGAGCACAAAAATATACATTAAAATAATTCCTTGTAAACTTGGTTCATAATTCCTCTTTTGCAGGAAAATATACAACTGCTTTAGTTTTTGTCCAACAGACATACAGCAGGCTTCTATAAATATTTAATTGCTCTTTTAGCATCCAAATCACACATGTCCTCTACTATACACAAGTTTTTGTATTTTAAAAGCAATTTACAATTACCACTGATCATATTTTTAAAACTTCCTTTCTTAAATGACACTTGTAGTAAAATGCAATCCAAAAACTCTTTTGAATACTCTGATATTGTAATTAGTAAGCTGTACAGAACATAAAACCTACTGATATATGCTATGACAGACACAAAGAATGCTCTTTTTCTTTTACCTTGTTTAGTATTTGCTTTTATCCATAACAACAGTTGTTCCTGAGGTAGGTTGCTAAATTCTCCCACAATGCTCCATTGTTTCTGAAGGTTAGCTATTCCTTCATATGCCATCATTGCTAAAATTGCCAGAACAAGTGTTCTAGGCTGGATCTTGGAAAACACGCACCCAAACAGCTGTGTAACAAATGAAAAGGCACTTATTTAATTTAATCTATTACTGTCTAATAATGTTGGGATTTCAAGAATTCAACCTATCATTTCTTGTGACATTTTAAACTTTGTTCGTTATAGATTTTGCACTAAATGCAACTGTATGTATTCTATTTATTTAATATTCAGGCAGACCCAGGGTTATGAACAAGATAGGTTCTGTAGGTTTGTTCTTAAGCTGAATTTGTATGTAAGTTGGAGCAGGTACACTTTTTAAACGTAACTCCTATTTTTTAAAGTTATGGGGAGAATAGAGAAGGATTAATACTCTAACATTTGTTTTGCTATGCCTGCCCCTGTTCAGACAATTTCACCTCATTTTCTGTCCCTGTGACAATTGAGTTTGGAAAATGTTGGGTTGCTGTGGAAACAAGGATTGGTGATAAAGCTTCAGTGGAGACACCTTTTTCCATAGCTGTTAAAGGAGTGCATTTCCCTTCCTAGGGGTAGATTTCCTCTTAGTTCCTGTAATCTCAACCCTGTTTATATAGTTACAATACGGACCCTGTCCAAATTAGGCAATACTTTAGAAACTATTCCCTGCCATCACCCCCTAATTTAGTAATGAATATTAAAACTTTTTTTTCATTGTTCGTACAAGCCTAATAGATAGTCTCCTCCCTGGCTTTGAAAGGGGTTACACATCTGGTTGTTTTATATTGTTCTTATCTGTATATTACCTTAGCTTATATCTATGGTTGTTTAAAATGTTTTATACCTTTGTTACATTTTATATTTCATTGTTTAATTTTTATTTTATATCTCTCTCTGTGGAGACTTTGCTCTGAAAGGCAGTATAGAGGCGGTCCCCAAGTTACAAACATCTAACTAACATACACTCCTAGTTAATGAGGTAACTACTTTTTCGTTAAGTAATTGTGCCAATTGGGGAAACTTCAGAGGCTCCTTTCTTCCTCGTTGTTAAAGCGATCAACATGAAACTTGTCACAACTGTAGAACACATTTACCACAGTTAGCCCACCAAGTTTCAGAACATTTCACTCATCCACTGATCTTTGGGGAATTCTCAAAAGTTTTTACAAATGACATTAAAAAAACTACAAGAGTTATCTCCTTGAATTTTCTATACATTGACACAAGATAACAGGGGATCATTACTCCCAAGTTTCAGAAAGATTCACACATCTACTGATTTTGGGGAATGTTTTAAAGTTTTGACAAAAAAACACTTTTTAAAAAGCCACAACAGCTATCCCCTTGAATGTATGACACTCAACTCAACAAACCATAGAACTTCAACTTAGGGATTTCCTCCCAGTCCAGCACCTACTTACTATCAGTCCTCTTTGCACAATTTTAAACTACATGGCTGGCTGCTGCTGCTACGGAAGGACAACAGCTCTCCCCCATTCTCACTGGCATTCTGATGCTGAGCAGAATTTTAGAAAATGTAGTTTAGGTCAGAACCTTTTAAATTCTCTACCACATGGGTTATGACCTTCCCAAACTACATTTCCCAGAATTCTGTGCTGGGAAGAAGATTCTCTCAATCTTCTTCCCAGCTCTCTCAGCTCGACTGGTCCCACTGCTTGGCCTCGTGGTTATAGGAAGCCTGTCTCTTCTTAATTTAAAGAGGAACGGCAGCCTTTTTGGCTTCGGCTCGTTTGCACTAATAATGAAAGTGACTTTGGAATACTTTCAAGGCTTACAGATTTCAAACGAAAAGTATTGGGTGTTATGATTCTTAAGTTTTTGCATGCCCTCTCCCTCTGGCATTTCTTAGTATCTCTTTGTGTAGAAATGTTATGAAATAATACGGCATACAAGGCACAAACAACTTTTTTGCACAGCCCTACTATCTACACGTATCAGAGGCCACCATACAGAAGACATATAGCTTGCTTACCTGTAACCGTAGTTCCCCGAGTGGTCACCTGTGAATTCGAACATTTGGTATTTCCTGCGCCTGCGCAGACAGTTCGGAATCTATTAAAAAGATATTATCACTTTAAATGGTAGCCCCGCCCACACTCCCCTCGAGCATATATAGCCAGTGGGAGGGGCTGCCACCTCAGATCCTTTACTCCGCCGCAAAAAGCAGCTTGAAGTACTGAGGCATGACAACAGCGGGGAGGATGGGCGGGGATGTGCGAATTCACAGGTGACCACTCGGGGAACTACAGTTACAGGTAAGCAACCTATATTTCCCCATCATGGTCCCTGTGAATCACACATTTGGTAGTAGACTAGCTAGCTAATAATGCGGCTGGTGGGCATCATGCCATCACCAAGAAAAGGACTGCACTGTTACAGGCTACACCTTACCGACAAGAAGTATCAAGCCTGCTATGCATGATGATGGTGAATAGAGTAGACCAAGCATCCATCACACAGCGATCTTGGCCAAAAAAGCCCCTCAGAAAGACAGTGGAGGCTACCGCAGGTTTAGTGGAGTGATCCTTAACCTGCTCAGGTAAAGTGCACCCAGTCACATGGTAAAACAGACAGGCCATCGAGATGATTGAACAAGTCAATCAGTGTGGAAAAACTGGGAGGCCACTGGCATCCTCCCAGTACTCAAGAAATGGTTCAGCTCGAGGATGTGGACAAGATCCTTGGAGAGGCGAGGCCCACCACATGCATCCTAGACCCCTGCCCATCTTGGCTGCTCAAGGAAGCCAGAGGGGGTTTGGCAGAGTGGGTGAAGGTGGTGGTTAATGCCTCCTTACAGGAGGGCAAAATTCCAGCCAGCTTAAAGCAAGCTGTTATAAAACCGCTGTTGAAAAAACCATTACTGGATCCCACTCAATTAGTGAACTATCGGCCAGTTTCCAATCTCCCCTATTTGGGCAAAGTCATGGAACGTGTGGTGGCTTCGCAACTCCAGGGGTTCTTGGTAGACACTGATTATCTTGATCCGGCACAGTCTGGCTTTAGGCCGGGACATGGTACTGAAACAGCCTTGGTCGCCTTGGTAGATGATCTACGCCGGGAACTCGACAGGGGGAGTGTGTCCCTGTTGGTTCTGCTGGACCTCTCAGCGGCTTTCGATGCCGTTGACCACGGTATCCTTCTGGGTCGCCTTGCAGACATGGGGCTTGGCGGTACTGCTCTGCAGTGGCTCCAATCCTTCCTGGAAGGGTCGTACCCAGAAGGTGTCATTGGGTGACACCTGTTCGGCTCCACAGTCGTTGTCCTGTGGAGTCCCTCAGGGTTCACTTCTGTCCCCGATGTTATTCAACATCTACATGAAACCGCTGGGAGAGATCATTCGGAGTTTCAGAGTAAGGTGTTATCTGTACGCAGATGACGTCCAGATCTGTCACTCCTTCCCACCTGTCACCAAGGAGGCTGTCCAGACCTTGAACCGGTGCCTGGCCGCTGTGTCAGACTGGATGAGGGCTAGCAAATTGAAACTAAATCCAGACAAGACAGAGGTCCTCCTGGTCAGTCGCAAGGACGAACAGGGCATAGGGTTACAGCCTGTGTTGGATGGGGTTACACTCCCCCTGAAGACGCAGGTTCGCAGCTTGGGAGTGATCCTGGATTCATCGCTGAGCCTGGAACCCCAGGTCTCAGCGGTGGCCGGGGGAGCTTTTGCACAGTTAAGACTCGTGCGCCAGCTGCGCCCGTACCTTGGGAAGTCTGATCTGGCTACGGTCGTCCACGCGCTGGTCACATCCCGAATAGATTACTGCAACGCACTCTATGTGGGGCTGCCTTTGAAGACAGTTCGGAAATTGCAATTAGTCCAGCGGGCGGCAGCCAGATTGCTAACAGGAGCTACATACAGGGAGCATACCACCCCCCCTGTTGTGTCAGCTCCACTGGCTCCCTGTCCAATTCCGGGCTCAATTCAAAGTGCTGGTTTTGACCTTTAAAGCTCTATACGGTTCTGGCCCAGCTTACTTGTCCGAACGCATCAGCCGCTACGTCCCACCTCGCAATCTAAGATCATCCGGGGAGGCCCTGCTCTCGCTCTCACCTACATCTCAGATGAGGCTGGTGGGGACGAGGGATAGGGCCTTCTCGGTGGTGGCTCCCCGCCTGTGGAATGCGCTTCCTATTGATGTACGATCCACCACATCCCTCCTGGCCTTCAGGAAAAAAGTAAAATCCTGGCTGTGGGACCAGGCATTCGTACACCAGCACAAGGCAGCATTTTAGATTGGTTTTTAATGAAAGTGGGTGATTATGGCCAATGTTTTTATGGACTGAACATTGTTTTAATCCAGAGTGAATGTGTATGGTGCTAATGTAGTTGTATTTTAATGTATTTTTAATGTATTTTAATTGTTGAAGGGATTTGGGGTTTTATATTGTTATTATGTGGGCATCGAATTGTGCCATACTGTAAGCCGCTCTGAGTCCCCCCTTGGGGGTTGAGAAGAGCGGGGTAAAATCCCGAAATAAATAAATAAATAAATAGTGTAGGGGACTTATTGAGTCCCCTTCGCACCACAAACATCAAAGCCAGAGCCCTCTTGATAGCCAATACAAGGAGGGGGTTAACAAGGCAACCTACTACGATATGGGAGCGTGGGGTCAGCACGCGTTATCACCTTGTCCCAGTAAATCATCAAGTGCCCAGAAAAGAGTGAAGATCATACACACAACACCGCAAAGTCATGCAGCTAAGAAGATGTTTCACTAATAAAACACACTCACAGAAGCCAAGAGCCAAAGCGTCATTCAGGAGGACGCACTATCCCCAAACGTGAAGACGAGGCAAAGAAGATGCGCTGACGAGGGGCACACCTCCCAAAGGCTGCAGAAGGCGAAGCTGGGTCCGTCAAAAGCAAGAGGGCACTTAGAAAAAGCTCTCTAGGCCGGCTCTATAACAGCTGTCAGTTGTGACAGAGGTGGAATAGGTGTTAACACCCATCCAACATATACCCAAATGCTAGTTGGGTGAGGGAATCAGTGCTCTTGAGATGTGAGGAGTTTAAAATAATTCAAGGTGTGTCCCTGATCATCCCAGGACATCTCGAGGATGGAAGAGAAGCATGGCTGGTACAGCAACCATGGGACAATGAGGATACAAACCATATCGCCCACTGGTAGACTAGACATCATTTGAGTGCAAAGAGAATCAGTAAAGGAATGTCGAGAGGAAACACCTCACTAGGCCTGTGCTTGGTTTAAGTGCTGACACGATAAAGCAAACAGAGAACGTCATGACCAGATCTACCTCCAAGTTGCAGAGCAATATGAAGTTAAGTGCACTGAGTACAGAACTAAGTGGATACAATGTAATAGTATGACTAATATACCAAGTAACAAACCTAATTGTCATTATAGTTAAATTTCTAATTGACAAACTTTCTTAAATGTCAGTCAGCGAATAAACGACACTTAAGACGTAAGGAGGATTGAGCAATTCAAGATGTTTGGCTGGTGCAATGTCCGGACGCTAGACACTATTTCTCCCAGGTACTCAGTAGCAGCAGGAGAAAAGCAAGGGAAGAAGACTGAAGGATGCAATTGGCCGCCTCCTCTTGTCATAAGGTCTGGACCTCCCATACAGGGAGGGGAGGCAGATGTCAAGTGCTAATAGCACACTGCTGGTCGACTATAACACATCATAAGGTACCCACTTGGGGCTATCCCATACCCTACTGAGGCTAAGGCCAGTAGCGTTAACACAAATACAAGTCACTTAACAATAAGCTCCACACAGAAGATCATTAAGGAGACACTCAAGCGCAACATTTATGTTGCGAGTGAAAGAGTACAAGAAGAGTTGAAAGCATCATCATGGACATTTCAGGGATGAGATACAAGAAGAGTTGAAAGCATCATCATGGACATTTCAGGGTTGATCAGGAAAGCAACGTTTGTGGGCTGTCTGATGCCTTCTCTGCTTATGTTTCAGCATCTTGCCCGTTCCAAGGAAGGTAACCCTTGATTACATCAACATCTGATAGGACTATATAAGCATCGTATTGGGCCAGGCCAGTAAGCAAGCCTGGTGACACATGCACCTCTCCTCCCATAGGGTCAGTTTTCTTGCTCCCATTGTCCAATGGAGTTGTCTTAGATCTACAGGGTTGTCATGTCCACTATTACTGAATTTAGTTTCAATGAGCGAGCCACGTATTGCGGGGGTGAGAATGACCCACTAGAGAGAATCTATTCACTTTGCGATAGGAAGGACGAACACCAGCACAATGCCTGGTAATCCAGCTAGTCACCCAAAGAAGGGTAACAAAGGTAATGTTGCATGAGCCAGCTGTTCCAAAGGAAAGTGTGATCACCCCCTGGGGTAGATGTTTCCCACATGGGTTAGCTCAATGCCCTTGCCATATACAAGAGCCAAGAGCCAAGAGCCCGCGATGTCCATAGACACCTCCAAGGTCATGCGGCCGGCAAGACTGCATGGAGCGCTGTTATCCGTTGGGAGGGGTATGCCAATATCAAGGGACCAACCAATTGAAGGTGAGGGAACAGCTCCAACAACCCGAGGTTGAGGAGGGCCAAATTGAATAGCCCTCGTTGCCCCAGAGTCATTAATCCTTCATTGTGGTTCCCCTTTAGGGTGTCCCCTGTTTGCAGCCTCAGTAACAACAATATTTGACTTCTGAGGGCGTAAAAACCTTCAACAGAGGGAAGTCAATTTTAGAGGCATGGTAGAGCTTGCAAGGCCGTGGAGGCCGATGGATTCTGTTCATTAGGGGATCTTGTCCAACCTATGTGGTTTTTTTGTTTTGTTTTGTTATTTTTGGACTGGATACCCTCTGGGATATCTTCCTACCTTGGGACTTTACTTTAATTGGTATCATTATTAGTATCATTATTAATATAAAGGAAAAACTGGATGGCTCTCTGTTGGAGATGCTTTAATTGGGTTCCCTCCCAAGTGCAGGATGCTGGCCCCTGAGAGTTTTGAATGTGCCCAATATTGCCTGGCAGAAGAGGGTTGGTGGATGGTTCTTAGGGTCCTATCCAACTCAGGGATTTGATGTTGTTGTTATTATTAAGCCAGGGATAGCTGGCCTTCTGTCAGGAGGGCTTAAATTGTGCCTTCCTTGCAAAATCATACCATCTCCAATGAGAATAACACAATTAGTGCGCACTTGCACCAGCTCTCCTTCGTGTCGATGTCGACACCAGTGCTGAGAGCCCCTGTGCATGCACCGTTTGCACAACAATAGCAGAGGAAGGAGCTGGTATTCAGCCGCAAACCCAATCGCAGGGCCTCTGGTATGACAAGCATGCTTTCGATGCCGTCCAGCACCAATCGCATGACGCCGATGGCGGGGCAGAGGCGCTGTGGCCTTGCGCTTGCTGGATGCCAGAAGGCGGGGCAGAGGCGCTGTGGCCTTGCGCTTGCTGGATGCCAGAAGGCGGGGCAGAGGCGCTGTGGCCTTGTGCTTGCCGGACGCCCAAAGGCGGGGCAGAGGCATTGTGGCCTTGCACTTGCCGGATGCCAGAAGGCGGGGCAGAGGCGCTGTGGCCTTGCGCTTGCCGGACGCCAGAAGGCAGGGCAGAGGCTCTGTGGCCTTGTGCTTGCCGGATGCCCAAAGGCGGGGCAGAGGCACTGTGGCCTTGCGCTTGCCAGAAGCCAGAAGGCGCGGCAGAGGTGCTGTGTCCTTGTGCTTGCCGGACGCCCGGAGGCGGGGCAGAGGCGCTGCGGTCTAGTACTTGCCAAACGACCATAGGTGAGGGTTGCCGAGACGGCTAAGGCTGCGCCCTACAGGATGGCTGCAATACTGCCTGAATAGCATTTCTATATACAGTAGAGGGCGCTATCCCCTCTAACTCCAGGATCCCAATATATCATTATTATTATTCTCATTAAACAGAGGTTGGATGGCCATCTGTTGAGAAGGCTTAGATTGTGTGGGAAGAAACCTTTTTACAAAAAGCAGCTTAAGGCTTTCCCTCAATATCAGGCTGACAGAAACTCTGCAGGAGAGTGCACCACCTATAGGTGGCCAGAAGTAATTCCAGTCAGGGCTGAAAATAATTACCTCAGAGATGGCGCCCTCTGACCAAACCCTGTCAGCTTTGAGGAGACTAAGAGAAGCTGTATTTATGTGGGAAATTAGGGTATCTGAGATCCCACTACCCTCTTTTGAGGAAGGAGAAATCTTCCTTGTGTATTACACAAGTATCAGAGAAAGCCTCTGAAAAGGCAAGTGGATCCAAAATGGAAAAGAGTGGCCCCTGATGCTTATCCCGCAACATTTACAAGCCTGAGGTAATCTCAAAGGCAGACAGACTGAAGAGAAATAAAAGCCAACAAAGGCTCCCAAGTCGCAATGGAGGCAAGTGGTGATAAATCTACCACAACCGCGACAAAATAAAAAAGTAAAAATACAATAAAATAAATTAAAAATATATCTACCAACAAAGCAAATAAAGTAAAAATTTACGCAGTCCATAAAGCTAGTCAAAGAGAGAGAGAGATTCCTAGCTGTCGCAACACGGCAGATAAAAGGATCTGAGGTGGCAGCCCCTCCCACTGGCTATATATGCTCGAGGGGAGTGTGGGCGGGGCTACCATTTAAAGTGATAATATCTTTTTAATAGATTCCGAACTGTCTGTGCAGGTGCAGGAAATACCAAATATGCAATTCACAGGGACCACGATGGGGAACCTCTTTTATACAAGCCAATCTAAAAATTCTTACTTCTAGGATGGATTTAGGGCATGGATGAGTTTAGGGCATGAACAGTTTCCTACGAATGGAAAATGCTCCATTAAATAACCTGTAGTCCAAATCATTTTAGGGCTTTAAAAGTAATCACAACCACTTTAAACCAGTCCCAGAAATGCACTGGCAAGCAGTGCAGCTAGAAACAGAATCCATGCCTACATTCTGTTCGTTTATTCCCTGTTAGGTACTGAGAATGAAGGTACTTCATTCACAATCATTATATTTTCTACAGTTATATTTCATCATTATATTTTCTACAGTTAAAATAAAATTTTTGAGATGGATTCCAAAATGGACAGCATGAATGTAGAGGCAACCAATAATAAAAAAAACAATAAACGTGATGCCATAAAACTAAGAGAAGTAAAACATCTGTAATTCAACCAGCTAAAAACCAAACAAGCAATATTATATTATACATACTGCACGTTAAAATAACTAAAGGCAGTCTCCGTGTTACAAACATCTGACTTACAAAGACATAATTAAGAACGGGGTGAGGAATTTCATAACCAAATGCAACTAAATATATTAAATACTTGACATGCCAAGAAGATTTTAGTAGTTTCTTTGTAAAATATGCAAATGTTATCATTACATTAACTAGTGTGATAAAAGATAAACTTACTTTCTTTGAACATATCAAGGATACCATGATGCACATATGGGGTGTTAGAAACAACTTTAGTCTCATAATTAAAATAGCAAGAATAGTAAAAAAGATAAGCTGCAGTGCATGGTATACTATCTGCAAACAAGAAAAGAGATATAAGAAAATAATTACTTAAAACAGCTGACTTAAAAACAACAATGTTTATTATTTTACTTCAAAATTTCTTTATGGAATCCCGTATTTTTCAATATTTAATCCCCAAACTATTCATGGATGTAAGACCAATAAGAAACAAGAACATGCCTCCATAGAACTGACAGAAATTGAAGAGACTGGATTGTATGAATTCCTATTGTAATTTCAATATTTTACTGTACTATAAAAGATTGAACTGCCTTTGGTTGGAAGTGGGGAAAAACAAAAAGCTAAGCTTCCATGATGCATCTGAGCACCATTTAAGACAGTGGTTCCAAACCAGTGATCCGCGGACCACCAGTGGTCCCAAGAACTCAAATTTGGTCCATGAAACAATTCTAACATATAGTTAACATATTGTGTGTGTGTCAATTATAGCTCAATTATATTAACCTGCCCCAGAAGCAAAGACCAGCTTGGGGGCCTCCAGGTGTTTGGGAACTCAAATTCTCAGAAGTTTTCTTCCTCTTCTTCCTCCTCTCCTTCCTCCTCTCAAGGATGAAAAGCCCTTCATATTTGACAGCTTTCTTCCCTTCCTTCTATTGTTGTTTTTTTAATGTTTCAAATATATAAAAGAGAAACACAAGCCTGGGCTTTTATGGTGAGCCCTTGGATTTCAGAGGGTTTCCCCAGGAAAGGACTTCTTTGCAGGTTTGATCTGATTTTAGTGTTAAAAAAAGAGCAAATTTAATACTAAAAATTGAGGAATCCCCTTGCGCTATCTGTTTTTTTCCACAGCTTATTTATGCGAACAAGGGTTTCCTGTTTGCTGCTTTTATATATATATATGTTGCTTACCTGTAACTGTAGTTCCCTGAGTGGTCCCTGTGAATTCGTACATTCCCGCCCATCCTCCCCGCTGATGTCATGCCTCAGTCCTTCAAGCTGCTTTTGCGGTGGAGTAAACGATCTGAGGTGGCAGCCCCTCCCACTGGCTATATATGCTCGAGGGGAGTGTGGGCGGGGCTACAATTTAAAGCAATATTAGCTTTTTAAAAGATTCCGAACTGTCCGCGCAGACGCGGGAAATACCATAAGTACGATTCACAGTGACCCCGACAGGGATGGATATATATATATATATATATATATATATATATATATATATATATATAACATATTCCACTTTATATCCCCAAGGGGACTCAGGGCAGAGCACAGTATAAATACATGGCAAACATTCAATGCCATTAGGACAGACAAGGAGGTTGTTCTCAATCCAGCCACGGCGGGTGTTGTCGCTCCATCCTCTATGACGAAGAAGCATCAGGACTTCATTCTTTTTTTGGTTGCCACATTGTCTGGTCTTATTCTTTTATGGTGTCATAAAATACCTCCCCTGCTTTTTAGTGGTACCTAATTTCTCTACCTACAGCTCTAGACTGTTTTTGAACTGCTTAGGTAAACAGTGAGCAGGACTGACAGTCGGGCACTCACTCCAACCCAGGCTTCGAACAGGCAACCTTTCAGTTGGTAGATCTTACTGCTGATGGTGGTGATTTACCAGCTGTGCTATAGCCTGGCAATCAAATACAAGTCCAGGAATCGACTGAAAGTAAGTGATGATTTGTGCGTAGCTTTGAGCAATGATATTAGCCTCAAGATTACCAACTTGTAAAGAAGATGCAAGCTCAAAAATCACATTGACCCAAATTCAATTTTCTATTAAAATGTTCTTTTTATATTATAATAGTACTCTTAATTCATGTTACTATTAAGTTTAATGAATATGCTAAATGTTTTCATTAAAGTTTATTTTTAGATTAACAGAGTTTATTATTCTTGAACTTTGTGGTCCCTGCTAACAAAAAAAAATACCAAAATGGTCCCTGGTCAAAAAAAGGTTGAGATTTAAGAGAGACTGACTTCATGTTTAACCTTAACTTTTGGCAAGCAGAAATAACATTTTGAAGCCTAAACTCTGTCATGAAATATCGACCTCATTAACATATTTGTGATAGTAGAAATATTATTATGAACATTTTTCAAGAGCACTACAAAATATTTAAAGGCACATTTCCAATCACATCTAATGTGCAATTTTCAGTCATGTAATGCTATCAGTGTGCCGTGGGGCATCATCAGCTGTGCCATTGGAAAGCCTCTTCCCTCCTCCTCTCTTCCCCCTTCCTCCTCAGGGCGCCACGTGGCCAAGGGTGCATACGCCATGGCCACCAGGATCATGCACAGCGGCCAAACGAGGGGAAGGGAGGGAGGAGAAGAGGAGGAGGCCAGGGAGGGAGGCCACGCCTCTTCCCCCCGTGCATGCCTCTTTCCCCCACCAGCAAGCGCGCGCGCAGTTCCCTTCCTCCTCCAATCACGAGCACAATGTCGGCGCCGCATGTGAGGTGAGGGGCACGTGCTCGTGATTGGAGGAGGAAGGCAGCTGCGCGCCCCTCCTCCTTTGCGCGAAGCCTGGAGGCGCACAAAGCCTCCCCCAGCTTCCTTGCGGCCTTGCCAGCTGGCGAGATCAAAAGGAGCAGGGCCGCGGCAAGAAAAAGAAGGAGGCGGGGGAGGGGCGTGGCCAGGGGCGTGGCCAGCAGCATGAACACGGAGCTGTTGATAAGCAGGTGAAGGGGCTTTTCTCCCTCCCTATCCATCCCCCTCGCTCTCTTTACTTCATCCCTTTCTTCCTTCTGTCTTTCCTTCCTTCCCTACTTCCCATCTTCCCTTCCCTTCTTTCCCTCCCCTCCTTCTCTTCTTCCTCCCTCTCTCCCTCCTTTCCCTTCCTTGCTTCCTAATCCCCTTCCTTCCTTCTGTTCTTCCTTTTTCCCTCCCTCCCTCCCTTCCTTCGTCTCCTTTTTACTTCCTCTGTCGCCTCTCTTTCCCTCCCTCCCTCCCTGCTTTTTTTAATTTTATTTTCTGTTGATCTGCCTGCCTCCCTGCCAGCTGCTCTTTCCTCCCACCTGGACTGACCCGACCTGGCCTTCACCTCACCAACCTGCCTGGGTCTGTCCCAAGGGAAGAGTTCCCTCTCGCTCGCCATCCTTCTTCCCTCCTCACAATCCCCCTCCTTCTCTTTCCCTCTCTTCCTACCTCTCTCACAATCACTCCCTTATTTTTCCTTCTCATTCTGTTTCTCCCTCTCAATCCCTTCTTCCTTTTCTTTCCCTCTTTCCTCCCTCTCTTGTAATCCCTCCTTTCCTCTCTCTGTTTCACCCTCAATTCCTTCCTATCAATCCATGGCCCCGTCTCCATCTGAGCTCGGAGCCGCGGAAGGGGAAGTATGGCGAGCGAGGGGGAACTCTTCCCTCTTTCCCAATCTCCCCCTTTTCACTCTCATTCTCTCAATCCCCCTCCTTCTCTTTCTCCCTCTCTCTCAATCTCTCTTCCTTCTCTTTCTTTCCCACAATCTCCCTCTTCCTTCCTTTCTTTCTCCCCCTTCACTCTTTCCTTCTCTCCTTCCTTTTCCCTCCCTCTCTCTCCCCTTCCTTCTTTCCCCCTTCCTTGTTTTTCCTTTTTTCCTCCTTCCCTCCCTCTTTCCTTCCTTCCTTCCCCTGCTTCCTTCCTTTCTTACCTTCCTTCCTTTCTCACCTCTTTCCTTCCTGCTTGCCTTGCTTTCCTCCCTCCCTCATTCCTTCCATTCTTCCTTGCTTTATTTCCTCTCTGCCTTGAGTATTTGCTCTTTTGGTTGTGGGGGTTTTGTGTGGGAGGTTTGCCCCAATTCTGTTGTTGGTGGGGTTCAGAATGCTCTTTCATTATAGGTGAACTATAAATCCCAGCAACTACAACTCCCAAATGTCAAGGTCTATTTTCCCCAAACTCCATGTGTGTTCAGATCTGGGCATATTGAGTATCTGTGCCAAGTTTGGTCCAGATCCATCATTGTTTGAGTCCACAATGTTCTCTGGATATAGGTGAACTACAACTCCCAAACTCAAGGTCAATGCCCACCAAACCCTTCTAGTGTTTTCTGTTGGTCATGGGTGTCCTGTGTGCCACGTTTGGTTTAGTTCCATCATTGGTGGAGTTCAGGATGCTCTTTGATTGCGGGTGAACTATAACTCCCAGCAACTACAACTCCCAAATGACAAAATCAATTTTTTGACTGATGGTCCCTTCTTGGGTTAGTATTAGTATGTTTTGTGGCCAAATTTGGCAGCAATTTGTCCAGTGGTTTTTGAGTTATGTTAATCCCACAAATGAACATATTATATATACATATATATATATATACACACACACACACACATACACACACACACACAATATATATATATATATATATATAGAGAGAGAGAGAGAGAGAGAGAGAGAGAGCACAACAGTGCAGGCAGAAAAGCAAACATCACAAGGAAACATGTCTGTGTAGGAGGGTGGACATTAGGAAGAACTTCCTGATTGTGGGTTGTTCAGCAGTGGAACTCTCTGCCTCAGAATGTGTTTCCATCTGGCTGCTCTCTTTCCAGCCGGCTTCCGTGAGGACCGGGTACATTTTCCCTGAGGACTGGGTGACTGCGATAAAAACTAAACACAGAGAAAGTCTGACAGCTGTTGAGCAAGACCTTCGTGTGTGTCTTTCTACCATCCCTGCTAAGATATCTAGGACGTTGTGTTCATCGAAACAGGCTTCACACTGAGTGTATAAATACTGTGTTAGAGTGTCATTTTGTATCATTTTGGTTGGTGGTGTGCCCCAGGATTTTGTAAATGTGAGAAGTGTGCCTCGGCTCAAAAAAGGTTGAGAAACACTGTCTTAAGGGTCTTATAGTATCATTTTTTAAAAACAAAGAAAAAATATACACTTAAAGGATGGAATTCTTACCTCTCCATGATTAAAAAGATCCTCATTTCTAAGAATAGGGGGGAAATCAAATATGAAAATTAAATACTATATTGATCAATATTGCCTTTGCCAGTTATATATTCTCTGTTTAATGCAGTTTGAATTAAAATTGTTGTCTCATCTGAATTCCACAGTAATTACAAAGCTAAAGAGACAGTATGACCACCATAATTATTTTATGAATTGAGGGCATGTATCCTTCATCCTAAGTTGCAAATGCCAGCCCTGGGATGTTTTTGCCTGGCAGTCCCATGGATGCTGCGGCGACCAAAGGATTCCTGACCATCCAATGGCAGTGAAACCAACTCAGGACTGCCAGAAAGCTACACTTACCATCCACATCATAATTCTAAATACTGTATAAACTCATGTATAAGTCAACTGAATGCATAAGTCAAGGGCAAGTTTTGAAGCAAAAAATATGGATTTTAAATAACAATGATAACAACAGCAGCACATTTTATTTAGTACCCAACTCTCCTCACGGTTCAAATAGGGGTACAGCATTGTTAAAACACACCACAAAATGCATAAAAAATGTTGTTAGCACACATTAACTGTAAGGGGTTTTTGGTGTCTGGTGGATAGCTGCGTCATTTCAGAGTATCTGTTCTATTAATATGCCTGAAAGCTTTAAAAAAGCACAGGATTTGTTTAATTTGGAAAAACTTGATTGCAAGTTTTTCATTGGCCACAAGTTCTCTAAACTTTGGCCAATGAAAAACTTGCAATCAAGTTTTTTCTCTAAACTTGTAAGACATTCTACAGTATAAGAGGATCAAAGATCATTTCCACAAGGGACTTGACACATTGGACGTATGTAACACTCTCTATTGTGAAGCATAGAGCTATACAACTGATTCATCTTCTTACATGACATGCAAAATAGAGCAATACTATAAGGCAAAGGCAACACAACATATTGATAGTAATTTATGCAGTAGTCAATTACACTCATCATATATTTACCTTTCAGAGACTTTCTTCTGAAACAGAATGCACTGAAATATCTGTGAACAAAATATTAGAAAACAAATGTTTTTCTTTACACACGATTCATCCATTCAGCCTGTAATCATAAACTCAACTAGATTGAAGCAAATCCCAGGAAACTCTGTGGGATTTATTTTGTAGTAGACATAGACAAAAATGCACTATCAATCACGGTGGGTCTTAAATTAGACTTTTGTATTGGAATAAACAAAATTCTGTTTGTCCATAGCTATTTCAGCCTAATGGGTAAAATCCACTTCTACATGAGGGCAATCTCATGCCATAGATCTTTCCCTTCCCTTTGTCCCCTCTGTAATCTCTCCTGATCACACAGCCTTTAAGTACGTTTGGAGCAAACTAAGAACATTATGAAATATTTCTTCACAGTGGCAGTCAGGCAAAAATAAGCTTTTTAAGATTCTTGGTTTCAGCAATTCACTTCTCAAATCACGGATCAGTAAAACACATCTCACAATCTTTAGTACATTCTCTCTGCTAACCCTGACAGTCACTCTAAACAGACTACTTGGGGGTCAGAGGACTTCAAGTGGAAGTAAAAAAAAGATCCACTGTGCAAGTTGTCTTTTTTTTCTGAAATGCTATATTTCATCCAAAGTATTCTAAATTTTGCACTTAATTTCAATAAGTACTTAGATATGCATAGTACCGAATACGACACCTACTAAAAGTGTTGTATGCCAAAATAGTATTGGTGTAAATGCAAACACACAAATGAAATAACATGTCTTCAATTATGTACCTTGGTATGTTTACACCCCCCCAAACGGTCCTTTTTTTAAACAATTGTACATGAGAGACAAAAATAGGAGAGGTGGCATTTAATGTCACGTGAATAGATGTACTGTCAGGTTAGATGGGCCCTCTGCAGTACAGCTGCTGTATTTTTAAACTGGAAGCAGTGTAAAAAGGAAACTACAGCAGTTCTTGCAACAATATCCCTTAACAGAATGTAAAAAAACCAAAACTGTTCAAGATAAGCACACATATCCCATTCACTGTAAACTAATTGTACAAGTATGATAGAAGCAACAAGATGAACCAATCCACTGTTATTTTTGAGAACACCTGATCAGAGAGTGGTAAAAAAAAAAAACCCCTGATGGCCACGACTCTAATTATATGACTGGTGACCGTGTTCCCTGAGATAATATCTGATTGATTCAACTAGGTAGCACTCTTAGCCTCAAAAATAACTTTTAAATGAGACTGAACTAGCTTTGGTTATAATGTCAGCTGGCTAGTAGAGTGCTTTCCTTTACTGCAACCTGCTGTCATTTCTGCTTGAATAAGTCTGATAGCTCACTGGTACCACAGAGGCTAATCTTAGGGGCCATCTGTGGCATGGATTGAACTGGAAGTTTATTCAATGTGCTATAACTTTTTTTACACATACTGCAAATTAAATGTAAACCAGCTTTAAAATAAAACTAGCAATGGCGTACCTTTGCAACGATTACTAAAAAAACAACCAGGACAACCGGGAGAAGCAGGGTCTTCATGTATCTTATTGGAGTCTGAAATGCAAATTGAAAAGTGACAAATTTTATACACAGAAACTTTGCAATACAAATACATAGTTTTCTACTGTGGATATAAAACATTCCTATATCAAAATATGTCAGTTTATCTAGCCAAGAGGACTGATGTTGATTTTTTTGTCTGCTCTAACAGGCACAATATCATCTAAATCTATCAAAATATGTGTTTATTAAAGATTTGGGGCATAGGAATTTAACTGCAAGCTATACATAAACATGGTTTATAAACTGTTTTGTTAAATAGTTAAATATTTTAGCCTTTCGGAGTGATTTTAATTGTAAGTCACAATCAGATTCTTTGGTATAGATATATTTTAATTTAAATAATAGATGGAATTTAAAAGCTACTATTTCATCCTATTGTGCCTTTACTCTATGAGAAATATGCTTCTTATTGAAGAACTATATTTTTATACTTTTATATTTTTATACAGATTTTAACTGTTTAATTGTACCATTTGTGATGCCTGATTGATCGATTTATACCTTTTTAGCCAAAGTCGTTTCATCTGTTCCAATATAGCATGTGTAATATTTTGTTTTTGTATATGGCATTGAATGTTTGCCACTTTTGTTTTTTGGAAGCCGCCCTGGGTCCTTTCAGGGAGAAAGGGTGGGTTAATAGTAATAATTATTATTATTATTATAAAGTGTCAAGAGTATTAAACGTATTTGTTTTATACTGATACAAACAGAAGGATCAATTATCATCAAAGTATCAGAGGTGGTGGTGACAGTATGATAAAATGAGATTAAAAGTAGAATATATGCAAATGTGTGATCTTCCCTGGGATAAATATTAAGAAAGATAAAGAGGACTAAGAAAACAGAGAAAATCTTGCTTTACTCGCATCTGACTGCTTAAAGGAGCCTTCCTCAATCCGATGCCTTTCAATGATTTGAACTGCTACTCCTCTCTGATCATTTGTTGTGCGAAATAGGCTGTAGTGCAGAATGTTGGAAGGCACCGTGTTGGGGAATACTGATGTCAAATGTTACATATATTCTGTTTCCACTATTACATTATCAGGATCCTCAGGCCAATGAGATGTTACACTAAAATACACATTGCTGTCAAAAACATCTTATTTGGGAGTGAAAATCACTTAGAAGTTGCTACTAGTGGGAAAATGTGTAAAGCAGCAACACTCTATGATCCATTAAACATCAAAGGGGACTAAAATGTTATCAGGCTTTTAATGTTATGTTTAGCTTTACCCCAAGGATCTCATCCACCAGACTATAGCAAATAATGAAGTAAAGGGTATTTTATAATAAAGGCTGGTAAGGTGTACTCAGTTTGTTGTTTCCTTGCTTCTTATTTCATAAGCAACTTAATTTTAAATAGGATATTTAAGGTTTCAGTTACAATAATAACTCTGCCTCACATATATGTATCAATGGACATATATGATAATGCTGTATCTCTCTAGGTTTATCTAATACATTCAAAAAGTCAATGAGATTTTTTAAAGTTTAATTTAATGTCCAGCTAATACAGCTCTACCATATGTTCAATGTGTGTGTGTGAGAGAGAGAGAGAGAGAGAGAGAAAATATATAGGTATGCATGTATGGTGTGTATGTATATTTATTCTACAAAGGCTTCTACATGGCTTGATGGATTCAAACCAAACTTTGTACATATACCCTACATTACCCAACTTAAAATACTGGCAACGTTTCAAATAAAAAATCCACTCTGTTTGGGACTAGGGTCCCAAAAATGAATAAACATGTATACAGCATTGCCATGGAGATGTTCTAAGGGAGGCCTTCTCAGAGGGCCAGGCAGAGAAGGAAGCTGGAGAAGGCTGAAAGAAGTTTTTAAGATTATAACGGAATAATAATTCCGTTCTTAACACAGTTCTATATTCAGACAGAGCAGTGTATTTTAGGCATGGATAAAATAATTAAATAGTTAATCTGTGCTGGTAAGATGATTGAAGAAACTTTTATAAAACAACAGTTGTTGTCATGTATGCATTCCTAATAGAATCATAAAATGGTAAAGCTAACAATGAGTATTTCTAATAGCTAGCTTTATAAAATGCAAACCCAGGCAACACCAGAAATATATGCTGGTAGTTATTAATACTTGTGAGTACTAAACTAAATAGCACTAAATGCGAGAGGGGGCACCATGAATTTGGATTCCCAAGCAGTCATCCAGAGAACATTCAGTTTACCCATCTTAACTTCCATATTGGTTCAGTCCTTCAAGTTTCAAAGCTTCATCACAGCCTTTCTCAAGTCCAATAAATAAAATAAAGGTCTACATTTCCCTTCTCTCAGGTGCAAACTAGTATTGTGTGTTCCTATAGCTAGAAATAGGGGAGGGATTGAAGTGAGGAATACAAAACATAGGTCTATTGATCGCAGGGATTTTTCTAATTAACCCCCCCCCCCAACTGTAGACTTAGAATCAAACTAAATCTGAAACATCTTGAAGGCCCACAACAACAACAACAATCCTAATTAACTTGAATATCTCATCAGCCACTGAAATATTGGTAAGTTTATATTGGTTAAAATTGTTCTTCAATTGTATTGTCCTGTCATTTTTCGCACTGCGAATAAGATATGTGCAGTGTACATAGGAATTTATTCAAGTTTTTTCAAACTATAGTCCAGGTCCCCAACAGTCTGGAGGACCATGAATCAGCCCCCTGCTTTAAAAGTTTGAGGACCCCTGATATATGGTCTCTGATAAGAACTTAAAGTAGTTCAGATGTTTTTACAATAATCCTATTATACTATTTGAACTCCAAAGCATTGTACCAGGCCACTTACTAACCAGTTGTATCAAGAGTGTTTAGAATCTTTGTAACAAAACAGCCACAAAGCTACATATTATTTTCTTGACCGGTGGCCAAACCGTGAAATTATCAGTGGGTGTTAATTACCTCTTTTTCCATGAAATCAAACTCCGCAGCACAGGTGTACATTAAGGTATCAAAATCTCTATAGCCAATAAGTTTTGCCTTTAACAAGTTGCTTATATGAGCCTGGTAAAAAATTACATTGAAAATGTGGTCAGTCATTTCATATGACATTTTATAAAAAAGATATACAATTTTGGATTGTGTTACATGAACTAAAACAATACATTGCTAAGAAAAAAGTAACACAAGCATTGTGGTCTAAGCATGGCAGTTAATTCTAAATAACAGGGCAATTTACATCCAGTATGAGAAACATCAAGTTATGGATGATGGATAGATTGCAGTTCCTGTTAACATGATTTATGACAGGGCTGTCCAACTGCCGGCCCTGCAGGTGTTTTGGACTTCAACTCCCAGAAATCCTAGCCAGTTTACCAGCTGTTAGGATTTCTGGGATTTGAAGGCCAAAACACCTACAGGGTGGACAGCCCTGATTTATGATATACCCAATGGAAGCTACAAACGCCATAATGTTGCACTGAGATCAGAGTGAAGAGAGGGGCTAGGAAGGCAGTACCACCTTGCCTCCTGCACTGTGCTTCTAATATCTATATATATAAAGGAAGAGTCGTCATGGAACGACCGTCCCAAACAGAGAAACCTTACAACGCAGAGACACCAAACTTGCCAACAGAAATAGGCCTCAGACAAGGTACGTTTGTAGCAAAGAAACTCCCCCAAAACCTAAAAGGCAGTAAAACAACCCTACATTTCCCAGCATCCTCCGAGCTGCCAACGACTCTCCAGCCTCTACATTCTGACAACATGATTGGCTGCCAATAAGGGCGTATTTGCATAACTCCTGTACTGGCCAGCCAACATGAACATTCTGGCCCATAATAAACTGTCAGAGGAGGATAAGGCAAAGGGCTGAGGCACAAACACCGAATTCACTTCCCACATAAATAAAATTTACACCCCTACAAATCACAGACCACGCCCAAAATTGACAGTAAGGCTTCATTAACTTAATTTCCCTGACTAGGCCTCACTTAATGGAATGCTGTTTACGCTCTTAATTGACAGTAAGACTTCATTAACTTGATTCTCCTGACTAGTCCTCAGCTCATGGGACACTGTGTATGGCCTGAATTTACAGTAACCTACCTTGGCACTCAGAGCCCCTATGACCCACGCTACATTCTACTACAGTTTGGAGGAGGGTGGACCATGGATTATGGGACTTGAAGTACCTCCATGGATAATGGGATTTGTAATACTTCAAAACCCATAATTCCCCACAGACCACTGTGTCCCAGAACCAAGACCGATAAAGACCAAACTTGGCAAACAATGCCCCCCATGACCCACACTCCATCCGACTGCAGATTAGAGGAGGACACACCATGGATAATGGGATTTCAAGTACCTCCACTCACTTCCAAAGTACCCCACCCATACAGGCATCAACCTCTACATCAACACAGCAGACGGAAAGACAAAAAACATTGTATATCCACAAGCAATGCAGAACACCAGCAACACCACACAACAACAACTCCACAGGACTCCAACATCCCACCCACCAAAAGAACCCACAACAACACAGCCATGACCCCAACAACACCATAACTAACAACAACTCCAACCCTTACATACTCAAGACTTCCTCGCATCTCCAAAATAGGGCACAGCAATGCGTGCCGGGTACAGCTAGTAATATAATATTATATAATATGATATATATTGTACTAGCTGTACCCGGCACGCGTTGCTGTGCCCTATTTAGGAGATGCGAGAAAGTCTGAGTATATAAGGGTTGGAAATGATGTTACTTACGGTCTTGGTGGGGTCATGTAGGCATGAATTGCGCACTTTCTATGTGTGCTCCAAATGATGTCATCTGGAAGCATGAGTTGTATTGTCTTATATAGCGGAGGAAGTGTTTTGATTCTGGAGTGTCTCCACTCAGCAAAGTTTGTAGTGGTTGTGGAGGACTGGCAAGTGGTGGTAGAGACTTTACTGGCTAGGCAGCACATTCCTGGTGTTTCTGCTGGGTATTTCAGGGCTTTGCAGTGTGTGCAGATGTGCGTTAGGGTGCCAATGTCGGCCTCTGGCGCCATGCTGTAGTCTTCTGCAGCGTTGTATCTGAAGGCTAGGCGGTGGAATTGGTTGTGGTGTTTTTGAAGTTTGTTTTCTGTGTTGCGACGTCGTGTTTCTGCGCTCCTTGCGCGCTGCTGTTGTGTTGCATTTCTGCGTCTTTGTTGTTTCTGGCTGTGCGCTTCTTCTTGTCGTGCAGTTCTTTGCATTTGGTTCTCAGCTGTGCGTCGTGCAGTGACCTGTTGTCTGTGTCTCTGCTGCGCAGTGTGTTTCTGTTCTGGCGTTTGTTCTGCCCTTTTTTTTGTTTGATGTATGTAGCGTTGTGAGTGTGTCGTCCGATGCTGTTATTTTTATAAGGCATGGCTTGTCTTTTGGGTCAGTTTATGTCTGTGTGGAAGGAAGGAATGGTTTTTGTTTGTGGTGTTTGTAGGTGTTGTGTGTACGGGGTCCCGTAAGGTTGGTGGGATGGGTTGTGATTGGAAGTTGTGTTGTGTTGTGTGGGTAGGAATTTGCTGGAGAATTGCTCCCTCAGAGTTTGGTTTTGGCAGTTTAACCCTCAAACACCAACTGAAATCTCTCAGCATTCTATCCTAGCCTTGGATGGCTCTTGCCAGCGTTGCTATGGTTACAGCAGTTATGCAAATCCGCCCTTATTGGCAGCCAATCATGTTGTTCAGAATGTAGAGGCTGGGTGAGTAATTGGCTGCCCCGGAGGATACTGGGAAATGTAGTTTTATTTTTACTCGTTGTTTTGGGGGCCTTTTAGGTTTTGGGGGGGGGAAGTTTCTTTGCTACAAATGTACCTTGCTTGAGGCCTATTTCTGTTGGCAAGTATTGTTTTTCTGCATTGTATGGTTTCTTTGTTTGAGGTATACATCACATGACGTGAACCCATTTATATAATAGATATACATATAATATTGATAATATTATAATGTAATACAATATAATACTACTAATAATAATATAATTATATATTTTATATTACATGTCCCCTTCAGGGTGAGAAGGGTGGTATATAAATGTCATAAATCTATATATAAAGGAAGGGTCGTCATGGAACGACCATCCCAAACAGAGAAACCTTACAACGCAGAGACACCAAACTTGCCAACAGAAATAGGCCTCAGACAAGGTAGGTTTGTAGCAAAGAAACTCCCCCCCCCCAAAAAAACCTAAAAGGCATCCTCTGGGGCTGCCAACGACTTTCCCAGCCTCTACATTCTGACAACATGATTGGCTGCCAATAAGGGCGGATTTGCATAATTCCTGTACTGGCCAGCCAACATGTACATTCCGACCCATAATAAACTGTCAGAGGAGGATAAGGCAAAGGGCTGAGGCACAAACACAAACACCCAATTCACTTCCCACAGAAAATTTACACCCCTACAAATCACAGACCACGCCCAAAATTGACAGTAAGGCTTCATTAACTTAATTTCCCTGACTAGGCCTCACTTAATGGAATGCTGTTTATGCTCTGAATTGACAGTAAGGCTTCATTAACTTGATTCTCCCGACTAGCCCTCAGCTCATTGGACATTGTGTATGGCCTGAATTGACAGTAAGGCTTCATTAACTTGCTGTTCCTGACTAGGCCTCAGCTCATGGGACATTGTGTATGGCCTGAATTTACAGTAACCTACCTTGGCACACAGATCCCCTATGACCCACGCTACATTCTACTACAGT
Organism: Anolis apletophallus; assembly: GCA_030556195.1. Lineage (NCBI taxonomy): Eukaryota > Metazoa > Chordata > Lepidosauria > Squamata > Anolidae > Anolis > Anolis apletophallus. The sequence continues at coordinate 75,542,537 of JARBWK010000008.1, forward strand.
TTGGAGGAGGGTGGACCATGGATTATGGGACTTGAAGTACCTCCATGGATAATGGGATTTGTAGTACTTCAAAACCCATCATTCCCCACAGACCACTGTGTCCAAGAACCAAGACCGATAAAGACCAAACTTGGCAAACAATGCACCCCATGACCCACACTCCATCCGACAGCAGATTAGAGGGGGACACACCATGGATAATGGGATTTCAAGTACCTCCACTCACTTCCAAAGTACCCCACCCACACACGCATCAACCTCTACATCAACACAGCAGACGGAAAGACAAAAAACATTGTATATCCACAAGCAATGCAGAACGCCAGCAACACCACACAACAACAACTCCACAGGACTCCAACATCCCACCCACCAAAACAACCCACAACAACATGGTCATGACCCCAACAACACCATAACTAACAATAACTCCAACCCTTACATACTCAGACTTCCTCGCATCTCCAAAATAGGGCACAGCAACGCGTGCCAGGTACAGCTAGTTAATAAATAAATAAATGATGATTGAATTAACTGATCTCAAACTATGAGGGGTGAATGAAAAGTAATGCCTCCATGTTACTTGGGTTTGGATGGGAATATTTTAATAAATCAAACACAGAAATAATCCATAGAATGTGCTCTTTAACTACCACTATTCACTTTTCCACATAACCACCAGACAATTGGACACATTTCTGCCAACAATGAACAAGCTTTCTGAACCCGACACGGAAGAAGTCGACACTGTTTCCACTACCAGCATCTCACAGTTTTCTCAACGTCTTCATCAGAAGCATAATGATGTCCCCGCAGATCTTCTTTCATTATTGGGAACAAATGGAAGTCAGACGGAGCTAAATCTGTACTGTATGCAGTGGTGAGCTCCAATCTGTGAAGTTTGGCTGTGGTGGCATGTGAAGTGTATGGTCTGGCATTGTCATGCTGCAGGAAAACATTCCCCTTTTCCTTTCAAACCCTTGTTAGCTGTCGTTTCAAAGTTCGCAGCATTGTGATGTAATACTCCAAATTTATTATTGTTTCACATTCAAGGAAATCAACATGGATAATGCCATCTGCATCCCAGAACACTGTTGCCATGATTTTTCCAGCTGAGGGCTGTGTCTTGAATTTCTTTTTTCTGGGGCGAGTTTTTGTGTCAATATTCCATAGAATGACGCTTTGTCTCCGGGTCGTAATGGTGTACTCACATTTCGTCCCCTGTTACAATTGAATGGAGAAAGGCGTCACCTTCATTCTTGTAGCGTGAGAAAAGTTTCTGGCAAATTTCAAGTCTGTGCACCTTCAGTTCAGGCTTCAGCATCCTGGCTACCCATCGTGCACAGAACTTCTAATAGCCAAGCAAAGCAATAATGTGACCCACATGTTCTTGTGAAATGCCGATTATGCTTGAAATTTCTCTCTGAGTGATACGACGATCATCCTGAATCAATCTGTCAACCTTTTGCTTGCGAAACTTGGTGGCTGCTGTCACAGGACGTCCAACTCTTTGTTTGTCACGCAAGTCAGATGTTCCCACGTCAACATCTTTAAACTTACTCACCCAATGATGCGCAGTACTCACATCAACACAATCACCATAAACACCTTGCATTCTCCAATTAATCTCTTTTGGGGTGACACCTTCTGCTGTCAAGAATTCAATGACTGCATGTTGCTTAAGTTGCATTGACTGACCGTCTGCGCAGGGTTCCATACTTTGCACTTTAAAAACACAACCGTTCAATGCTAAGGCTTCCTGCCAAAATGGAACTGTAAAGAAGAGTCTACTGAACAAGCCTGTACCTGCCCCATACCAGTACAGTCATCAGTTGAGGAGTTACGAAGGTGGAGGCATTACTTTTCATTCAACCCTCGTACATACTCAGAAATCCATGTTCTATTAAGACATAACATATTATGCTTTTGTGGTGTATTTCACCATGTTGGACTAAGAAAAAAGATGGGAATGAATAAAGACAACACAGTTAGCCTATTCTTCAAACTTGTAGTCACTGCACTGAAAAGGTAGAATTTGTCCTCCACTGGACATTAAAGGCTGGTTTTACAGCTTGCTAGTGTCAAGAGCAAAATCGGGTAGCATTAGCTTTCTCCAGTTTTGGTTGCTATGTGAGCAACTATTTATGGCTGAATAAAATGAAGGCTTGAATACCTTAAAAGGTATTCAAAAATTTCAGCTGGTTCCAAAAACAGCTGCCAGACTATTTACTGAAATTTACAGTGATCAATTTTTAAAAGTCTTCACAGGCTTAAAGTTAATTTTCAGACAGAATTCATAAGGATAAATTTATAATGACGAAAATGTAATATAAATATATCTTATACAAATGACACATAAACATTCTATGATAAGAATGAAGACAAGAATAAATAATTGTTTCTGTACCTTCTGTACCTATGAAATAAAATGAAACAGTTACATGATGTAGAAAGCTAACATGTTACAATGAACTTGCTACTTACATCATCCGTTATTCCAAATATTAGACACATCAAGGACTTCAGGGTAATTGTCCCAAAGAGGCAAAAAATGGCTTCAATTGCCTATAAAATGAACATTGTTAGCTGGAACAGAGCAACAGCAGTCAGAATTGAGTGGAAGAGACATCTGACGGTGGGATAACCACATAGTGTTACAGGTTTATATAAAACATTTGAGCTTAATTTACATTGTCAAAATGTCCATTATTAGAGGATGGGTAAATGGGAAGTTGGCTTTTATTTGGTGACTACTATTCGATCTCTCTCCTCGTCCCCACTGCTCCAGATCAGGAAATTAAAATGAGAATGAAAATGAAAGTTTTGTATTCTATCACTAGTACCGCCAGTATCTTGTTTATAGCATATATTTTTCCTACAGATAATGTATTCAACCATGACACAAAGTGTTGTTACTTACTTTGTAACAACACTTTGTGTCATGGTTGAATACATTATCTGTAAGTAACAACACTTTGTGTCATGGTTGAATACATTATCTGTAGGAGAAATATATGCTATAAACTTGCAGTTTAATAGATCAGTTTGGGAATGTGTAGAACCCACAAACCATTTTGAGTCTCCCAGGGCACCCCAGGATATCCCTGACTTCATTTTTTTGCAAGAAATATTTCCCACATCTTCTATAAATGTGGGGAGGGTGGGGGTGGGGATTGCACAACATCATTGGTGTTCTCTTTCAAGTGCAAAAGAGGCCTTTTCTGAAAGAGAAAATAAAAAAAGGCCTGAAGCAGCCCAAGGGAGAAAAATGTGATGAAATTGTATCTATAACTACAGCAATTGGGACAAAAAATATTTTAATTAAAAAATTAAGGACACTATCAAACAGAGCAAGGGCCCATGAAAGACCAAAGCAGCTTCTCATTCCCAGACAATTGCCCACCCTGACATAGACTGAATTTAGGCTCTTCCAGTCTAATGATTTATGCCACATGTTTTACATTATTTAAAAGTGGTTCTTGTTACTTCTCACTTGCATATATGCTCTCCTGAATTTTTAAAATCTCATCAACAGTTGGTTTATTGGGTTGTTGTAGGTTTTTCGGGCTATATGGCCATGTTCTAGAAGCATTGTCTCCTGACGTTTCATCTGCATCTATGGCAAGCATCCTCAGAGGTTGTGAGTTGGTTTATTTGTGGCTATTTCTCTTATGATAAAGATAGTGCCATTATATGAGCATGTGCCCAACCTCATCTCATTTCTTCCCATTTGCCCACCTCATGCAATCTTTTCTCCCAAAGTTTCCTTAGAATTTTTAATTCATTTAAAAACCTCTCTAATGAATTGTTGCTATTGTTATAATCTCCCACCCCCTTTTAGAATTTTAGCAATATAGTTATGAACTGCTATGCTGGAATTGTCTGTTTTATCTTGGCAAAACTTCCACATATCCATAAACACATACATTAGTTTTCCATCGCCAGTTTCCTCCATCATCTCATACAATGGGGCTGGTGGGTTAAATTCATGAGATAAAAAACAGATAGCATCCCAGTAGCTTTTAGTAAGAATGCAACAGTTTTAGAAGCTTTTTAGAAACAATACGTCTTTGCACATTGCCTCAACATTCCATTTGTAGGGCTTATGTGGGTGGGTGGAGTTCTGCTTTTGACTTGCATCCACTGTTTTCAGTTAGACAGGGTGGAAGGAAGGGAAAGTGAGGTGGCCTCTGGGTATGGTTCCAATCAGGCTTGGATAGATGAAGAAGCAGATGCTCTTTTTTCCACTGACAGACATTACTTGTGCCAGCATGGTGCAGCTTCTTCATGGGCTACAAGCAATGGCAGCGGTGGGCAGGTAACAGAGGCATGAGTGCCCATAGCTGTTGCTTGATGGCAATAACCCAGAAATGGGAAAAGCCATGTTATCCTGGAGCAGAGTCAGGACAAGTTGAGCTCAGCCACTGATCTCCGCCATGCAAGCTGTGCTGGGGAGTCCCTGCATGGAAAAATGAAACTGTGGGCAGCAGTACCACCAATCTGGTGGTCATACTGTATGCATACTACTATTTGTCCTAGTAGAGATTTTGCTTATAACACAGAATTAAAATAAACCATTATTAAACCAACCTTTAAAATAGAATTATAAGTCAACTAAAATAGCAATTCAAATAAATAATCAGTCAGCAGCTGATCAATCTAACTTTATCATCCCAAATCATGGTAGAATAGAAGAAGACTTCTGTTGGGGGAAAGATAGCTGCAAGGTTTCACATTAATACTTCATTTAAGAGTTCATTATCTATTTTACAGTAATGTTTTTGTCTCAGTCATCCAAACATTTATAACATAAAATGTCTGTCCTTACCCACAGAGGAACACTTTTTCTATGAATGTTCAGGTAACTGGGACTGATTTGAAGAATACCCTAAAATAATGAAAGTGTTATATTAATACTTTTAATTAATCAACACTCATACAATGTTTTTTGGACTATATTCTAGAAGTATGGAGCAGTAATCCACATTACTATAAGAAAAGCTAGGAGATTCCTGAATTCAACATTGTATACCTTATATGTATTAACCAAATTGATAAGCTTATTAGAGCTATGAAGGCCTTCGGAAATAAACAACAAAAAGAGATAGAAAGAATGTAAGCATAGACCTATTCAAATAGCAAAATCTGTTCACCCACAAAGCAATGGAACATCAAAGGAGGGCAATGGGGCAGAGTGAGAAAAGTGCCTAATAAATAGAAAAGTTACATTGAACCAGAGATTGGTGGATAAAAGGATAGGGCAGAGAGTTGAAGCATTGCAAGTGGATTGTAAAGCTTATAGAGTCATATTCCTGCTACAAGCATAATCATCACAATTCATACATGAACCATTCATAAAACAATGAATTATTTTGCAGCTATTAATGCAGCTGAGTAAGTCACTTGGGGAGGACTTTGCCTTGAAAATTTGAATAATTATGTATATTGTTTTGGCACCTTGGGAATTATTGCAGGCATTTATGAAAGTAAAACAAAGTACTCCATTACTAACTTACCCAACAAACTACCAAAGAGGCGGCATAATAGGATGTCAACAACATAGAGTTTCCAAACATAAGGACAAAACATACTGCAAGTGATGCCTAAAGGGGTGTAAATACATGAACAGATTTCAATGCAATCACTAATGTAACAGTGGAAGTATCACAGCCTATAGAGCAGGAGTGCTCACATTTTTTCAGCATGCGAGCTACTTATAAAACAACCAAGTCAAAATGATCTACCTACCCACTACCAAAATGTGAAACATATAACACAATATCTGCTTTGAACTGGGTTTTCTGAGTCCACACTGCCATATAATCTGATTCAAAGCAGATAACATGGGATTTTATTCAACTGTGTGGAAAGGACCTCAGATAACCCAGGGCTGGCAGCACTTGGGCGGTGTCGGGAGCTTGCGGGGCGGGACTGAGCCTTCCTCCCACCCTGCCAGCGATCTACCAGGACACCCTACGCGATCTACCAGTAGATCACGATCTACCTAATGAGCACCCCTGCTATAGAGTGTCTGAAAGGACCAGGATATACTAAACAATAAAACACAGATAATGCTTTTGAGATAACATTATTCCATCTCTAAATACTCATCATCATAAAATATTCCAGCTTCTTAGTACAGATTTTAACCAAAACCCCTCGGATCTTTAAAAAGAGTACTGCATAATTTTAAGTGTACCACAATAGTTATCTTTTCCCATATCTTACTTTCTGTTATATTTAACACTATCATGTCTGACAACAAAATTTATTTTAAATAGTTCCATGCAACAGGCTTGGGATATAGTCCTGTATTTGCCTTTCTAGAAGTAAAATGGAACTTAATGAATCTGATTTTTGAAAAGGCTTGCACTGATAAGACATTGCCCTATATAAACTGCACTGTCCCATTGTAACTGTACTGATATCTAAACAGAAGGACTTTTGAGTTCAGTGAGAATAATAATGCTAGAATCCATGTCTAATTTAAAAAGCCTACTAAAGTCTAAGATAAACCAATGTACAATGGATAAAATATTTAAAATATTAAATATATACATGCAAAACCATTTAGAAACAGACTAATTAAAATAGTTCAAAACTACTGTTAAAATAGCCAAGGAGAGATAACTTGCCCTTAACTGTAGTTTTTCAAGTGGTAATCTGTGAATTCACACAAATGGGTTATACTGCACTTGAGCAGTGGATCATTCAGAGCTTTACATATGCATTTTGGCAGTAGCCTCACCCCACTCTGTATGCTCCCCATCAGAGCAATTCCCATCTAAAAACTCAACGCCCTGGAAACTGAAAGCAGCAGCCCAAGGAGCTAAGGAAAGGCATGGCACAAAAAGGGAAGGAAAGATAGGGTGTTTGAGTTCACAGATGATCACCTGAGAAGCTAGTTACAGGTAAGCAACCTGCCCTCCTTATTCACCCTCTCTGTGACTCACATAAATAGGAGACTGACAAATTACTAACCATAGGAGGAGGAGGGAAATATATCACACAGAAGAAGAGCACAGCCCTCTCAAACACAGCCTCTAGCTGCGATCTGGAGGTCGACCTGTAGCATGAAATAAAAGTCAGAGGACTAGGCCACGTAGCAGTTCAGAATATATCATGCAGAGGGATGTCTCACAGAAATTTGGTTGATGCACCACCACTTTGGTGGAGTGACTTCTGACATGAGCAGAAAACTATTTGCCTCCTAGTTCATAAAATAGGCAAATAGTTGAGGTAATCCATTTTGAAAGTCTTCGATTAGAAACTGGAACCCCCTTCCTTGTAGACAAGTAGCAACAAAAGTGTCTAGGAGATTCTTGAGATACAGATGTATGACTGAAATAAAAGGTCCTTAATATCTAAGCAATGCAGGCAGCATTCTAGATCAGTGGTCAGATTCTGGAAGATGGATGGAAAAGCAATGTCTTAAGATTAAAAGCAGATGCAATTTTAAACAAGATAGTCCTGCTTCTAGCTGAGGTGACTAGGAAGTTGGTTTTCCAAAAGAGTAATCTGAGGACACAAGAAGACATGGGTTCAAATTGTTTCTTTGATAAATAAATAAAAGACCAAGTCAAGACTCCATTGTGGAAGGTGAAGGTTCTTATAATCATGCAAGAAAATATTTGCCAGTGGATCAGAGAAACATGAACATTTAACAATGCATCAAAAGTGCCAAAATAGCTGCAAGAAACCACCTGAGAGAGGATAGTGAAAATCTCTGGGATATAAAGCAACTTTAAAATTCCATGACGCAGGCAACAGGTACATCTCATTACATGACTCCCTTGAAATGCAGGAATTCATAAAATTTTGATCATTTGTAGAATCAGAATCTTTTAGATGGCTTCTGGGCCACTGCCAAGAATTACTTAACTGAATTTGATTAAACAATTATAGAAAAAAAATTCCAAGCCATTGTGTGTATGTCTTGATGCCTGACCTTGCTGTTGTAGAATTTGCGTGTCTGAGAGAACAGAGGTGTAGTGAACTATGGCTGTCTGAGCCACCACTATGTGAATAATATGCACTTGACCCTGTCCTGTTGAATCTTAGCCAGTGTCCCAGTGGTAAGAAGAAATGGAGGAAAAGCATATATGATAAAACCTCTCCAATTGAACAAAAATGCATCTGCGAGAGAGACCGCCTTCCTAGAGGTTCTGGATAAGATCTTGCATGGCTTTGTTACAGGGGGTGGCAAAGAGGTCCACTGCTGGGATACCCCAAATCACAAAGATGCTGTGGAGAGTGTCTGAAGGCAGCTTCCAGTCATAGGATGCTACAGGCACCCAATGCAGTTTGCTAGAATGTTTTTCTCCTCTGACACATGATTGCTGAGGGAAGAGCGTGGTGTGAGAAATGTCCTTCTTGGAATCAATGAAGTAGCAGGAGAAAAAGCAGATGAGATATAGATGAGAGTGGGACAAGCTCATTATCATCCTTGTGTGCAAGGGACTTCACATCTTCTTCTAAAATGGGAGGAGGGTAAGATAGATAAATCCCAGAGAGCTTTCCAGAACTGCATGGCATCTTTCCTTTTGACAATATTGGGATCTACTTGTCCAACGTAATGGTATCCCAAACATGATAAAATTGTTGAAGCTTGTCTTTGAATGGTGGTGCATGAGGTGGTCGACTATGGAGTGGTGAAGGTAGGGTAGCAGAAACATTGTTTTCCATCCAGTCATACCTAATATTTGTTTGATCAAAATACTTTTTTCTTGAATTGCTTATAGAGACCAGCAGAAGAATTTCCTATCTCTTCACTGTTCTCATTTTATGTGCATGATTGTCATGAATTAGTATCTGTACAAAAGAGACCTATCTCGTTGAAAAGTAAGTTTTTAATCATAGCATTTGTTGAAAACCCCACAGCCCAGCACATCGGTGTATGGTCACAGAACGTATAACAACTATCCTAGTGCAGTCTGCTTTGAGAATTGAATTTGATGTCCCGCAACAGCACAAGCTTCTTGCTTAAGCACAAACACTACTCTTTCATTAAAGTAAGGTGACACTTTCTCCCATAAAAAAACTTTTGATGGATGCCCATGAAGGTGCCGGGTTGGTTGAATCTTTGAAAGAACATTTCATAGTCAAACGTATCAATGGAGTCAGAACAAGTACTGAACAGACTTGAGATGGTACTTAAGGACACATTAATAACAGAGATTGAACAAGATCCTTGAGTTTCTTACACAGTATTGCGGCAGCTCTTAGGGCATCTGCATATAGGAGAGCTTTAAGTCTTATTTCTCATTTTTACCTGGTACATGGAATAAAGACCTGATAGTGACAGCACAGTTGGACAACATGCACTTCATCATAACAGAGAAGGCGTTTAGAATAGCCATTCCTCCCCGAGATCTACTGGTACACTCCAAATATTTCTTAAAGAAAGCCATAGAGGCCATTATCATGGTGTTACTGCTCCACTCCAATATGACAGAGGAATAATCAAAGCAGCCCAAAGCCAATCCAAAGTCCAATAATCACCGAAACGCAAGAGAAATCAGTCAAGAAACAATTCTGAGTCAAGATATTGGAAAGACATAGTAGAATACAATTGTACCTCCAAAGTCTTTTTAAGGAGCTATTGTGATGTAGGAAGTGGATGAGGTTACTTCAAAATGCTTACATAAAACTCTAGAATGTTACAAATGAGGCCCTGCACAATCACAACATAACCCATTTGTGTGAGTCACAGAGACTATGGAGAATATATATTCAACTACCCCCATTCTTGATCAAAGACTACACCCTTTACAGATTAATAAACCTTTAAAAACACCTTAACAATTCAAATTATAATTTGCCAAAATTATCAGATAATCAAGTTTTATTTTAGGAAGAAAACTGGAAGCAAGTATCATAATACTTTAATTGGGGCAACTAAATTGCCCAAAAAAATTGAGTAGGCTTTGTGAGTTTTCAAAAAATTCCCACACCAACTGCATCCAGTGTCCAAGAATTCCTCTGTGTTAAATAATTGTAGTGTGTTTGTTAAGCTACACTAAAATAGATCATCATATGCTATTATAGGTCACCTTGAGGATTGTTTTGCTAAAAATGATGATATAAATTTTCCAAAACCAACCAACCTTAAATTCACTTGGCACATGATTAAAAATATATTTTTAGATTTAACCCTAAACAAAATGTATGCTAAGCATTACCATATGTGCATGAAGTATCTTCTGTAGTTTGCATGGATCAATGAATCCTAAAATATATATACCAAAAAGTGACGCCACCTGCAATTGAAAAGAATAAAATAATTGAAAGTACATTCTGTTGAGAACAATATCAAAAAAGTAATTATGTCATTCATTCTACGTGGTGAGGTAAACTTTAACTTTGTTTTCTAAAGGAGCGTATATATAAGCAGCATGGGAAGCTATTTTCAATATGATGGAGTTTTGTCGTGTAGAAAAATCAAGAGGGCAAAAGTTACAGTTCTAATATAAATATTAGTAGCAATCACAACTATAAAAATAGTTACAGCTATGAAAAATGATGATTTCACAGCTCTTTATTTGAAAAATATGATGCCTTTACACATTTTAATACTGAGCATAAATAGGAGTCAAAATTCATCGAAACTGTCATTAAAATGATTTTTTAAATTCAAAGCAGAGGATGGGAGGGTGCTATCTCCAATAAAGGCTGCTGTCCTCACAGCAGTAAGCAAGGAAAAACAAACTACTTTTCATTAGTAAATAGGGCAACTCACTTTTTTTGTTGGCCGTAACATCCTGACTACTATTTAGCCTAAACTGCACAAACAACAGCACCGGGACTGTGGCGCAGCTGGCTGGGAGTCAGCTGCATAAGATCTCTACTGACCAGAAGGTCATGAGTTTGAGGCCTGACCGGGTCGAGCTGAGCTCTCAACCAAATTGTGTAGCTCGTTGTCGACCTTTACAACCCGAAAGATAGTTGCATCTGTCAAGTAGGAAATTTAAGTACCACTATCTGGGGAGGCTAATTTAACTGATTTATGAGACCATAAAATCTCCAGGAAGTATGAAAAAGAATGAAGGAATGCGACAGCTCCCCCTGGTGGCAGAAGCTGGAATGTTAAATTGACTATATATGTTGTATGTCTATTGCATTGAATGTTTGCCTGTATATGTGCATTGTGATCCACACTGAGTCCTCTGCAGGGTGAGAAGGGTGGAATATAAATGATGTAAGTAAATAAATAAATAAATAAATAAATGGAATGCTAGCTGTTTGGCCTAATATAATTTGAATGTCCCTGGGATTTATGCTATCTTTATACAATTGTAAGCCAATACAATCTAGCGGAGGGACTGCATTACAACAAAGGGAAAAGAGTCTACACATATACATCTATTTTCCTTCTATGAATGTTTCCTCTGCAATACATGAGTGGAAGAGAATACTATTGTGTTCCATTTTAACGGGAGATAGCTGGCAAATCCCTCTTCTACTTCTTAAAATGGTTACTAATCTGTAGAAGGAAATATCAGGAAATTGTTTTGTTATTTTTTTATCAGGTTACTGTGTATTAAAATAGTTTTTGATGTTATCTCTTTTGTTTGCTTTTGTAGACAAAAACATTTACTGGAAAACGGTATCTTACTTTTAGCTCAGAGGAAAACTGAAGCCATATTCCAATTGCAATACAATATAAATTACAACAAAATAAACATCATACCAGAACACTTTTATTTTCTAGCAACTGCATGACATTAATAAGCTCTACATATTGCCCAAAATACGGCGTGTGCAACAATTAGGGTTGTAGTGTTTAATTAAAGGTTCAGTTAGCACACTGAGAAAAAGTTACATGCAATTATTGACACATATTCTTAAATAAAATAATTAAACTTGGAGATGATTAATAGTCTTTTTTTTTCTCCTTCTCCTACAATCAGAAGACTGGCAATATTTACATTTTCTGAAATATGCAGTTTAGGACATCATGAACTCCAGTACTTGAAGTTTATACACTGCCACTACACTAAACAGTGTATAAACTTATTCCAGCAGGCTTTCGGGGTCTGATTTGGTTAACCAGTTGTAAATAGTTTTATAATTTTTAGCTAAGAGTTTAATTTTTTCAGATTTTTAAAGTATGTTTTTATACTCTCTGTAAGCTGTCCTGAGCCCTCAGGGAAAGATGGCATACAAAACTGAATAAATAAAGAAGCACAGGAGATTAAAAAAATCACAACTATTCTATGGAGGGAACTATTAAAACACTTCATGATCATACATATGTATAAACTTTGTGTTGCTATGCGCTGTTTATTTTTACTGGAAAATTAGGACACAAATTTACACTTGAATAATTACAATTTGTTATTTTACCTGTGTTAGAAGAACGAACTGAGCAAACTGCCATGGAAGCATGAAAAAAACATTAGAAACAGATAGTGCAATCAGGCTTCTTCTATTAACATTCTGAGTCCTTGGGGAAGAGAATAAAAGAACAGTAAGTCTAACAATATTATGGCTATTTATTTATACAAAGAGCATCAGAAAATTAAGTGTTGCAGACGAACAGTTCACTTAAAACAGTCACAGCCATAAAAATGCAAATTTAAAAAGCTTTGGATAAATTCCAGTAATTAATATGAATCATCACTGGCACAGAATATCAACAATGGACTATACATTAGAAAATTATACATACAAAAGAAATACAAATCAAGGCACCAGGAAGTCATGATACATGAAAGAAAGCTGTAACATTTTATGTGCATGCAACATAATGACAATTACAAAACTACTGGTTCATCTTGAATGACAGGATATGCTAGATATGAGGGAATTCTGGCTTATCAGTTATGGGAAGTGTTGTAGTGCAAGGGCTCAGCTCCCTCTTTCATTATTTTCCACAACCCAAAAAAAACAGAGAAGAAATGGAGGTAGGAAATCATTTCTACCACAGTAACTGTTTTTTTAAAAAAATAAGAGATTTGCCCTGAATGTAGCAATAAACTATTATAGATTGAAAGAAGAGACAACTGAGCAGTTTCAGGGAAAATCCTCTATATAGGTTAACCTGATATTGAACCATGGCAGATAGTGATATTCTTCTGTACCACTCCTAATCAAGTCAGAGGAAGAGTGATAGCTACAGAAAAAATATTGTAAACACAATATATTTGTTCCATTGACGGGTACAATTTTTTTAAAGAACACTTGGCAGTACAGCTATGCCATCATTACATGATCGCTGAGAATTACAGAATACTCGCATACATGTATTTCTTTCACTTTTCCCCATTAATGTTTTCCTTTCTACTCCATCTTTAGGGCTAGATATGATGATAGGGAGTTCTCTGTCAGTGGAATACTACTGAAAAAAGCTGAGATGTAACTTTCTGTACAAAAAATTATAAGTGCAGTAGTAATACATTCTCCACCATATGTGGATTAAATCAATATATTGTTTTAGTGATTTTTTTAAAAACTTATTCATATTTAACTAATGAAAAGAATAAAAGCTACCTGAGAATGTAGGTTAGTAATAGCATCTGAATTACAAGGAATGGGTATGAGAAGCTTTCACGAAGTGGGGGAGTCCACATCACACGAGTACTCTAGAAACAAGAACTTAGGTTAATTCACAGCATGTTTCAATTTTTACTTTTCTTCTTCTCTAAAACACTGTATTAAAAGACAAAAATACTGAAAATAGAAAATTTCACCAGAAATATTCAAATATTTTCCCGCCTGGTGAGTCACAATATTAGCCAAAGTGTTTACGCAAATCAATACAGATATAATTCCAGTGGGCTGAAAACAGAGCACAGATGTCCTTGTTCACAACAAGGATAAGCAAATCCCCAATAATTATCAACCTATTAGTCTTTTAAACACTGACTCAAAGTTACACAGTAAATACTTCTTAAATAAATTGGAGAAATTAAAATATATTAATCATAATATTCACTCTGAATGAGATGGTTTTAGGAAAGGTCAGAGCACTGTTGACCATTATCTGATTTTTTTTTAGCTCGACAAAGAATTGCTGTTATTACCAAATATTTGTTGCCTTTGTTGACTTAGTAGCAGCCTTCGATTCAATTGATAGAAACCTGTTGTGACATAAACTCATTAGAACCAATATAGATCAGTCCCTATTATATCTAATCAATGAACTCTATATTCTGATATGACTGATAGAATAAGTGTTACTATTTCCTGCTCACCAACTGATCAGTGTGGCCAACCTACCTCACCATGGTTGAAAAAGAAACATGCCACTGTAAGCAGACCTCCAAATATGTTTCCACTGTAAAGTGAAAGAGGGATAAAAAGATTGGTAATTGATCTTAAACTTTTTAAAGATAGCAACTATAGGTGTGCAATTTGGCTAAACACAGTGCCATTTCTTGGTGTCCATATTTCAGTGACCCCTTCTCAATCTGTTTTTCAGGAGCCTCCGAATTTAGGGTTGGCAAAATTTTGTTTTTCAATCCAGCAGCCAAAAAATCTGTTTTGCTCTGGGAAGATCTGGCCCAATGGCAGCAATGGGGGAACTTCCCAGACGCCCCTTCATGGGGCATCAGTCATTTTCGGGCATCAATCTTAAGAAACCACTTTTTCTGGGATCGTTTCCCCTCATAAACTTGAAATATTATTTATTTATTTATTTATTGCATTTCTCACCCCGAAGGGGACTCAGGGTGACTTACAATTATTTAAAAATTTATTTAAAATTTTTGTACCCCGACCTTCTCACCTCCAAGGAGGGGCTCAGACCGGCTTACAGCAAAATTCGATGCCATACAAATTTAAAACATCTTAAAACAGCATATTAAAATACATAAAAACAGAGATACATACAAACCACATTGCCATTTAAACCACATTCAACTCAGTCTATAGAAGTGGTCACCCATTTCAGATTGAAATCAATCTCAGCTTATTCTGGGAAGGCCTCGTTCCACATCCAAGTCTTCACCCGCCTCCTGAAGGACAACAGGGAGGGGGCAGATCTAACATCGCTTGGGAGAGAGTTCCACAGCCGAGGGGCCACAACAGAGAAGGCCCTGTCTCTCGTCCCCACCAGACGCGCTTGCGAAGATGGCGGGATCGAGAGCAGGACCTCTCCGGAGGATCTCAATGTCCTTGACGGTTCATAGGGGATAATTTGTTCAGACAAGTAAACTGGGCCAGAACCATTTAGGGTTTTGTAGGTTAAAACCAGCACTTTGAATTGTGCTCGGAAACTAATTGGCAGGCAGTAGAGCTGGCGCAACAAGGGAGTTGTATGCTCCCTGTACCCCACTCCTATTAGTAACCTGGCTGCCGAGCGTTGGACTAATTGCAGTTTCCGAACAGTCTTCAGAGGCAACCCCACGTAGAGAGCGTTGCAGTAGTCTATTCGAGATGTAACCAGAGCATGGACTACCATGGCCAAGTCAGACTTCCCAAGGTACGGACACAGCTGGCACACAAGCTTTAACTGTGCAAAAGCTCTCCCAGCCACCGCCGAGACCTGGGGCTCAGAGATGAGTCCAGGAAAGAAAGGGACAAAAAGCTAGACCTGGATTAAGGAATCCTTTCTCCTTATATCCTTCAATAATACTTAGGTTTAAGGCATCAGACGAAAGGAGCCACCTTTTCTGGCTTCATTTCTCCTCAATACCCTTTCAATGAAGCTAAGTCAAGGGACTCTTCAAACACTTATTTTAGTGGATACCACACCACCTGAAGGAGCATTAGCTATTCTTTTAAAAAAGATATAAATAACCGCCTCATTTTATGGCACATTTGAAGTTTGCTTCATGTGATGTGCACCATCGATGAAAGTTAAGTGTGTAGAAAGTAAATGCTTATTTATTGCTATTTAAATCAAAAAGCAAGGCAAGCAATGCAGAACAGCTGCGATCAGCAATGAGAATTTAGATCACCAGTGGACTGAAACATGATCTGTCTCTTTCAGGAGCCTACTCACAAGAAAAATGAAGGCCCAGCTTGGCTAAAAGACATGTAATGGCTTTCTTCTTTTCTGATTGCTCAACAGGCAGGACTCACAGGGAAATCCCGTGGAGGCGCACGGCTGCTCTCCATGCTCCACATGTTGCTAAATGAAACCAAAAGTAGCCATGGTCGGTAGCCACGTGGTCTGTTGCAGCCAGGAAAAAATTGTGATGGCGCCTGTGCTGTTACAACTGGCTGAAAGAGCTGGAGCTCGTTTTAAAAAACATATCTGTGCACAGGCCGAATCTCAACTACAAAAGTTTGTACTAAAGGTAATATGTCTTCTATTAACAACATGAAACACATACAATTACATATATGTGTAAAGAAATTCTTTTCTACAACATGGTACTATTCAAAATAGTCTCCACCAGTGGCAATTGCATTTGTTGATTACACTATAGGGTTAGGGACACAGAGTTAAACTTCAGTAATTATAAGAGAAATAAAATATTTTCATCTTTACTCATGGCTGCAATGAACTGCAGAAAAACTGGGAGGGTACAAACCTGAGACTTATTGCAATTCATTCTTGTTATGATAAATTATGATTTCTGGACACATCAAAGTGAATGCTTTACAATACAATATAAGCACTTATTTTGAATTTGTCCCAAAATGTTAGAATTCTGCTGCTCTAGAACATGGCAAGTAAACTGTGAAGTAACTGGGTTTTTTAAAAAAAATGTAGCTTCAAATGAACAATTACTTCCTAAAATATCTAACCAACCGCTTTTCAACACTGCCATCTAGGGGATTAATAGAAACACAATTTTAAAATAAAACTAAGATGCTTACGAATATGATTGCGGATAGTGTAGTTTATAGTAGTAATTGTAATGTTTTAAATGTTTTGATGTTTTCTAACCTTGTTTTTAATTTTTTTAATTGAAATGTTTATTTAATTATGTATTGTTTTTAAAGCATTGAATTATTGCCTATGCTGCAAGCTGGCTTGAGTCCCCCCCTTTGAGGTTGAGAAAGGTGGGATACAAAGATAGTACATAAATAAATGCTTACATTTGTAAAGTAGAATACCCAGCATTTTCTTTAAACCTTATTTTGTTGCTGGTGTCTTGTAGAAAATTTAGTATCCGATGAAGATGTAAAACTTTCTTTTATCCTTGAATGAAGAATTCCTGGTGTTTATGCTTTACTGTGCTTGATTATGAGTTTATTTCCCTTTTTTCAGGTTTTTACTTCCTTAAAAAATTACTTTCAGAAAATAGTGTTTTGCAGAACATAAATTGTTTCTCTGTACAATATTCATTTTTGCACACACAATTAAAACTACTTCCACTTCTGCATTGTAATTTTTATTAGGTACCTCTGCATTACTGACAATAGAGGAAAAGCATATAGTAGTCTGCAGCCAATCCGGCACTAATTGATTGTGCCCCTCTCTGCACCCATGGTTCCATATACTAAAAAATCTTAGTTTGAAATTCTGCCCAGATGTGAAAAGGTCCACCACAAAATTGCCATATCAGCTTTCTAAAGTTGTTGAACACTCCTTGGTACAAATTATCTGGGCATATAGCTTCTGTTCAAATAATCAATTATCAGATTTAAAATCCCTTTGAGATTGACTGCTGTTATATAATTCAATCATTTTTCAGACCACAACAATATTCTGAACAACTCTTTTTAGCAGCGATTGTGATTTCATTCCACATTGGTTGAAAAGCTATACTTTGACAGTGATGTTGCCCACATACTCCTGCACATTCTTGTGTTTCATTTTGCTTGCAAACCTCAACATTAGCAGCTGACTACCCTTGTTTCCAGCGAATTTATAGTTTGTTCCTTTTCTGACTGTGCGCACAGTGGTTCTCAATCTGTGGGTCCCCAGGTATTCTGGCCTATAACTTCCATAAATCCCAGCCAGTTCACCAGCTGTTAGGATTTCTGGGAGTTGAAAGCTAAAACATCTGGGAAGCTACAGGTTGAGAACCACTGCTCTAAATGGCTTGATTCGGACAACAGGCATTCTAAATGTAAAGAATAACATATTTTCTGTTACGTTGAGTTGTGGAACAAACAGTATCCTTGCTTCAAACGGTCTGGTTGTATTCATCAATCAAACCTCTTTCTACTTACTTGAAACTGGCTTTTCCTTATTATTTGACCCTGATAAGGTATTAAAAGTGTAATGTCCTTGAGTGAAATCTTGCTCATTGGATGCATTGTTGAAACTTAGTTTCCCAGTATCCTGGGCAGATGCCTTAAATCACATGTTGCAAACTCAAGGCCCTCCACATGGGCTACAACTCCTATATCATTATACATCATGACTAGAGCTGATGGAAGTTGTGATACAGTAATACATGGAAGGCGGCTGCTTATTCAGTTTAGTCAGGATAGTGGGGTTTGAATTTAGATACAAGGCTAGTGGAAACGATACCTGATGTTAAAATGTCTTTTAACCTTTTTCCCAATCTCAGAGCCACAAGGGCTGTTGTGCTACGATTTCCATTATCCTTAGTCCGCATGGCGGTAATCAAAAGTGATGGGAGTTGTTCAGTGATATATGGGAACTCAAACTGGTTAAAAACTAAATAGCGCCAACCACTGTGTAAAAAAAATATTGTTGGCTCTCAGTATTTATTAGTTGCTTACCTGTAACTGTAGTTCCATGAGTGTCTTCTGTTAATATGTACTTATGGTAATATCTGCGGGCTCTGCATGCCCGCAGATATTACCATAAGTACATATTAACAGAAGACCACGACATGGAACCACAGATTCTCCATCCATAGATTTAACGGCCCTTTGAAGGCAACCATAAGGCTGACATGGCTCTCAATGAAGGAGTTTGACACCTCTGTCTTAAATCTACTAGCTTCTATTTTCTCAATTCTATTATTGTTGTTTTATTTTTCTTTCATTCTATTGAAAGAAACCATAATCTTTCATATGTTTATTTCTGCTCTGAGATGAGGTTTCTTCATGCTTTCAATTCATTCTTTTTGCAATTTACTAAAAACCATAAATATGGAGACAGTGCAAAATTAGTCTGAGATTGTGCTTTGACTTTCAGCTGCACCCAATCTGCAATAAGATATTGTCCAAGCAAGGAAACAGCTGTACTCCCCATTGCTTCTAGAATACTTCCAAAGGATTAAGGACGGAACAGAGACTTTTTGTTTTAAATAGCATCTCCCATTCTAAATTTATTAAATCTTCAAACATCTCTGACATTGGCAATTCCACTCCTTTTGGTACCAGTTTCCTCAGTACACTTGAAACCTGAACCCCTCTATTTTAACTTTTGTCTACATAGTTAGTGGATTCTTGTTCGTCTTGAAAAAAAACTAATGTTACCAGCACTTTCTTCAGTAAACTTTTATATGCCTCTTTCTCAAATAACTTATCTGAACTACTGTATTTCCATGTCTTCTTCTGAATGTTTTGTAATGTATAATATATTTAATAACTAAAAGATTGCTTAGTGTATTAGCTTTTCAAACTATGGTATATTTTTTGCTTATGTGCATCTTACCTTAGGTATGTGCCATATAGGAAGAACACCGAAACCATTAATCCATTCAGAAGAAATATCACAGTGACATAAAAACAAGCAGGATCGCCCATTCCTATCAAATAGCAAAAAACATTAAAACAAAATTACTATATTTTATTTTAACTATGTATATATTACGGTCAAACTGTTGTGTGTGGTGATGCACCTTAAAATGTAACTAAGCATTGTTCATGGATTTATTTATTTTTTTAAAAACTAATTTTAAAGTTTATTTAACAAATGTAACACATTTTACATGATTTCTCATGCAGATGGGGCTTGTGTAAATAATAATTATTATTATTATTATTTATACCCCGCTTTATCTCCCCAAAGAGGACTCAAAGAGGCTTGACATAAAAGCATTAGTATCCAATTTAAAATATACAAATATACAAACAGTAAAACATAATTAAACACAAAAATTCAGAGTTAAAATTTATATTACAACAAACATTAATAAATGTATATAATGAAACAATAAAAGCATGTGGGGGGGGGAGGATCTTGCTTCTCTCCTCAGAACAAGGAGATTGTCTTTCAATATAGGCCAGCTTGGTTCCTCTTATGTTATAAATATTTCTGAATAGCCTTGTTATAGTATTTGGAAGAATCAGGGCAATCTCAACTAAGAGGAGAACTTAAATAGAGATCATTACTATAAAAGTATATAAGGAAGTACAGAACATTCAAAATGTATTTGGATGATTCATCAATATATTAATCACCTATCTAGTTTAAGTTTTCCCTTTCCTTTTTATTATACAGAGGGGAAATGTCAAAGTTGAGGAGATTTCCAATCTATCCATGAGGATAAATAAGCCATACTATTAGGCCCACTAATCAAGACAAATTTTCTCTATTATCACATAACATGATTTTGGCTGCCAACTTGCCAGTTAGTCCTCACTAGAATTAGAACAATCAATTTGTGAGTAATGAAATCAACACAAAAATGAAAATAATGGATTCAATGCATGTATTCTACTCAGGACTAAAACAGAGTTTAGGCAATATTTGCCACTATTTCTGAATCCAGCAATTATAATGATTATAGTGAATCAAACAGTTTAAGGAAGATGTAAGCGTTAGAAGCCACGTGTAATGCATAGTTAAACTACACAATGAAATTTATTATAATTTTCTATTTTGTAGTTTTCACAATTAGAAGGCTGTAGTTTCTTATCTTGGTATAAAAGGCAAAGGGCAATGAAAAAATCCAAATTACACTAGAAATACATGGCAATTTTGGTGTGTGCACACAAGCAGGCTAGATTTGTTACCAACCTAACCATACTACAGATTCAATGTATAGAAGTGAAGACTAGAAGTGAAACTTTCACTGCCTATCCTAAAACACTCAATTCTACTATTGCCTTTGCTACAATGGATGTGAGGGGGAGGAGCTATGTGCAAGCCCCTAATCTTTTGGTCATACAAAACACATCTTGTATTTATAGTTTCAGGATTCCTAACTGATGAAAAACAAAACAGTATTTTGAGTATTTTTTGGGAGGGGGGCAACTTTTTCTTACTAATTACTATGTAAGAAAAAAGCACTGATAAACCTCTTGGATATTTCATGGTCTGCCTTATGCAACATCCAAAATTAATAAGCAACACTTGCCTTCACAGCTTTGAACAGGGCTGAGGAATTCTCCCCTATTTACAGTCCAACACTTCTGTGTTTGAATACCAGTAGAATTCATTGCCCCTGTGTATATGCGGTACCAACTGGCTAGCACAACCTGTGCAGAAAACAGGATTATAATTTCCAATTAGTAATTAAAACAGAATTATCTGTAGCTATCTATTAGTATGTGGCTGATTTAAAATTTAACAGTACTTATGAAGTGGTTTTGATGTTTATTCATTTAGTCGCTTCTGACTCTTTGCGACTTCATAGACAAGCCCACCCTGGTTCATGAAGTGGAAGCTCAAGGAATAGTGCTAATCATCACATGCTACCATACAGACACCTGTGAACTGAAAATGGATTACTGTGAGCTCCCTGAACTGCAAACTCTTTGTTAACAGCTGGTAACACTCTATAACTGTTCTTCAAGTGGTTATGTAAGTTAATACATACAGATTTGTAGATGCAGAGGTATTTTCTTAGAACCATCTAGAAAGTCATAACTTTTTTAATTACCTACAATAAAAATAGTGTAGAATGCCATACATGAAGGAAGTGTGATGTCCTTTCTGATGTGGTTTGGGGTCTGGAATGAAAGTGAATAATATTCTATATTAATGTTAATACTAACCTTCAGTAAAAGGGTTGTGGCAGTAAAAGGGTGACCAGGTAATTGCATCACTTGAAGTATGAAGGATCCTGCTTAAGTACACAAAGCTTAATGGCTCTACTTATGTAGTAACTGTCAAAGATTGTGTGAAAAAGATGGAGCCATAGACTTGAAAGGTTGCTAGTTAATTAGGTAAATGTCAACAAAAGACTCAATCAGAGTGGAATTATTGGAATATCTGCAAACAAATTCTGAACTCTTTTTTTTTTAAATTGAACACTTGGCAACCAAAAGTTAGAAAATGAAGAACAGAGCCAAGAAATAATGACATAGCCAGCAAGTATATCTGTACAGAATATGGACAGAGGCCCCCATTAACTTCCATCAGTAAAAAAGAGAATCTTGCTAAGTAATATGTTCATTGGGTTGAAGTCATTATTTCTGGTGACTCCAAAAAATCCGATGCCCTGACAAATTTGTGAACATCCTGTGGCTCCTCCATGATGACATGTGGCAACAGTCTTGGACAGCAATGGCTCCCAAAATGATCCATTTAAGGTGGAATCAGGTGTCAAACAGGGATGTGTTATTGCCCCAACCTTATTTTATATCTTCATTGCTATGATACTTTATCTTGTTGATGGGAAGTAGAAATCATGTATGGGACAGATGGCAAGCTGTTTAACCTCAGCAGATTGAAAGCCAAAACCAAGGTCACAACAACATGTTATAGAACTCAATATGCTGATGACAGTGTAGTCTGTGCACATTCAGAAGAAGACCTTCAAAACACTCTAAACACCTTTGAAGAAATATAATAGAAGCTCAGCTTGTAATTGACCATCAAGAAAAACAAAGTGCTCTTTAAGCAGTCACCAGCCAATCCCTCTGCAATGCCAGAAATACAGCTTAATGGTGTAACATTAAAAATGTTGACCACATCCGTTAAGTTGGCAGTCACTTCTCCACAAAAGTCAACATTGACACTGAAATACAACAACGCCTGAGCTCTGCGAGTGAAGCATTTTTTCGAATGAAACAGTATTTGAGGATCAGGACATCAAAGGTGCTTGTTTATAAAACTATTGTCCTCCCAACCCCGTTATACACCTGCGAAATGTGGACTATCTACAGACGTCACACTCAACTCCTGAAATGATTCCATCATTGTTGCCTCCAAAAAAAATCCTGTAAATCTCTTGGGAAGACAGGCGGACAAATGTCAGTGTGTTGGAAGAAACAAAGACCACCAATATTGAAGCAATGCTCCTACGCCATCATACTCGGACAACAAGGGATTGCTTAAATAAATAAAGTCATTCTTTTTGGTATATTTAAAATAGGTAATCCACTTGTGGTTATAAGAGAGTCATCTGAAGAGTTTCCTGCATCCTATTAAAATGTGTAAATTTGTGAATTTTTCTTTTGCTCTGATATCTTTTTGTCTTCCACACTTCCAGTCTGCCTACTTCTGGGTGGAGAATTGAGGCTTGTCTCCCTTTTGACAGCTTCTCTAGTAGGCTCCTTGGGTCAGTCTCAATAGAAATGAGAAACAATATCATTTTGGACCACCACAGCATTACTAGAATTCAATCAGATCAGTCATGTGTGATCTTTGTAATAATGAATAGAAATAGTGGGGAGATGTATGGAATGTGCACATCTGGGCATGAGCAATTATCTAAGTGAATGCCTACTTATTCCCTACTTGGCTTCAAAAATCAGACATTATTTGGTGTCTTCATAGTATTTAGGCCCTCGTGTGCATAGTGCCATTATTTCAACCATACATTTAGAAGCCTATGAATTTTTGAAAGGAAAGGTCTTGTTTATTACATATCCTTATGTTTTATCCTCAAATTATCCATGGGTCATAGTGAGATTTATAATTTTAGCTACAAACCTGCCCTCAGTTTATATGTGAGTGTATATGGTGCATCTGCACTGTAGAATTAATGCAGATTGACACCACCTTAACTGTCATGGCTCAAAACTTTGGAATCAAAGGGGCTGTAATTTTACAAGGTCTTGGGCAGTGGTGGCACAATGGGTTAAACCCTTGTGCCTGTTGAACTGCTGACCTGAAGGTTGCCAGTTTGAATTCGTGAGATGAGGTGAGCTTCCACTGTTAGCCCTAGCTCCTGCCAACCTAGCAGTTCTGTGGCAGGAAAGGCAAAAAGACGCTCCATGCAATCATGCTGGCCACATGACCAGGAGGTGTCTATGGACGACACAGATTCCTTGGCTTGGAAATGAAAATGAGCACATCTGCAAGAGCCGGAAATGAACACTGCCTCCAGAGATGGAAATGAAAGGATAAGCCGTTGTCTTTGTGTATTTGTGGGTCATTGTATTTCATTGTAACAAGGCACTGAATGTTTGCCTGTGTCTGTTTATATGCTGTAATCCGCTCTGAGTCCTCTGTTGTTATTTTACTGACAAAAAAACTGGTGGGCCACAGCAGAATGCTGGACTAGATATATATGGCATGGATTTCTTATGTTCTTAAAATCACAAGTCAAACACTGACAAAACCACAGCGAGATATTATGGTGGATGTGGTCTACTTTCAAATAAGCGTTTAGGACTGTGCAGATCCAACTAAGGTGGCCCTTTGCAGTTGACAGATCGTAATTTTGTCAATGTTTATGGTTTTCAAATGCCGACTGAGATTTTTTGGCACGGCACCCAGTGTGCCCATTACCACTGTGACTACTTCTACTGGTTTATGCCAGAGCCTTTGCAGTTCAATTTTGAGGTACTGATAACAGCTGAGTTTTTCCTGTTGTTTTTCGTCAATTCAACTATCACCTGGTATGGCGACATCAATAATCCAAACTTGTTTCTTTTCCACAACCGTGATGTCTGGTGTATTGTGTTCCAAAACTTTGTCAGTCTGGATTCAAAAGTCCCACAGTATTTTTGTGTGCTCATTTTCCACTACCTTTGCAGGTTTATGATCCCACCAGTTCTTTACTACTGGTAGGTGGTACTTGTGACATAAGTTCCAATGAATCATTTGGATCACAAAGTTGTGCCTCTGTTTGTAGTCCATCTGTTTGTTGTTGTTTTTGTTGTCGCCATCATCATCATCATTGGCCTTCTCTCTTGGTGCCTCACCAAATGACGACTTCCAGGATTCCACAACACTGAGCCACAGCAGACAAAGATGTATCAAACTGCATTAATTCTACAGTATAGATACACCCAACATCAAGATTCAGTTCACTGTAAAATATTATTTTATTAACTTTTAATTAACTTTATTAACTTTCATTAAGTTTTGATAGATTTAAAAATGAGGATAAAGCGAGGACAGCATTCCACAGAAAATAACATAGAAAACATAGGAAAAACACTTCACAAACTCTAGCAGACTATAGCTTGTAACATAATGTTTAACAAGGCATGACATACATAATTTAAAGTAATAACAAAATATGTAATGAAATATCTGCAGTTGAAATGTCATTTACCATTGTATATCACCAGAAACAGTCCAAATTGCCGCTTTGAGTCACTGAAGAGAAAGTGCCATATAAAAAGTAATAACTATATGGCTTTACAGCTCTACTGATTACAGCAGTAACACAGCTACATGTATATCATTTTTTCAGTATCTCACGTGCCTCACTCCTTAAGAATTTAGTAAAAAGAAACTTAGACAAGAGGTGTAGAATTATTGTTTGCCTGCCCTCCAGAATGTGCTTCCACTCAGAAATATGTTGTTGTGATTATTCACAAATATATATACTCACATGCAATCATGAAATGTAAATGTTGTTTATTGGATAACAGAAAATGTTACACACAAAAAAGGGAGTGAAGATGTTGCAGAAACCATCACTTGGATTCTTTTTGGAATATTTCTACAATAAATTAATTGCTAATGTAGAAAATACATAAACCAGTTGGTTTTTAAGTATAAATATTAAACTTGTGTCTTTTGTTTAATCTTGGTTTTGTGTATTTTAATATGTATTTTATAGAAATATATTTAATATGTAAGGTAAAGGTTTCCCCTGACATTAAGTCTGGGGGGAGGTGCTCCTTTCCATTTCTAAGCCAAAGAGCTGGCATTGTCTGTAGACACCTCCAAGATCATGTGGCCAGAATGGCTGCATGAAGTGCCGTTACCTTCCTGCTGGAG
The DNA here is from genome assembly GCA_030556195.1 of Anolis apletophallus. Lineage (NCBI taxonomy): Eukaryota > Metazoa > Chordata > Lepidosauria > Squamata > Anolidae > Anolis > Anolis apletophallus. The sequence continues at coordinate 75,568,428 of JARBWK010000008.1, forward strand.
CAGTACCTATTGGTCTACTCACATTTGCATGTTTGCGAAAAGCTAGGTTGGCAGAAGGTGGGGCTAACAGCAGGAGCTCACCCAGCTCCCCGGATTTGAACTGCCAACCTTTCAGTCAGCAAAGTTCAACAGCTCAGCGGTTTAACCTGCTGCACCACCAAGGGCCCCCATATCACCAGAGTTTTAATATGGATCTTACATAAAATACATTTTAATGTGTGTATTTGTGGTATTTTTACAATGTGTATTTGATTTTATTATTCTGTAACCCACCTCGAGCCACGAGGAGAGGCTGGTAATAAATAAAATTATTATTATAAACTTTACTCCACTAAAATACCGAAAGACTAGCACTATTGTGTTTTAAAGGCTTTTTTTCACTAGAGGAGTGTACTACAGAAGGCCATGTGTTCTTAGAATTCCAGTGAACAACAGCATCTAAACTAAGTAAGCGGAACAAGGCATTGGAACTTACGATGCTTGGATAGGAGGAGGAACAGTCCATGTACAGTTGAGTTTTCCCCTAAATGCCAGCTGGCAGGCAGGGTCCAAAGTTCTTTTTCTGTTAAACTACTAACCCTCTCCCTTTGCCTTCAGTTTTATTCTAAAGTTTTAGCTATGATTGAACTTAAAGCACTGTGTTGTTGTTTCGCTTTTTTATGTTACCTCCTGTTGATTATGGCTGGATTGCTCCTCCTTCTATACAAAAATGAACATTCAAAGTAAATTCCAACACCTCATTCTCTGGACAGGGAGGAGGAGCGACTGGAAATGCCCCAGCTCCTTTTACACAGGGATGGGGAGACTGCCTATCTATCACCTAATCCAGCCATGGGTAAACGTCGGCCCTCCAGGTGTTTTGGACTTCCACTCCCAGAAATCCCAGCCAGTTTACCAGCTGTTAGGAATTGTGGGAGTTGAAGTCCAAAACACTCGAAGGGCTGAATTTTGTTCATGCCTGACCTAACCGAATGAAGCCCATGAATCCAAATGCAGCTTCTGCTGATCCATTTTATCAGTTTTCTTCTTATAAACATAGTTGGCTCTGACCAGCCAGCAGTAGTGCAAATATCTTCCAAAGATACCAACAAAGAGGAAGCTCATCACCATGGAATGAGTAGATTATGGGCATACATGCTCAAATCTCAGAAGTTTTGCACATACATAACACAGAAATGTAAATGCCCTAATCTAGGCATCCTCAAACTGTGAATAGTTTGACACATCATCAGGTTCTGAATTATAATTAATAATTAATTTCTCTATTTATTGCATCCTTAATCATCGTCTATAATTCATTTAGACATATGTGCACATCTGATATTGTTGCACTGCCAAGATGAGGGAGGACCTTTTGGTAACATGTGTTGCTGTGTGTTTGCCACCAGTCTTTCAATGTTGAAAAAAACAGAGGGATCGATTGTTCAACAGAAAAGGAACTTTGGACTTTGAACTCCTGCTTGGCCAGCTGGCACAGAGAGAAAGCCCAACTGTGTCTGGATTGCTCCTCCTCCCTATTCAGAGATCGTTTTGTCCACAAGATACTATAGGTACATCACTGCCACCATCCATTATCACTACCCAATCCAACTGCCAAATAAACTGGCTGGATCACTGATCGCAGCCCAATTAACATCTAGGGGGCACAAGTGTCCCATCATTGATCTTATTATTGAAAACCCTATTGATTTCAATGTCCTCTTCAGAAATGGTGCTAATTGCACATAGTACTATGATTTAAATGGCATGCACACTATTATTGAACACAATGAAATTTGTGACAAAATTCCAAAGCAGTATGTGTAAGAAGTTACTTACCTCTGGATAGAGATGAAACCTTTTCAGTGTGTTGATTACAAGGGGGTATTCAGTTAGTTTGTCATTCATAATCATCCAGACTCCACTAAAAAATGATGGTGCTTCAACAATGGTCTTGAAATATGAATAATAAAGACCCTAAAGAGAGTATACATTTAAGTTAAATTAATAACCAAGGATTTCATTATCGCAATGCTTATATAGTAGCAAAGACCAGTGAAGCAGTCCCACTGAATCTGCTTCATTTTTTTCAGACAACATGAATAGAACAAAAACGGAACCCCACAATAAAATCTTGTTTACTGTATGATATGGCAGCTGAAAGTTCTTAACTGGCTTGCAATACTTCTGCACTATGCTGAAAGGTTACAGTTTGAAAATCATTTGCCAGTGACCTTCAAGATGTACATCTAATGTTCCAGTCTTTGATACACTATCAAAGAATGGAACATTAGATAGATGCCTTGAAGGTCCACACTTTGTTGCAGCAAAAGGAAGCATCCACAGTCTGGATTATGACCATCACTACCTAGACAGGGGCAGGGACAATACAGTGTGAAATTACTGACAAGCTGATTCTTTGGGCCCTCTTTTCAATTAGCTTTTATGATCAAACTAAAAAAATGTAAAGAGCAGGGGACTCAAGACATGAAAGGAAGAAACTGAGCTAAACTGACCCCAAAACAAGAACACATTTTGAAGACCTATTCCTTTTTGGTAGCCATAGAATATAAATAAAAATCAGTCAGTTTTATGAGCCGATATGGATTCCTCTTGGTACAAACCCAAAATGGAGCTCCTATAGTGACTATTCAGCTTCTTCTACCTTCCTCTAAAAAGGAGTACACAGAGAATGAGTTTATCTTCAACTACTTAGATATCCTCCAGTAAGTTACAGAAAACTGAATGGTATTCTAAAACAACATTCTGCCATGACAGTATCTGATAATTATTATCCTCTCTAGGATGGCCCTGTAGTTCCAACTCTTGGGCTCCTGTCACTCAACTACTACTTTTACATTCCCTGGATCTCGTATTCAAGATTCAAGGTAATCCCTCTTAATACATGAGTGATCAGTGGGTTCAAAGCAGTAAGTATGGCCACTCTCCTTATCAATTCATAGATGGAACAGTCACAGTTGTAGAAAGATTACCAGAAGCTCTTAAAGGAGAAAAGGGGGGGGGGGGGGTTCCAATTGAGAAGAAAATAAAAGTATTTGAGGATTACAATAACAAATCAAAATTCTAAGTTGTTTGAAAATAACTACAAGAAAAACAAATTACACAAGTTCTAAATAGAATGGGAGTACATTGCAACTTTCACTCAGTGTAATGTGGATTTCAATGATAAAAATGGAAAATATTTCAGTGATAAAGGAGAATGCATTACTTAAAATATTATTTTTATTCTACACCATACTGACAATGACAAATGAGATGCCATTTAAACAATGGCAAAAAGACATTTCCAAATTTGTTTAATAAAGTAAGAAACCTGGAGCAAGATTCAAGATACTGCAAGACATCACACAATAAAAAAAAAGTCTGGGATTGATAGTCCTCAAATTGTATAGATTTTGCAACTTGTGCTTTGGTTTGGATGAAACATTAAATTAATGGGAGGGGATGGAGTCCCCAAAGGGGACTCAGAGCAGCCTTACAAAATAGGCAGCAATTTGATGCCAAAAACAAATATACAATAAAATAAACAATTACATTAAAACCAAAAACATTAAACAACAGAATTTAAAACCCATTATTAAAATCACGTCATCCAAAATAATGGTCCAAGGATGCTGCAATTAGAAGGGCTTGATCTAAGATATAATTAACATTGTTTTTAGGATATACTAAAGTTAAAGCAAATGTATCATTTCTTAAGTATGCAGAACAAATATAAAATGACGTTAAGACCTAGATTGCCTTTCTGGGTATCACCACATGAAGCATTACTGAAAAAGAAAACTCAAGCTTCAAGATATATGGATAATAAACCCTTAAATGTTGGTGATAGAAAGAGGGCAATTTAAGATGAGAACAATGGGGGAATTTGAAAAACATCAATATACCGTAATATTCATTGGTGTCCATACAGACAATTGGAAGAGGTTTAAAATGGATAAAAGAAAAGTAGTTTGAGTTAAGTAAAACAGATTTTGAGACACAATTGTGGAAAGGTCAGGCAGGTATATTTTTCCATATGTGGCAGACCTGGAAGCTTAGAGATTTCGGCTGAAAATACATAATTGAAAAAAGTCTTAATATAAAGTTACAGATGAAAACGGAAATTAACATGTTGGGACTATTAGATGATCAACATGAAAAGGAATATGGAAGAATAAATGAGTATATGATTACTGAAGCAAGAATTCTGAATCCACAAAGATGGAAAGTTTAATGAGATTGTGCCAACAAAAAATGGTTTTTAAAGCTGTATAATTTAGCTGAAATGGGAAGAGTGACAAACCTAACTAAGGACAATACAATAGAGAAGTAGGAGTGGAAACTAGCTTGCAATATTTGAGAGAAAACTAGACCAGATTATGAATTATACTGTTTGAATAATAATAAAATACGTCACGTAGACATTTTATGTAGCTTGACAAATAATAAATATAATTCTTAATAGAGGAGGTGGGTTTTGGAAGCAAATATATACTAATATCTTCACCTGGGGATTGGAAACAAAGTTCTGTAACATTTGTTATGTTATTATTTTATGTAGTATGGGTTATAAGGTACTTTGTAGTTCATTAGTATTCATCTATATATTCATTTTATATTGTTTAAACACGTTTTTTGTGGTGTGTGTTTGGATTTAATAAATGTATTATTTATAAAATATATGATTATACATATATGATTATAGTAGTATGTGTATGGTTCTCCATGCCACAATGAGACCAAAAAACAAGTAATAACTAACAAATGTATACAAGCTCTAACCATTTCAGTTCGAAAGGCCATTTCCCTTTCCAGAGTTGAAAGATGAGAAAAGCGGCGGTCATTCTCAAAGAGAGTTGTTATGTGGTACCTATATAAACAAACAAAAGAAAGAAACCAGAAATCTGAAAGTTAATTTAACCCAATAATGAATTGTAATAGGCTGACAATTAAGTCAACTTAAGTTACTGTCAAGCACTTTTGTCTACCTCTCTTCCACAAACACACTGGGTTTCAATGAAAGTTGTAGAAGAGGTTATTTGTGTAAATGGGTTGCTGAAGAGATGACATGTTTTAACAATTTTCCAGAAAATCCGTGGGTTTCTAAGCCAGCATAAAATTGCAGAGAGCTGCCAGAGAAGGCATGAAGCACTTGCTACAATCCCTGCCAATCTACTTGTTCATTTGCTGAACCTTACAATGTCTGCACTTGAACTGTCAGTGTTCATTTTAAGAACTGGAACTCTTCCACTTCACATCTGCCTGAACAGCAGCAGACTTAACATAAGAGAGAATTAAAATATAGGTCTTCCATCTTGCACACTGCTGGAAGAGCCGTGAAATCAGAATGAGGAGAAATGTGAAAAGAATTTTTTCAAATACGAAAATCACACATGAAAACGTTTCCTCATCTGACCTAATCTAATGGTAGAAGACATCAACCGAAAAGAAAGACACAAATCCCACAACAGTTTGCTTGGTCCATAAATCTTATTATGCTACAGATTCAGGCTGGTGTGCATGGAAGTACAGACCTAGCACTTCTATATCACAGCCCTAAAACCCACTGAGGATATAAGTTGAACAGTTGAAAAGGACTTAGCCCTTAGCAACCTGTCAGAGAATGACCCAATTCCCTGGGCTTTGGAAACAGCCGATACAGTAAAATTAAAGGTAAAAATGAGTTGACGAGGCTGAAAGTTTGCATATGTCTGTATATGCTTGACCACAAAACAGAGAGGAAGGTGAGTAAAAATTCACCAACTGTTCTCCAGAACACAACTGTTTCCTTCCTCGGCTACGTTTAACTTGCCTATCTCATTGATCAGTTGTCGAGCACTGGAAACAACTTGTCAGCAGTTGTCCATAAAAAGGGAGGGCACAAAAAATCAAAATACATTCAATAAAGAAGAAAGTTAAATACCTTCAGCCCTGTATGCTTAGATGGATTAGGGTGAATGTGCTCACACATGTCCATAAGTGGGGAAGGACTGTCTGTTTCTCTGTCTACATATAGACAATGCTACTACCATTGAACTCATGCATCTGGCCATCCACTGGCATCCATTCATTTGCCCACCTAGCCTAATGATGAAAGGGTAAAGCTCTCTGTCTTCACATATATTAGTATGTCTGGAAAAAATATGTGAGAGATGGAAGCTTATGTCTTGTCCTGCAATTGATTCACATGGCTCTCAAGAGTAAAGAAGTTGTTCGTGCCTCGCTAAAGTCTAAGCATAGCAGTGCTGTTATTGTTCTGAGCACTGTAACAGAAACTATGTAGCACTGGTCTTAAAGGAGCTACACTGTCAATACATTCAATATGCTGGTAATGATATTCAAAGCCATAAAGTTGAGGCTTCACTGTCTTAGGGTTTCTCATTATGGATTGCTGCCTTCCCGTATGTGTTATTTCCTCTATGTATAGCTGCCAGCATGCCTATGGGTTATCAATCAAAACAGTTTATTGTACGGGCCCAAGACCATGACAAGAAGCACCACATACACACAATAGTACCCTTGAAGCAACAGGCATCAAAGATGCTAAACAGAAACCATAATCAATGGGATAGACATGGGAGAGATCCCATTTATGCCTTCAACATAGATGTCAAATGGTCACCAATGTTGGTTCCATTTCTGTTAACGGTGAAATATGGCTTTTTATGAAAGTGGGTTGATGTAGGTTTTTCGGCAGACCGTGCAAAAAGAATCTGTGAATCCCACCTCATTCAAGACGAACTGAACCACCTAAACTGGGCTTTACAGGCCAATGGATACTCCACTAGAACATGGCCATACAGCCCAAACAACCTACAACAACCCAGTGATTCCAGCCATGAAAGCCTTCGACAATACATTTTATGGAAGCTTTTAGGGAGTAAATGATTATTCCCCAGAATGTAACCATTTTAAAATTTTGAGTCGTTTTAAAATTATTAAATTGTTTGGTATATTTTCATCTGTTTAAATTATATACATTTTATTATATAATGAACGTAATAGTTTTCATTGGTTTTACAGTACTTGTGCACTGTCTAAGATGTAATGGCATAGGGCAAGCTATAAATATTTTAAGAAATAAATAGATCACAGGAAGATAACAACTGTAGACAAAGCTGCCTGCTATGGCTCTCTACAAGAAATAAACTTACCAGTGAAAGATTCCTGCAACAGCAGCTGTTTCAAAAATAAAAGATACACATATTCAATTGGTTTTTCAATTAGCTTTTAAAACTCCATGCCCACTTCACAAAGGCTCCATAAACAAGATACCCCTAATAACTATGACTACTGTTCTGACTATACTATACGAAACTTTCTCATGACTGAAATTGTCCCAGATACTTAAGTCCAATTACTCACATATTAGCTCCTCAAATAGTAGCATGAGGGTTCGATAAAAAGGTGACTTTTTATATTCTCAAATTAGTTCCTGTGTACTACACTGTAAATGTGGAACATGCATAATACTAACACTGAAATGTTGCAAATACAGATGGTCTAAATTCAGTTGTTACTTCCAACAAGAGTAGATTCCGTGAATCCATGGACATTTGGTAAATCAATACATATGTACTGTATATACTAAATATACAAGTCTAGAAATTTTAATCAAAAATTGACCCAAAAATGTTATATACAAATGAGAGTGAAGATAATACACCTTAACTCTTATTTCAAAAAGGAACCATCTCTCTCTCTTACGTAAACAGCAAAAGGCAAAAGCTTAGTCAGCCCTGGGAAAACCTAAAAGAAATTATCGACCTTTTCTAATCTCCACTGTGATACTGCTTCAGGCCTTTTGGAAACCTGGATGGGAAAATGACAGCAGTGGCTTCCTTAATTTGACGTTAGGTTTTAATGTTATTTTCTTTTGCGGGGTTTCTCTGGGATCTTATGTCAGTATTTGTTTGTTTTACAAAGACACTGAATGTTTGCCATTGTTAAGTTGGAATCCTCCCTGAGTCCCCTCGGGGAGATAGGGTGGAATACAAATAAAGTTGTTTTATTATTATTATTATTATTATTATTTAGAAGGAGTGCCATCAAAGTAGAGGAAATTGGTGCTGCTTTTAGGTTATCCCAGGAGGCACTAAGCTCTCACTTCTCCCACCCTACTTAGAGAAGGGATGGGTTTATTAGGTAAGAGTTTATATCAGGCATCCTCAAACTGCAGCCCTCCAACTGTTTGGGCCTCCAACTCCCAGAAGCCCTAACTAGCTTATTCAGTTGTCAGGAATTCTGGGAGCTGAAAGCCCAAACAGCTGGAGCCACAGTTTGAGGATGCCTGGTTTATACTATACCTTATTTTTTATAATAAAAAAGAAAAATCCCTTCTTTGAGTAGAGTGGGGATGAAAGGCTTTTTGGAATATCTGGATAGGAAAAGGGCAGTGGCGGCCAGGGGCAACTGACCCCTGAGGTGTTGATCATCAACAACAGTTGATGGCACTTTCCTTTTCCAGGGAATGACCCTTAACTTATCCATTTGTTTTCTCAAAAAATTATAATTCAAATCTTGCCCTTAACATACAGATGACGTTGACATATACACAATAATATACAGTAAGTTTTATCGGTTAAATAAATCTACTCTAGCTGGAATCAATAACTGGACTTAAGGTGACATCTTTCAAAGACATAACAGGAATTATATGGCCCTCCAAATGCTACTGAACTGCCAGCATAGATGATGGTGAAACACAGTCCAAAAATAAATGGAAAGCCACAAAATTTCCATCCTTACTGTATGCTATTAATGCAACCTCTGCTATGTAGCGTGAGCATGAGAGACAGAATCACCCATGCACAAAATCAACAGAAAAAATATACATATGTCTTATTTAAATACTACTGTCTGGAAAGACTCCTGCAATACAAATGAGGAAAGCATATGAAGTATTGGCCTCCATGTGTCTAAAAGTCTGAGGCAAGCAGTTTTGAAACAACCTAGAAATGTTACTTTTATTCCAAAGCAGCCCTAATATAAATGCCTTACTTAAAATTCTATATAAGATTGATTATATAAATGTACAGAATGTATGTTGCTATATATATAGGAATATAAAAAGCAAACATAACATTTTAATGAAATGTTAATAATTAATAATCATGTAAAGTTTATGATCTGAAATTTTATTTATGAAACTGAAGCAGTGTTAATATTAGTTTTATAGCTGGTTATATGAACTCATATATTTACTTAACATTATGCCCCCAAGCAATGTTCTTTGTGCAAACAACAGCACAATATCCAAGGCTTAAATTGTAACTGTATATACATCAATCTGATAAGAAATCTAACCAAGACTTACTTCTGAGTAAGCATGTGTAGGAAAGCCCTGTTAAGCAAGTAGAAGTTTAAACATATATATATTCTCACCCAGTATAAGTGTAATCCATATCTTGCTATCTGCTCTTGCAACAAGTATCGCCATTTCCTTCAGAATGCCTGTTTTAATTTTAAAAGTAACTTCATTAGACTTTTTACTGTTCAATTTGTTTTACAAAGCTTCAAAAAGAAAGCTTCAAAGTTAGTCTAAAATATGCTTTAAAAATTATTCAAAAAGAATAACAGTAACTATAGTCACAAAGCACTTGTAAATGCTTCTTGGTTGTATACAGTTAATCCAGGACTTTCTAACGCCATCACGCAACAATGTTGAGTTACAGCATGCACAACTTAAATTCTATTATCATGAATGCCATTTTATTTAATTCATGTATGACAACATATGTTCATAATTTCAGTACAAAAATAAATATTGTGGTTAAATGCATAAATGAAAATCCTGATTCAAAGGCATATAGTATCATTACCTAGTTTTAAAATATTTAAAGGTCTAAACAATAAGTTACTGACATGTGGAGATCAAACTTATTCATATTTACATCTTATTCTGAGTACATAAAACTGCAGTATGCATGCTGCACATAAATGTGCAGCCCTATATACTGTATTTCTTCCATTCGAACACACTTTTTTTTCTTATATAAACATCTCTAAAAATGGGATGCGTCTTCGTATTGCAGGTATATCTTACTTATTTTGGTAGTTCTGAAATTAGGGTGCATTTTACAATTGATGGTGTCTTACAATTGAGGAAATACAGTAGTATAGCATACCACCTGAGAACACAAGACCATTCAACATAGCATTCAATGGCACACTGACCATTACCCCTTCCTTTTGGTCAATGTGGGATCCAATGATACTAGAAGACATAGCCTTCAGGATATCATAAGGGATTATGAGATTTTGCGTAGGGAGCTGAAGGTCTTTGCTGCACAAGTAGCCAATTCGTTGGAGGGCATTGACCAGGAAGGGAAAGAATAGTGGAGATGAACTGTCTCAACAGGTGGAGAGAAAAAACACAGTTTCTTGGACCAAGATCTGTGGTTTCATGAAGATTAACCTCCGGCAAGGGATGGAATACACCCCACAGTAGTTAGCAGGAACACTTTCATGATGAGGCTCAAAAATCTGATTCTGAAGGCTTTAAACAGAGTTATGTGGAAGGGGGAAATAGTATTATTGAGGACACAAGTTCATCATGCACTGTAAATAACATCCCAAATGTTGTAGAACAGTGGTTCTCAACCAGTGGGTTCCCAGATGTTTTGGCCTTCAAGTACCAGAAATCCTAACAGCTGATAAACTGGCTGGGATTTCTGGGAGTTGTAGGCCAAAACACCTGTGGACTCACAGGTTGGGAACCACTATTGTAGAGAGAACTGGGAAAGGAGTACAAAAACCAACAGTGGGGGGTTCAACAATTGGGGGAATGAACCATAGGGCCTCCCACACAGTCATATAACCCCAGAATATCAAGGCAGAAAATCCCACAATATCTGCTTTGAACTGGGTCCACACTGCCACATATCCCAGTTCAAAGCAGATGTGTGATTTCATTCAGTGTGGAAGGGGCCTATATTGCCATCTAATGCAAGTCTGGTCAGTGTTGTTGCAATCCATCGAAGGAGAGCCATGTCACAGCTTTCTCCACTCTTTGTGAGCAGGCTGAGCTAACGATCACTCCACCTGCTTGGTTTGGTTCCTTCTCCCCTGTGGATAATATCCTGATGCATCCATTCACTTGCAAACAAAGAACTTGGTTTTGATCCTCATTGTGTCAAAAGGCATGAACGATTTGACAAGAAAGCAAGTGACACACTTTGCAGATTTATAGGTTACTGGGGCATCTGGGGGCCTTTCCATCAGCCATATAACCCAGAATTTCAAGGCAGAAAATCCCATAATATCTGCTTTGAACTGCGTTATTTGAGGGCTCTTTCACATGGCTATATAACCCAGAATATCAAGACATAAAATTCCACACACAATATCTGCTTTGAAATGAATATTTTGAGTCCACACTGCCATATATTTCAGTTCAAAGCAGAAAATGTAGTATTTTATTCAGGTGTGTGGAAGGCGCCTGAGTTCGCACTGCCATATATTCCAGTTCAAAGCAGATAATGTAGGATTCTATTCAGCTGTCTGGAAGGGGCCGCAGCCTCTGTTTAAATGCATCCAAGGAAGGAGCTTCTACCACACTCTGAGACAGAGAGTACCACTGTTGAACAGCTCATACGGTCAGGAAGTTCTTCCAAATGTTCAGGCGGCATCTCTCTTCCTGAAATTCGACTGCACCAAATTGTGGGTTTAATAGGTAGGACAAAAAAACCCAGGACATGAAAGCACCACTGAATGAAATCCTTCCACACAGCTGAATATAATCACACATTATCTGGGTGGGTGGCAAGAGCGCAGAAGCCAAGTACCGCCACCCTCAAAGTGAGAGAGAATGGTCTTCCAAATAGGGCCACAGAGTGAAGAGGGGGCTGCCATATAACATTAAAGGTTTCCCCTGACATTAAGTCTAGTTGTGTCCGAGTCTGGTGGGTGGTGCTCATCTCCATTTCTAAGCTGTTGTCTGTAGACACCTCCAAGGTTATATGGCCTGCAGGACTGAATGAAGTGCTGTTACCTTCCCGCTGGAGCTATACCTATTGATCTACTCTCATTAGCATGTTTTTGAACTGTCAGATTGGCAGAGGCTGGAGCTAACAGCAGAAACTCACCCAGCTCCCCAGATTCAAACCACCAACCTTTCAGTCAGCAAGTTCAGTGGCTCAGCGGTTAAATCCAATAATAACTTTATTTTGTACCCTGCCACCATCTCCTCGATGGGGCTTGGGATAGCTTACATGGGGACCAAGCCTGGTCAACATAGTTAAAATGTAATACAATAAAATACATATAAAACATCCTAAAAACATAAACCATCAATAATCAACAACAGTAGCCGAGCACCATGGACATGTTCAGAACTAAGGGCGAGGCAAGGGTGTGCGCAGTACAACTGCCAGGACGGGCTGATAGTAAGATACAAGGGCCAATGGCCAAATTAGGGCTAGACAGGCCAAATTAATCAGTGCAATACAACTGCAAGGGGAGGGATAATGATAACATGCAAGAGCCAAATATTAAGTTATGGCTGGAGGGGCCAATTAATCTAGTGATCCAGATTAATCAAAAGCACATTGAAACATCCAGGTTTTTAGGTCTTTGTGAAAAGTGGACAGAGTAGGTGCTAATCTAACCTCCCTGGGGAGAGAGTTCCAGAAAGGGGGGGGGAGGACCATGGAGAAGGTCCTATCTCTCTCTCGTCCCCACCAACCGCTGCACTACCAGGGGGCCCCTATGGAATACAATACATTACAATAATAACATATAGTAATGGTATATTGTATGTTACATGTAAGACTACTAATAATATTGCAGTATAGTGGTACAATGTCTGACTGAGTTGGTGGTCATTTTCATTTCTAAGCCGAAGAGCCGACGTTGTCCGTACACACCTTCAAGGTCATGTGACCGGCATGACTGCATAGAGTGCCGTTACCTTCCCACCAGAGCGGTACCTATTAATCTACTCACATTTGCATGTTTTCGAACTGCTAGGTTGGCAAAAGCTGGGGCTAACAGAGGGAGCTCACGCTGCTCCCCGGATTCGAATCTGCGACCTTTAGGTCAGCAAGTTCCGCAGCTCAGCACTTTAACCCACTGCGCCTAATATTGTGCTATGCTAATAATATAATAGATTGTATATAGATATATTGATATTATAATGTCGTGAAATATCATACTAATAATGCAATATAATCCTATATATTTTATTTCGTATCAAAAGCATTGCATAAATTAGTATAAAACTGATAAAAATAGAAGTAGCACAAGCGGCTAAATATCTTTTGACCAAAAACAGGCAACAGCAACTGCATTGTCCGTAGCCCCCAACAATTCTTCCTCTGTACATGAGGCAGGGCATAGTGGACAAGTATACAGGTGCAGAGTTGCCTGTTCTGCTCCAGTCACAGAAAGTGGAGGATTCTTTTATATTCATAGCTCCAAAGGGCTACAGCAGACCTCGAAGACGGCATATATATATATATATATATATACACACCTTAGGTCATATGACTATATATATATATATATATATACATATACACACACGCTATCATACTGATGGTAGCTTGTTCAACTTAAGCCGTCTGAGGGCTCACACTAAGACTCTAAACTATCTAGTCCGTGAGCTGCTTTTTGCTGACGATGCTGCCCTTGTCACCCATTCAGAAGCAGCCCTGCAGCGCCTAACATCCTGCTTTGCAGCAGCTGCAAAGCTGTTTGGGCTGGAAGTCAGCCAGAAAAAAACTGAAGTCCTCTACCAGCCCGCACCACAAGAAGAACACCATCATCCCCATGTCAGCATAGGCGAATCTGTGCTTAAGTCCGTTCAGCAGTTCACCTACCTGGGAAACATCATCTCTTCAGATGCCAAGATTGACAAAGAGATAGATCACAGATTATCAAAGGCATAGTGCATTCAGAAGGCTTCACAAAAGAGTCTGGAGCAACAAGCACCTAAGGCAAAGCACCAAAATCAGTATTATAGAGCTATCGTGCTATCTATTCTCCTCTATGGGTCTGAGACATGGGTCACCTATCGCAAACACCTACGACTCCTTGAACGCTTTCATCAGCGCTGTCTTCGCACAATCCTGAATATACACAGGACCAACTATGTGACTAATGTTGCTGTCCTTGAGCAAGCAGGGATCACCAGCATTGAGGCCATGCTATTGAGAACACAGCTGTGCTGGGCAGGGCAAATCTCTAGGATGGAGGACCACCGCCTCCCAAAGATACTGCTCTTTGGTGAACTCGCCACGGGTCAGCGCAAGAGAGGTGCCCCCAAAAAGATATATAAGGACTCCCTGAAACAACATCTCAGGCTCGGCCAGATTGATCACCAACAATGGTCCACCCTGGCCTCACATCGGGAGGCATGGAGACGCACTATCCACAATGCTGCGGCCTCTTTCGAGAAGACACGCTGAATGGGTCTTGAAGAATAATGACAACACAGAAAGAACCGCAACTTGGAAACAACATCACCCAAGGAGACTTTCTGCTGTGCTTTCTGCAACCGAACTTGCCTATCTCAGATTGGCCTTTTTAGTCATCAACAGTGTGGGATGAGTCCTTCCTAAGTATCTTCGTTCGTGAAGTAATGCCGAGATATTGAGATTGAAATATAGTGATCTTAAGTAGGATTGCTGATAGTATATAATAATATGCAATGCTATGCTTGTTTATTATAATATATTTGTTTATTTAAGGGTCTTTGGACTCTAATAAAATGTGGTTGTTGTTGAATATCTGAAGTTGTAATGCCTTGGATGGTGATCCGCTTTGAGTCTCTGTCTGGAGCAGTGTTTCTCAACCTTCCTAATGCCGCGACCCCTTAATACAGTTCCTCATGTTGTGGTGATCCCCAACTATAAAATTATTTTCGTTACTACTTCATAACTGTAATTGTGCTACTGTTATGAAGAATAATGTAAATATCTGATATGCAGGATGTATTTTCATTCACTGGACCAAATTTGGCACAAATACCTGATATGCCCAAATTTGAATACTGATGGAGTTGGAGCGTATTGATTTTATCATTTGGGAGTTGCAGTGGCTGGGACTTATAATTCACCCACAATCAAAGGGCATTTTGAACTCCACCAATGATGGAATTGAACCCATCTTGGTATACAGAACATACTTGGAAGGGCTTGGTGGGCATTGGCCTTGAGTTTTGGAGTTGTAGTTCACCTACATCCAGAGAGAACGCAAACAATGATGGAGCTGGACCAAACTTGACACAAATACTCAATATGCCTAAATGTGAACACTGGTGGAGTTTGGGGGAAACAAACATTGACATTTGGGAGTTGTAGTTGCTGGGATTTATAGTTCACCTACATTCTATGGGTCTGAAACATGGGTCACCTATCACCAACACCTACGACTCCTCAAACGCTTTCATCAGCGCTGTCTTTGCACAATCCTAAATATACACTGGACTATGTGACTAATGTTGCTGTCCTTGAGCAAGCAGGGATCACCAGCATTGAGGCCATGCTATTGAGAACACAGCTGCTCTGGACAGGGCACGTCTCTAGTATGGAGGACCACCGCCTCCCAAAGATACAACTTTATGGTGAACTCGCCACGGGTCAGCGCAAGAGAGGTGCCCCCAAAAAGAGACATAAGGACTCCCTGAAACAACATCTCAGGCTCGGCCAGATTGATCACCAACAATGGTTAGGGTTCCCATATGCCCCTTATTCTAAGGGACGTCCCTTATTTTGGCCCTAAAATTTGTGTCCCTTATTTTCAGGCCCTGTCCCTTATTTTTGACTACCAGGACAGGACTGGGCGGGGTTGACCAGAGGAAGCTTCACGCTGCGGTTTCCACGGCAATGCCTGCCCAGGGATTCCAACTCGCAGGGCAGCCTGCGTCTCCGTTGGAAGGAAGAGGCGATACAGAACTTTTTCAAAGTACAGTAGACTAATTAACCGTTACCCAAGGGGAATGTTGGATCATGTTGGATAAAGATAGTTTCTGGTTGCTTGAGAGTTACTCTTAAAATAGGCCTAGCTGTGCATCCCAATACTATACAATGCTGTGTATCCCATACTATACTATACCAATAACTATTGACTTAATAATCATGAAGATGTACTGTCTTATAAAATTTATTTTATTTTAATGTTTAGACTGCACTTTTAAAGTCAGCAAAGTCAAGCACTAAATACAGACGGAGAAACCGTAGCCAGGATTTTAATTCGGGGGTGAGTTTGGTCGGGGGGGGCTGAGACTGGGTGGAAGAGGGTCTACCCTAGCAAACCTTTTGTATTGTTATCCCAATAACTCCATTAATGTGGGATATAATGAGCATGGTGATCAGATCATGATATGAATAAACATAACAGTTTAAATAATGTACCAGTAAGGCCTTTTCGCGGACCACCCTGAGAATTTCGGGGGGGGGGCTGAAGCCCCCTTAGCCCCACCCCCTGGCTACATGCCTGGGTAGTTCTAATAATGTTTTTTCTGCATGACAAAACACGCAGAAACATACCATGTCCTGTTAAGAGGGTATAAGTCAGTTTCTTTTGTGCATTTCAACCATTATCTTATTCTGTTAATAAAACTATTTTACCTAATGTTTGAGTTTCAAGTTTTTAATGAAGTGTCCCTTATTTTTGTGAAAAATCCCGTAAATGTCCCTTATTTCTTATATCAAAAAATGGCAACTCTAACAATGGTCCACCCTGGCCTCACATCGGGAGGCATGGAGATGCACTATCCACAATGCTGCGTCCTCTTTCAAGAAGACACGCCGAATGAGTCTCGAAGAGGAACGACAACGCAGAAAGAACTGCAACTTGGAAACAACATCACCCAAGGAGACTTTCTGCTGTGCTTTTTGCAACCGAACTTGCCTATCTCAGATTGGCCTTTTTAGTCATCAGCGCGCATGTAAAAAGCGTGGGATGAGTCCTTCCTGAATCTTCGTTCACGAAGTCAAAGAGCATTCTGAACTCCACCAATGACAGAATTGGGCCAAACCTCCCACACAGAATCCCAAAGAAAATACTGCATTTTCTGTTGGTCTTAGGCGACCCCTCTGACACCCTCTTGCGACCCCCCTAGGGGTCCCGACCCCCAGGTTGAGAAACGCTGGTCTGGAGAGGGAAAGCGGGATATAAATCATGAAATGAATGAAGTAGCTCAATGGAAGGAAGTTGCGGGGACCTGGGAGAGAGGCGTAGGCGTGAGCACGCACGCACGCACGCACTCCCCGCGTCCCTTCCCTCTTACCAAGAAGCCACGCACGGGGGCCCCAGGCCGAGACGCAGGGGTGCTGCTTCTCCTGCCTCTGGGCGTCGTGCTTGGCCGCCTTTCTCCCGGAGCCGCCCCTCGCCATGGCCGAGGCCCCGCCGGGGAGCTGCCTCCCCACCGACTGCTGCAGCCCGCGGACCAAAGAGGCAGTAGCGGCGGAGAAGCGGCCGGCGAGGCTGCGCTGGGGCTCTCCTTCGGCGCCCAGGCCCGGCCGCCGCTCTTCTTGAGGGGAAAGGGGCGGGGAAAGCGGAGCGCCGCCCCGGCAGGGAGGCGGAGACGAGGAGGAAGGCGACAGCCCTCGGCCTCTGCCTCGGCTACGCCGGGTGTGGACCATCTTCCTCGGCGGCGAGGTCTTTGAAGAACTACCCTCAGGGACCAACTGGCTGTTGGAGCGCGCGACGCACTTAACGGTCGCTAACGGTCGCGAGAGAGGGGAGGGGGGAGGAAGCGAGCGAGCGGCGCGCGACTCGGCTCGCTCAGCTTGGATGCGCGCGTGCTGGAGAGAGAGCGAGGGAGAAAACAAAACACTGCTGCCCCTTGCATTCCTTCCGGCCTCGCGCCCGCCCATCATTTCAGGAAGGGGGCTTCTCCAACTTCTCCCCTCCCTAGCCCCGCCTCTCAATTTGCCAGGAGAAAGTGGGCAAGAGGAGGCAGGCAGCATGCCCATTGGAGAACTATTGGAGGATTGTGTTAGCATCATAACTAGGGTTCCCATATGTCCCTTATTCTAAGGGACATCCCTTATTTTGGCCTTAAAATTGGTGTCCCTTATTTTCAGGCCCTGTCCCTTATTTTTGACTAGCAGGACAGGACTGGGCGGGGTTGACCAGAGGAAGCTGCGCGCTGCGGTTTCCACGGCAATGCCTGCCCAGGGATTCCAACTCGCAGGGCAGCCTGCGTCCACGTTGGAAGGAAGAGGCAATACAGGACTTTTTCAAAGTACAGTAGACTAATTAACCGTTACCCAAGGGGAATGTTGGATCATGTTGGATAAAGATAGTTTCTGGTTGCTTGAGAGTTACTCTTAAAATAGGCCTAGCTGGGTATCCCAATACTATACAATGCTGTGTATCCCATACTATACTATACCATTAACTATTGACATAATAATCATGAAGATGTATTGTCTTATAAAATTTATTTTATTTTAATGTTTAGACTGCACTTCTAAAGTCAGCAAAGTCAAGTACTAAATACAGATGGAGAAAATTAGGTAGTTCTAATAATGTTTTTTCTGCATGACAAAGCATGCAGAAACATACCATGTACTGTTAAGAGGGTATAAATCAGCTTCTTTTGTGAGTTTCAATCATTATCGTATTCTGTTAATAAAACTATTTCTACCTAATGTTTGTGTTTCAAGATTTTAATGAAGTGTCCCTTATTTTTGTGAAAAATCCCGTAAATGTCCCTTATTTCTTATATCAAAAAATGGCAACCCTAATCATAGCCTATTGCAGTGTTCAATCAATCAAAACTTTATTACGGTCACAGACCAGCACAAAGCGGGCACAAGCGCCCTAAGAGGAGAAGGACAACCCCAGTAAAGCAGTTATTTAAAATCAGACTAGAAATCAGTATAAATATATATTTTAAAAGACAGAATATTGTTGCCTTACGACGTCAATCATCACCCGTCTGATATTAAGGGCAGCAGCACAGAACTTAGCAACACTGTAAGTCAGTGTTTTTCAACCTTTTTTGAGCCGCGGCACATTTTTTACATTTACAAAATCCTGGGGCACACCGCCAACCAAAATGACACAAAATGACACTCTAACACAGTAATACATATAGTTAATATGTTTTTAAATGTATTTATACACTCAGTGTGAAACCTGGGCCTGTTATGATGAACACAACCTAGATATCCTGGCAGGAATGGCAGAAAGACACACACGACGGTCTTGCTCAGCAGCTGGGAGTTATAGTTCACCCACAATCAAAGAGCATTCTGAACTCCACCAATGATGGAATGGAATCATACTTCCCACACAGAACTACCATAACCAAGAGAAAATACTATATAAGTTTGGTGGGCATTGACCTTGAGTTTTGGAGTTGTAGTTCACCTATATCCAGAGAGCACTGCGGAGGGGAGGGAGGAAGACGTGGGAGTCTGCACAGTAGTGCCCGCACGGGTCACGTCTTCCTCCCCCTACTGCAGAAGCGGCAGCGTGAGCAAAGCGAGGCAAAGCAAGCAGAACAAGGCTGGGAAGAAGGGAGCTCGAGTGGAGAAGAAAAAGTGTTTGGCAGGAGGGGGAAGAAAGGGTATTGGAGGTTCCAATTTCCCACGGCACATCTGATGATTGCTCACGGCACACTAGTGTGCCACGGCACACTGGTTGGGAAACACTGCTGTAAGTCATTGCAGTGTTAGAGTCCGAAAGCATCAGGGTGGAATAATATTTTTCACTGCGCCCCGGGTACTTCAAAAGCCATGGTCCAATGAGATTTGATCTAAGATTTCTGTAGAACATGCATTGAAGAAGCACGTGCTCTGTTGTTTCCACATGACCAGACCCACAGGGGCATAGTCTCTGCTTGAAGGGGGTCTTCTGATACCTCCCCTCCAATACAGCTGATGGGAGGGCATGACATCTTGCCAGGGTAAAAGCCTTTTGGTGTTTGGGCACCTCCAGGTCTGTTAGGTATGCCATGGGGGCAGTGAGGTATCTAGTGGCTTCACTAACAATGAAGGCTGGGGAACAGGCTAGGTCGGATTGGCGCTCTATGTCCAGGATCCATTGCTTAATGAGATCCTTGGCTTGTTCCCATCTCACGATTAGCAATTTTTGTCCCCATATATAAAAAGAAAGGGAAACAGGATGACCCTGCAAGCTATAGGCCCATTAGCCTCCTCAATACCATCAGCAAAATATATGCAAGGCACCTTCAATGGAAACTGCTGGACTGCATGGAGCAAGAGAACATACTGGCAGAGGAGCAAGCCGGCTTCAGAGAAGGACGATCCACCATCGATCAATGTATTGCAACATCTCATAGAAAAATACTCCTCCCACAAGCCATCCTCCCTCTATGCTGTGTTTATAGACTTCAGAGCAGCTTTTGATTCCATTTCCCGTACCAAGCGATGGGAAAAGCTTGGGTCCACTTCAATAGACAGACGACTTACGAACACTCCATGAAGGAACTACTCTGAAGGTAAGATGCCGTTCCCAGGGCCATCTTACCAAAGCAGTCAAAACTGAGAAGGGCGTCAAGCAAGGGTGCATTTTGGCTCCACTTCTAATCAATTTCTACATTAACTCTATGGTGGAACACCTATACAACTTGGATTTCCATCCTCCAAAACTAGCTGGAAGGCATCTATCCACCCTGCTCAATGCTGATGATGCAGTTCAATATTGCAGTGTTTTTCAACCTTTTTTTGAGCCACGGCACATTTTTCACATGTACAAAATCCTGGGGCACACCACCAACCAAAATGACACTCTTAACACAGTAATACATATTAATAGGTTTTTAAATGTATTTATACACTCAGTGTGAAACCTGGGCCTGTTTCGATGAACACAACCTAGATATCCTGGCAGGAATGGCAGAAAGACACACACAAAGGTCTTGCTCAACAGCTGGGAGTTATAGTTGACCCGCAATCAAAGAGCATTCTGAACTCCACCAATAATGGAATGGAATCAAACTTCCCACACAGAACTACCATTACCAAGAGAAAATACTATAAGAGTTTGGTGGGCATTGACCTTGAGTTTTGGAGTTGTAGTTCACCTATATCCAGTGAGCACTGTGGAGGGCAGGGAGGAAGACGACGGGTGAGTCTGCGCAGTAGCGCCCGCATGGGTCATGTCTTGCTCATTCCCCCCTCCCGCAGAAGCGGCAGCATGAGCAAAGCGAGGCAAGGCAAGCAGAGCGAAGCTGGGAAGAAGGGAGCCCGAGTGGAGAAGAAAAAGTGTTTGGCAGGAGAGGGAAGAAAGGGTATTGGAGGTTCCAATTTCCCATGGCACACCTGATGATCGCTCATGGCACACTAGTGTGCCACGGCACACTGGTTGGGAAACACTGACCTATTGGATAGGCATGATCCTGTTAAAGATCATAGCCTATTGCTTAATCACTGCTCACATCACTAAATTAAGGATTATGCCCTGTTAATGAAGACGAGCCCCAGGGGACCCCCCCCCCCACTTGCATCTTAATTGGTTTGACCTGCAGCAGGGAGTTCCAACGTTCCTGCATGCTCTGTGTGGTCCGGTTTATTTTAGTACAAAGGCTGGGACTTAGCATCCAAAGACCTCCAGCCATTTCTATCCCTCTATTTTCATGCCAAACTTGACCTGAAACTTTGTAGCTCAGCTTAGATTAAGAACACTCCACATCGCAACATTTTTTCCTTTCCACAAAGATACAAAGTGTCCCATTTTGGCTCACACTTGCAAATCTTGCAGTAATAAACCTTCCCGTGCTGCAGAGCAGTGTTTTCCAACCTTTTCTTGAGCTGCGGCACATTTTTTACATTTACAAAGTCCTGGGGCACACCACCAACCAAAATGACACAAAATGACACTCTAACACAGTAATACATATAGTTAATATGTTTTTAAATGTATTTATACCCTCAGTGTGAAACCTGGGCCTGTTTCAATGAACACAACATAGATATCCTGGCAGGAATGGCATAAAGACACAAACTTCCCACACAGAACACAACATAGATATCCTGGCAGGAATGGCAGAAAGACACACACAAAGGTCTTGCTGGGAGTTATAGTTCACCCACAATCAAAGAGCATTCTGAACTCCACCAATGATGGAATGGAATCAAACTTCCCACACAGAACTACCATAACCAAGAGAAAATACTATTAAGAGTTTGGTGGGCATTGACCTTGGGTTTTGGAGTTGTAGTTCACCTATATCCAGAGAGCACTGTGGACTCAAACAATGTTGGATCAGGACCAAACTTGGCATGAATACTCAATATGCCCAAATGTGAACACAGATGGAGTTTGGGGAAAATAGACCTTGACATTTGGGAGTTACAGTTTCTGGGATTTATAGTTAACACACAACCAAAGAGCATCCTGAACTCTTGCAACAATGGAATTGAACGAAACTTGGCATATTGAACTCTCATTACCAACAGAAAGTACTGAAAGGGTTTGCTTTGGAATTGACCTTGAGTTTGGAAGTTCTAGTTCATCTACACCCAGAGAGCACTGTGGACAGGAGGGGGAAGAAAGGGTATTGGAGGTTCCAATTTCCCACAGCACACCTGATGATCGCTCATGGCATACTAGTGTGCCACGGCACACTGGTTGGGAAACACTGACCTATTGGATAGGCATGATCTTGTTAGAGATCATAGCCTATTGCTTAATCACTGCTCACATCACTAAATTAAGGATTATGCCCTGTTAATGAAGACGAGCCCCAGGGGACCCCCCTCCCCTCTTGCATCTTAATTGGTTTGACCTGCAGCAGGGAGTTCCAACGTTCCTTCATGCTCTGTGTGGTCTGGTTTCTTTTAGTACAAAGGCTGGGACTTAGCATCCAAAGACCTCCAGCCATTTCTATCCCTCTATGTTCATGCCTCACTTGAACTGAAACTTTGTAGCGCAGCTTAGATTAAGAACATTCCACATCACAACATTTTTTCCTTTCCACAAAGATACAAAGTGTCCCATTTTGGCTCACACTTACATATCTTGCAGAAATAAACCTTCCCGGGTTGCAGAGCACTGCGAGCCCGCTTGGGATGACTTCCTGATGTCCCAAGGAGGCCGGAGCTGTGATTCTCAAAAGCGCAGATACGGAATTTCCAAAATGGCACCTGTTCCCCCCTTATCCGCTAAAACAGGGGTGCTCATTGGGTAGATCGTGATTTACTGGTAGATCGCGTAGGGCGTCCTGGTAGATTGCAGGCAGGGCAGGAGGAAGGCTCATTCCCGCCCCGCAGGCTCCCGCCGCCGCCCAAGTGCTGCCAGCCCTGGGTTATCTGAGGTCCTTTCCACACAATTGAATAAAATCCCATGTTATCTGCTTTGAATCAGATTATATGGCAGTGTGGACTCAGAAAACCCAGTTCAAAGCAGATATTGTGTTATGTTTCACATTTTTGTAGTGGGTAGGTAGACCATTTTGACTTGGTTGTTTTATAGGTAGCTCGCATGCTGAAAAAGTGTGAGCACCCCTGCGCTAAAACATTAACTCCACCGATTGGCTCTGTTCCAATTTCATATTTTTCTCTGGTTTATTCTAAGACTTTCTGCTATCTTGGTTTTCTCCCTCTAAGCTCCCTTGCCTCTCTGCAGCCTTTTAAATCTCAAGGAATATATTTTTCAAAGGACTAGCTGACTGTCAGAACTTGCCGGTTTTTCAACTCCATTCACTCCCACTGCCCCCAGGAGCCTCCGTTGATGGTCTAAAGCAGTGTTTCTCAACCTGGGGGTTGGGACCCCTATGGGGGTCGCGAGGGGGTGTCAGGGGGGTCGCCAAAGACCATCAGAAAACACATTATTTTCTGTTGTTCATGGGGGTTCTGTATGGGATGTTTGGCCCAATTCTGTCATCGGTGGAGTTCAGAATGCTCCATGATTGTAGGTGAACTATAAATCCCAGTAACTACAACTCCCAAATGTCAAAGTCTATTTTCCCCAAACTCCACCAGTGTTCACCCTTGGGCATCTTGACTATTCGTGCCAAGTTTGGTCCAGATCCACCATTGTTTGAGTCCACAATGCTCTCTGGATGTAGGTGAACTACAACTCCAAAACTCAAGGTCAATGCCCACCAAACCCATACAGTTTATACTGTTGGTGATGGGAGTTCTGTGTGCCAAGTTTGGTTCAATTCCATTGTTGGTGGAGTTCGGAATGCTCTTTGATTGTAGGTGAACTATACATCCCAGCAACTACACCTCTCAAATGACAAAATCACCCCCCACAACCCCACCAGTATTCAAACTTGGGTGTATCGGGTATTTGTGCCAAATGTGGTCCAGTGAATGGAAATACATTCGATATTTTACATGATGATTCATAACAGTAGCAAAATTACAGTTATGAAGTAGCAACGAAAATGATTTTATGGTTGGGGGTCACCACAACATGAGGAACTGTATTAAGGGGTCACGGCATTGGGAAGGTTGAGAAACACTGGTCTAAAGCCATGAACTCTTTGTGCACAGAGTTGCAGGCAGGCAGGCCAATGCGGGCAACCTCTGGGCGGTTTGGGAAACATAGTTTTCCAAGGACTCTCATGTATTTGGACTCTCCTCAGGCTATTGGCAAAAAGGACTCTTTCTTATCGTTTTCCCAGGGACAGAGACAGATGGACTTATCTTTTATATGGACTCTTCTATCATGAATTTCCCCAGATATATATGGATTTGATGCCTTTTTAAGATCATATGAACTTTCTTTCTACTCCTTGCATATGAAATAATTATGAGATATTGGTGATATTCCCCTGAAACCCTATTTTGTAATTTTCCTGCATGATTTTCCTCTCCCACATGTCTTTTAAAAATATGAAGAAATACTACATGTTTTGTGAGAACCAGCTGTAGTAAGATAGCATTAGGATGAAACCACATTCCAAAAGTCGCACCTTTAATTCAATCAAGGACTTTTTGCACGAAGACTAGGGCTCCTCTGGTGTAGAAACAAAAGGCTATTTTTGTTTACTCAGTGAAGACCCCTCCATCTCTCAGGGGGAGGAGCCTCAAAGTTTCGTTCCCTCTTCCCAATTAAGGATAAATGGCATAAATATTTATATATTTCATAAACAGCCACCTCTATCAGCCTTCGAAACTGGTACATGGCTACAGTTTTTTCACTTATTTACCATCCAAAAGGACTGAAACTCTCATGAAAAGATCTGTATTGGCCTCTTGTCAACAAGAAGGGGCCATTAAGGACAGCTCCCATTTCCCACAGGAGAACAAAAGATTTCCTTTGGCCCGAAAGGTCAAACGCTTGGATCTTCATTTACATACGGACATAACCTAATCAAGGAAATTCCAGCTGCTTTGTTTCGAACACATTCCTGCCTCAAGCTTCCCATTCGACAGGGTGAAAGCGCCGCTGTTTCGCCATTGGTTCCCGCTAGAGCTGGCTTCAGCATTCTATCCAATCGTGAAGCCGGCCAGCGCGCGGGGGCGGAAAATTTGAATTTGACAGTTTTGTAAAATGTATAAAATGGCATATATTTTCAATGTAACTTTATGACTGCTTGGCGACAAGGATATTGCGGTTGTCATCCTCCTCAGCTGATGAGAATAAAGACTTCAGTAGCATCTTCTTCCAGACTTCTTTGGTGAGATCATTTGGGCAAGGGATTTTTAATTTCTTTTAAAACAAACTCGCCAGAGGTTTTTGCTGAAATCCTCGCTTTAGGGCTACTTCTGAGCCTCTGCCTCTTCTGGGCCAGGCTATTTCCAAATTGTTCAATAACATTAAGATCATGAATTATTGGATAGGCATGGTCTTGTTAGAGATCATAACCTATTGCCTATTGCTTATTTATTTATTCACGACATTTATATGCCGCCTTTCTCACCCCGAAGGGGACTCAGAGCAACATACAAGATATATATATATATATATATATATATATATATATATATATATACATACATACATATATATATATACAACATATTATATTATTAGCATATCAGTATTATGTATTACTATATTGTACTATACCATTATATTGTGATATTATTAGTAATATTACATCTATATATATAAAGGAAAAGTCGTCATGTGAAGACTACCTGAAACAGAGAAACCTTACAACGCAGAAACACAAAACTTGCCAACAGAAATAGGCCTCAAGCAAGGTACGTTTGTAGCAAAGAAACTTTCCCCCCAAAACCTAAAAAGACCCCAAAACAACGAGTAAAAAAACTACATTTCCCAGCATCCTCCGGGGCTGCCAAAGACTCTCCCAGCCTCTACATTCTGACAACATGATTGGCTGCCAATAAGGGCAGATTTGCATAACTGCTGTACTGGCCAGCCAACATGAACATTCCGACCCATAACAAACTGTCAGCCAGAGCCTCCTCCAACACTTTCAAATCAGAAGCCCATGATGGAGATCAACACCATTCAAGGGGAGCTCTTCTTCCTTTCCCAAAAGATCTCCAGTGGCTTGGAATTCCACATTAATAAGAGGACCATGAGGAAAGCCTCATCGGACATCGACCAATGGGTGCAAAAGACACAGAGCAGGACATCTTGAAAAAGAGAGGAGCAGAAAGTAAGCTAGGCATGAAGATCTTGAGAAAGATGACTAAAAAGGATACGGAAAGGATTTTTAACAGTCCCCCAACAGACACTGGACGCACCTGTGAAGATAGAGATCCCCTGACAGGACAAGCCCTCCCCAAGCTGATCCATCCTGGCCATGGTACAAGTCACACCCGAAGGACTGCAGGCAAAGAGCTGAGTCACAAACATAAAACACCCAATTCACTTCAACACCATAAGTCACATCAATTCCAACCCTTACATACTCAGACTTTCTCGCATCTCTTAAATAGGGCACAGCAACGCGTGCCGGGTACAGCTAGTGTAATATAAAATATATAACTATAGTATCATATTAGTATTATATTTTATTAAATTATAATATCTGTATATGAAATATATTAAATTACATTATATTAGTAGCATAGCACAGGCGACAAGATGGAATTGTCTTCTGGCCCCCCCTCTTCACTCTGGCCCAGAGCAGCAGTAGGTGCTGCAGGGAGGGGTCCCCAACTGTTGACATATGCAGGAGACTAGTTAAACACTGGTCACATCACCAAATGAAGGATTATGCTCTGTTAAGATCACAACTTATTGGATAGGCATGATCTTGTTAGAGATCATCTTCTTGGCTTTTCTTCGTGAACGAAGATTCAGGAAGGACTCATCCCACGCTTTCTACAAGCGTGTTGATGATCCAGAGGTTGGATGTGTCCTTCGAGCCTGCGCAATGGATTTTTCTGGTGGAGCGCAGCGTGCACAGAACTGGCCTCACCCTTTAAACCAAAGGTTTGTCTGCTGGGCCTAGCAAGCTGGGACGGTGACAGTGAGGTCCTCAAGGTCGTAGGTTGGGTTTGAGTTTCCTTCTCTTATGGTTGACCTTACAGGGTTAAACGAGCAGCATCTGCCCGGGTTTGAAATCAGAGTTTTCCTTCTCTTCGGATGGTTGCCAAAAGGCTAGAGAGCCCATCCTGCCCTTTGGTGCTCTTTGTTAGGCCCTTCGGTTGTGACCTGTCTGGCATGGGAGGCCCTACCGGTGGCTATTATGCCACTGCCAGCATAGCTCATAACTTCATTAGGGTACGCAAGCCTCTCCTCCACAACAAGGGGGTGCCAACGGAGAGATCATAACCTATTGCTTATTGGTTAATCACTGTTCACATCACTAAATGAAGAGTTATGACCCATTAGAATCAAAAACTATTGGACTATGACCATAACCTTGATATCTGTTAAGAAGATATCCACATGTATGTATGTATTTAGCAGATCTTCAGTAGTGTTGTTTTAATATTCAAAACATCTGCTCTTTATAAATATCTATTTCATGCTCTCAGCAGACAAAAATTCAAGACGTCTTCTTTTAGAATGACATGTTTGTTTTACTCACAACTTCATGCATTTAAAATACAGATACATTGGTTTGCTATGGGTTTTCCGGGCTGTATGTCCACGTTCCAGAAGCATTCTCTCCTGACATTTTGCCCACATCTGTGGTAGGCATCCCCAGAGGCTGAGGGGTATATTGCAAACTGGGCAAGTGAGGTTTATATATCTGTGGAATGTCCAGGGTGGGAGAAAGAACTGTTGTCTGCTTGAGACAAATGTGAATGTTGCAATTGGGCACTTAATGGCCTTTCAGCTTCAAAGCCTGGCTGATTGCTGCCTCGGGAAATCGATTGTTTGGAAGTGTTAGCTGCCCCTGATGGATTCGTGTCTGGAATTTCCTGGCTTTTTGAGTCCTGGTCTTGATTTACTGTCCTGGTTTTAGAGTTATTTGATACTAGTAGCCAGATTTTGTTCATTTTCATGGTTTCCTCCTTTCTGTTGAAATTGCCCACATGCTTGTGGATTTCAGTGGCTTCTCTTTGTAATCACACGTGATGGCTGTCAGAGTGGTCCAGCATTTTTGCGTTCTCAAGTAATACGCTGTGTCCAGGTTGGTCCATCAAGTGCTCTGCTATGGCTGAAAGAGCCTGAAGGAGGCCCCGCCCCCCTTGGCTTCTCCCGCGCTTTCCCCTCTGTCCCTTCACCCACAAATGTTGCGGGGGCGTCTGCGCATGCGCGGAAGACTCTCTCCCTGGCCTCTCCTCCTGGAAGCGCCTCCGCCTCAGAATCGTCGCCTAACGGTCTGCAGAGAGGGGTCGTCGCCAAGGTCGCTCGGCTGCTCCTTGTCTAGGTCTGAGGCGAGAGATTGAAGCCAAGGGGAGGGTCGTCTGAGTCGGGGCCTGAAGCCCCCCCCACACAAAGTCTTTGGCTCACAACCCGCTCTCTCTCCTCCTCTTCTTCATCCTCTCCCTCCTTTTCTTCTTCTCCCCTCTTTCTCTTCTTCCTCTTCGTACTCCCCCTCCTCTCTCATTTCCATCTGTCCTTTCTCCCTTCTCTTTCTTCTCCTTTCTCTTCCTTTCTCCTCACTCCCTCTCCTTCTTTCTCCTTCTCTTCTTCCTCCTTTCTCATTCTTTTCTACCTCTTCACACTCCTCCTTTCTCATTTTCATCTGTTCTGCTTTCTTTCCTGCCTCTTTCCCCTTCTCTTCTTCCTCCTTTCTCTTACTTTCGCACTTCCTCTCCTTTCTCCTCTTCTTCCTCCTTTCTCACTCTTTTGTACCTCTTCACACTCCTCCTTTCTCTAATTTCATCTGTCCTCCTTCTCTTTCTCCCTACTCTTCCTCCTTCCTCTTCCATTTGCACTTCCTCTCCTTTCTCCTTCTCTTCCTCCTGCTTTCTCATTCTTTTGTACCTCTTCACACTCCTCCTTTCTCATTTTAATATGTCCCCGTTTCTTTCCTGCCTTTCCCCTTCTCTTCTTCCTCCTCCTTTCTCTAATTTTCACCTGTCCTCCTTCTCTTTCTCCCTGCTCTTCCTTCTTTCTCCTCCTTCCTCTTCCTTTCGCACTTCCTCTCCTTCTTTCTCCTCCTCTTCCTTCTTTCTCATTCTTTTGTACCTCTTCACACTCCTCCTTTCTCATTTTAATATGTCCCCCTTTCTTTCCTGCCTCTTTTCCCTTCTCTTCTTCCTCCTCCTTTCTCTAATTTTCACCTGTCCTTCTTCTCTTTCTCCCTGCTCTTCCTTCTTTCTCCTCCTTCCTCTTCCTTTCGCACTTCCTCTCCTTCTTTCTCATTCTTTTGTACCTCTTCACACTCCTCCTTTCTCATTTTAATATGTCCCCCTTTCTTTCCTGCCTCTTTTCCCTTCTCTTCTTCCTCCTCCTTTCTCTAATTTTCACCTGTCCTTCTTCTCTTTCTCCCTGCTCTTCCTTCTTTCTCCTCCTTCCTCTTCCTTTCGCACTTCCTCTCCTTTCTCCTTTTCTTCTTCCTTCTTTCTCATTCTTTTGTACCTCTTCACACTCCTCCTTTCTCATTTTCATCTGTTCTGCTTTCTTTCCTTCCTCTTTCAGATTATCAAATCACATAATCCACATTGTCAGCTTTGAACTGTATTACCTGAGTCTACACTGCCATGTACAGTAAACCAGATCAAAGCATAGAATCTGGATTTCATATGGCAGTGTAGAAAGGGCCTGAAATTGGACCCAATTTGCTTTTCCTTGCATGCTTCTGCAATCTTAGTTATTTCCACCTGGGTTCTGAAGGAATTCAGGGTTTTTTGCCCTGTCAAGAATACTAAGGGGAAAAAACCACAGTTTTATCTTTTAAAAGCCCTTCCTCCATCCCAGCTGCCACTACCCTGACATCAGTAGGGGAGAAGAAAAAGCTGGCAGAGCTCATGCTAAGCCCAGAAGCGGATGCACACTCCTATGTCCTCAGAAGGAAAGAAGAGGCAGTATTTACTAGACTTAATTCTCTCCCCCCCCCCCCCCACGCTGTCATCCCCTTTTCCTTTTGTGTCATGTCTTTATTAGATTGTAAGCCCAAGGCAAGGGACTGCTTTGTTGTTCTTCCCCTTGTAAAGCTTTGTATACAGTGATGGTGTTAAATAAATAAAAACAGCAGCATCAACAAACTGCCTAGCCACCCATTGTTTAGATTACCACATGATCTTTGCAGCCTTTTGAGGTTGCTTTCTAAAATAAGGCTCTATCCTTAGCCAGCCTTGCATCCATATAGATCTATGAAAGGCAATAGTGATTTGTGCTGTGTAAGCATCTAGCACTAGATTTGACAGCCTTGAGTTTTGTGATAAGGGATTTCTTTGCAAGTGGATTTAACTGAGACACAAGCCATCTCTTTTTTTAAACCACTTTTAATCTTAATGGCTCCATACATATTCACATGATGGGGAGTCACTTCTACTGCAAATTCTGCTGTGCAATAATAAGACTGAAGGATTCATTGTCACAGAGGAACTAAAAAGCATGGAATAAATGGCATCCCGGAATATACTAATTCAAAATCTAAATCATGCACATAAAACTACATCTGATCTCCATTAATAGATCTGGAATTCTGATACTCATTTATATTTATTTACTAGCTTGGGGACCCGACGGTGCCCGGGTTTTTTGAGAAAGTAGTAGTTGGTCTTTAGCAGTTATTTATGTGGCTCACAGTGGTGTCAGGAAGTTAGTGAAGGCACAACGAGTCCCAACGTCCATGGTCTAACCTCCAAAGAACACCAGAGTGGGTCGTGGAGGCTCTGTCTGCCAAGTTTGGCCTTGATCCATCATTATTGGGAGTTGCAGTGGTATCATGAAATTACTGAAGGTACTGCAAGTCCCATCATCCATGGTCCATCTTCTTTCAAACTGCAGCAGGACGTAGAGTGGGTCATTGGGGCTCTGTGTGCCAAGTTTGTTCTTGATCAGTCATTGGATGAGGTTCACAGTGGTTTCAGTAAGTGAGTAATGGTACTGAAAATCCCATCCATGGACCATCCCCCGTGCATTGTTGGGTTTAGTGTGCTCTGGATATCTATTTTGTCAGTCTCCCAAACCCTTCCAGTGTTCAGTTGCTGATGAATTCCTATGTGTTTGCAGTGTGTCATAGGAAAGGGTTAAGGGAGAGGCAGTAGGCGGGCTCATGCAACTTCCACACAAGGAGCGCTGGGATGCCTGCCTGGGGTAGAAGGAACACATCAAATGTAGGATGGAAGTCTCCCCAAATGAAAGCATTACTTGGGTGGTGAGGCGTAGTGTTTGGGGAGGACATTGGCTCACTGCGTACACAAAGAGGTGAACTTGGGCTACATGTGAATGGCGCTCACTGTAACCTGCAATGTCAGATGAGGGAGTGCCTTTGGAGACTTCTCAGCACTTGGAATTATAGCCTGCTTGTGGAGGCCCGAGGCTGTCTGTGTAAGTGGACACTTTCTCCACATACATACATACATCTTTTTCTCTTTTATTATGTATAGAGAGATAGATAGAGATTATACAAGTAAATATAATCACAAATGGAAACAAAAATCCTTGCATCATCCAGACCAAGGAATTTTAGAGTTAGAGAAAATACCGTAAGTGTTCTGACTGAGTAAAGTAGGCCAGCAATCCACCAGATTGAATAGTTTTACCACTAGCTACATAATCAACTATCTAGTCTTGCTTTTATGTTAGTGCACAGAGCCATAACACCATGAAGCCATTCCGTTTGACACATTAATTCTCTCCATTTCTTGTGTAGTCAAAGGGATTCTAGGAAATGTATCCCAGAGTATGTGGTATACAGTTTCTTTTGTACAGCATAGTCTGGTCTGTAGTCCTGATAATATCTTATGGTGTACATGTGTGTGCCATAAGATCAGGGCCCCCCAAACTTGGGGGGAAGTCAACCTTGGCAATCAGCGTGTTACCGGTTGCATATCCCTTATCCAAAAGACTTGGGGCCAGAGTGTTTTGCATTTTCAGTTATTATTGTCATTTTTTGGATTTTTGAATACCTGCCTTTGTATGTGTATATTATGAGATAGCTTGGCAATGGGACCCAAGCCAAAACATGAAATTATTTTTTTCTTCATATACATCTTATACATATAGCCTGAAGATAAATTCAGACAATATTTTTAATCATTTTGTGCACCAGAAAATGTATATACATTGAGTTATCCAAAAGCATAGGTCATGGAATCCTAAAGTTGGAAGAGACCGCATGAGTCATCTAGTAGTCCAACCCCCACCATGCAGGAAATGGCCATCCAGACTTTGTTTAAAAGCATCCAAAGAAGGAGCTTCCACCACACTCCGAGGCGGAGAGTTCCACTGTCAAGCAAGTCTTACTAAAGTTCAGATAGAATCTCCTTTCCTGTAATATGAGCCTATTGCTTCGAGTCCTAGTCTCCTTGGCAGCAGAAAACAAGTCTGCTCCCTCTTCCTTACAACATCCATTCTAATATTTAAACATGGTTATCATGCCTTCTTTTCTGCAGGCTTAATATCTCCCAGCTCTTTAAGCTACAATTACTCCCTGAGTTACCCATGTGGACAATTTCAGATTTCCAAGTATTTTGGCATTCTGGATAAAGCGTACTCAGCCTGTATTCATTTTGTTAATTTGTCCATAAATCTTAAGGCTCGGCTACAAAGAAGTATTTAAGGTAAAAAAAATTATATAGAAAATATCGTGATTATCCTGGAGCAGGCCTGGGCAAACGTTGGCCCTCCAGGTGTTTTGGACTCCAACTCCCACAATTCCTAACAGCCTACCGGCTGTTAGGAATTGTGGGAGTTGTAGTCCAAAACACCTGGAGGGCCGTCGTTTGCCCAGACTTGTCCTAGAGCCAACAGCTTTCTCTGGAAGTTTGCCCTGATGGAAGCAGAATACTGGTTGAAATTGGCCTTTGGTTTCATTTGCCAAGCTAATCCTTTGCATTCTTACAATAAACTTGCTGGGTGCTCATTTTTTTCATTCCTTCCAAATATGTTGCATCCTGCTGGAAAAGGTGCACTGGATGTGATGCAGTGTTGCCACCTTGTGGCCATTTTTAATAGAATCAGCTCATCACAGGGCAGTATAATAATCATGTATAGTGATGAGCTCTCTTCAGCTAAAACCCAAAGGGGAGCCCACATTTTACAAAGCTGCAAAAATCACTTGTTCCTCCCATAGCAACTTACCATCTAGCTATGTACCCTTCTTATCCCAAGTTGTGAAAGAAGATACTGAAAGAACCATCAAGCGGTTGCATTTGTGGCCACTAACATGCAAATGACTTGAGGATTCATTGCCAACAGAAGCAGATTGAAATGATAGGTTGATTCCTTTGTGAAATAACACTCTATGATAAATGTGTAGGCTGTAGGTTAAGATTCCTGAGTCTTTTTACTCTATGCTAAGTTTGGTACCATTTATTTCTGGTATTTGTACCCCAGAGGTGCTCATTAGGTAGATCGCGATCTACTGGTAGATCGCGTAGGGCATCCTGGTAGATCGCAGGCATGGCGGGAGGAAGGCTCAGTCCCACCCCACAGGTTCCCGATGCCGCCCAGGTGCAGAAGGAGGTTGGACTGGATGGCCCTTGGAGGTCTCCTTCTATTCTAGGAACCCATTGTTGTTATTATTGTCAGAGGCTGAATGGCCATCTGTGAGGAATGCTTTGATTGTGTTTTTCCCTAATGGCAGGAGGAGGTTGGACTGGATGGCCCTTGGAGGTCTCCTACTCTAGGAGCCTATTGTTGTTGTTACTATTATTATTATTATTAGCAGAGGCTGAATGAATATTATCATCATTGTTATTATGAATAAATTCAGGGGCTTATTATAGTTATAATAATAATATTATAATATATATTTATTTGTAGCCTGCATCCATCTCCCCAAAGGGGACTCGGAGCGGTTTACATGGGGCCATGCCCAACAACACATCACAAAAAATATCATACAGTTGAATTCAGTCTTTAAATATATGGCTCTCACTGAAATAAATTTCCAAATATTTTGCTTTTATGGCTCTCTGAGTAGTGGGTAGGTAGATCATTTTGACTTGGTTGTTTTATAAGTAGCTCGCATGCTGAAAAAGTGTGAGCACCCCTGTTGCACCCTGTCTCTTCTCTACCCCTGAAGGGGGACTCAGGGCGGCTTACATTAGTAACGGTACAAGGCCGCTACATCACAATTACAATAATATAATCACAATCACCTTTGTCCAGATTGAGTTTAGTATACACAAAGTGTGAAAGATTTAAACCTCTCTTCTCATATTTAAATTTTTTTAAATCCTTCCCTTTGTCACAGAAGACTTAGAAAAAAAATTAAAACCCTTCAGCCTATGGTTTTTACATAGTTTTTCCTTTGAAAACTTCATGTAGAAGAGGGTTTTTTCCGATTTAAGAAAAACACATTTAAAAAAAGAAGCTTAAACCTCTCTCACACAATCCAGATCACAGCTATGTGTGCTGACTTTTAGGAGAAAAAAGGAAGTGTTAAAAAGCATACAATGTACAATTGAAACCCAGGACTCGGTTGAGAAAGTCAGACTAGAAGCTGACAGCAACTCTTATTGGTGTTGTAGCTATAATAACTATAATCTGCTCTGAGTCTCCTTTGTGGAGAGAAAAAATGGAGTATAAATAAATGGCTTCAAAGACCTGAATAATTGTGGGTGGGATTTTATAAAGGAACTTTTTATTTGAATAGGTAGCTAAAACAAAGCCAATTGAAAACCTATTTGGAAGGGAAAATGGGATATAAATAAAACAAATAAATTGAAAGGCCTTTTAAAATAAATTCCAAATGCTACAAGTTTCTATCTTATGGTACAGACCACATTCTTGTCCTGTGCACTTTCATTGTCACCTCAGCTCTAGAGCAAACAAAGTCTTGCCTCACTGAAAAATGGAAAGCCAACATAGAGGTGGGTTTTTTTAATTTATTGTTTTGCAAATATTTCATTTGCACAAAAGACATTGAACAAGTCTCAGAAAACAGTATAATTTTGAGTCAAATAAATTATTCTAGTGCCTAAAAACCATTTAGTAAGGTATCGAATTGCATAGTTGTATGCCTTCAAGATGTTTTAGCCTTCTGGCAGGAGTCCCCAGTGGCGAAATGGGTTAAAACCTTGTGCCAGCAGGACTGCTGACCAAAAAGTTGGTGGCTTGAACCCGGGGAGCAGGGTAAGCTCTTGTCTGACAACTCCAGCTTCTCATGCAGGAACATGAAAGAAGCCTCCCACAGGATGATAAAACATCTGGGTGTCCCCTGAGCAACATCCTCGCAGACCAGTTCTCTCACACCAGATGCGACTTGCAGTTTCTCAAGTCATTCCTTCTGTGAACCCTAAGGCAAACCTATCAAGTGGGTTTATTGGCAAGATCTATTAGGAGGGGATTTGCCTTTGCTTTCTGGTGAAGCTGAGAGTATGGCTTGCCCTTAAGGTCAATCACTGGGTTTTCATGGCTGAGCAGGGATTCAAGCCCTTGTCTCCAGAGTCCAATCCTCAAAGCATTACACCATGCTCACTCTCTGTATAACTGTACTAGCATCTAAAATGTAAGGAGTGGTTATTGTGGGACTTCAGGTAGTTTCTGACTCATGGCAACTTCCTTACCGCTATCACCCATTATTCCTACCCTACAAGTCTTGCCCCTCTCTCCTGGATGACTGGACTTCAGAGAGGCTGGTTGGAGCCCGTCCCAAGAACATAGGAGAACTCTACAAGTGTCTTCCAACACAACACAAAGAAATGCAGTCAAGAAAAACAGATGAACATAATATGTACTGTACATGCAAATTTGAGTAGGCAAATACTCAAAAATGTTTTACCACCGTAAAACATTTTTCATCAAAAACAACTACAAAAACTGTGGTTGTGTATTAGAAACATTTCCACGGACCTCTCAAAACTCCCATTGAGGCTAAAAGAAAAGAAAAAAATCTGAGAGGAACATGGAGCTGTTTTTCCCCAGCTGAGGTGGGAAGGGCAATTTCTAGATACAGACTAATGCAGGTCCTTGGGGCAAAATAGTGGGAACACTGACTGTCGAGTTGGTCACCTGTGTATCAGGTATTCTTTGAATATTGGCATCATCCTACTAATAACTAACTTTAAAAAAACAACAATTTTATTGAGATTTTATAATATAATATAGTAAAGACAGCAAAAATAATAGAAAAGCCACAACCTTAAACACTCTGTAAAGAGAAATTAGAAAAGAAAAAAGAAAAAAAGGGAAAAAGAAAAGAGAGTTTAACCCCCAAACTATCCCGTCACCCAGACTTCCCAAGAGTCTTTGAAGAGGTTTCTTCATCCCATCTTCAAGTTTGCAAGGTTGGTTACATCATAATTTGCTTTAATGACTTAGGCTTCGGAGATGTCCATTATCTTTTCTTTTCTTAGTAGATTTCTGAAACCTGACCAATCAGTTTTCTTGCATGTTTCTTTTATCCCTTGTGACAGTTCATCCATTTGAATTATATCAAACATCTTTTTGATCCACTCGTTTATACTTGGTATTTTACTTTGTCTCCATACTTTTGCTAGTACTATCCTAGAGTTAAGACTTTATCTTCATTTCTATTTAATTTCAAAACTGTTATATTTAAGAAGTAGATTGCTGGTAGTAAAGGAAATTTGATTTTTAATATTTTCTGTGTATATGTATGAATTTGCTTCCAGCAGTTCTTAATTATCTTACATGGCCACCACTGGTGGAAAAAGGTGCCCGTTTCCTTTTCCCATTTCCAACATTTGTTGGAGCTTTGTGGGTTAAACTTAGCCAGCTTCTCAGGTGTATAATACCACCTGAAGAATAATTTATACCAGTTTTCTCTGATATCGATTGCTGTGGTGTGCCTTAATTTGATGTTCCATGCTTCCTCCCACTGGTGTAATAAGATGTTGTGTCCTAGATCAGGGCTG
The DNA here is from genome assembly GCA_030556195.1 of Anolis apletophallus. Taxonomy (NCBI): domain Eukaryota; kingdom Metazoa; phylum Chordata; class Lepidosauria; order Squamata; family Anolidae; genus Anolis; species Anolis apletophallus. Next base: position 75,605,657 of record JARBWK010000008.1, read on the forward strand.
TCCAACAGGTGGCCCTGGGGCCGTACACGGCCCCGAGCCCCTTCCCTCTGGCCCCCTAACTTGTTTTTAATAAAATACAAATTTAAAATAAATTTAAAAAAATACCTACTTCCGGGTTTAGGCAAGCATCGCGAGACTACGCCAGCCACAGACGGGATTTCGAGGGAGGTCGAAATCCTATCTGTGGCTGCGTAGTCTCGCGATAGCTGCCGAAATCTCGGGTCCCGCGGGGTTTGCGGCCGGCCTGGGTGCGCGTTTCCTCCTCCCTCGCGGCTGCTTCCAGGCCAGCCCCCATTACCTCAGAGAGAGGGAGGGGGGAGTGAGGCAGGGAAAGCCCCTCCTGGCTCCGTCCTCTTCCTGTGGAGGGCCCTCGCTTCCCGTCCCGCGGATGGGAGAGCCACCGCGCCCGGCCTGAGCTTGGCCTCGGCTCCAGCGGGCCTCTTCGGGGACGGCGGCGGCGTTGGCGCTTCGGCCCTGTGGCGGGGCTCCCGCAGTATGGGTAAGGAAGGGCCTGGCTCGAATCAATCAATCTAAAAACAGTGGGACGTTGGGTGAGGAGGGGAGGGGTCCCTCAGCGGCGGTTTCCTTGGCGACGCTTCCTTCCCCTCCTCCGCGCCCCCTCCCCCTTGTTGTGCTGTCCCAATTTGAGTGTGGGCTCAAATAACTCATAGGTATTAGGAAACATTCCCCCAAATCCACCAGTGTTCCCATTTGGGTATATTGAGTATTCATGCCAAGTTTGGTCCAGATCCATCATTATTTGAGTCCACAGTGCTCTCTGGATGGAGGTGAACTACAACTCCACAACTCAAGGTCAATTGTAAGTAAATTGGAGCCGGGGAGGGGGCGGAGCCGGGGGAGGGGTGGGGGGCGGAGCCGGGGAGGGGGCGGAGCCAGGGAGGAGGCAGACCCTTCGGCCCCCCAGGTGATCAGTGACCGGAATTCCGGCCCTTGGGCCCATAGAAGTTGGACAGCCCTGTCCTAGATCTTGCGCCCAACTGATTTGACATTCTTTGACCTGCTCTTCCACTGTACTCCATTTCAGTAATTGTTTATAAACTATACTTATCTGCTAATAACTAACTTGTGTGGTGTAGGAAGTTTTCACACAAGTAAAGTAGCAACATGACTCAATCTTGCTTTTGCCACATCCAAATTTATTTCAACTCTGGTTCACACTGGTTTGGGAACTTTTCCCTCCCGCACATAGACATTTGTTTGTTATCTCCATGTGCTTTTATCAAAATAGGTGCATAGATGTATGCATTTTTCAGATGGATTCACATTTGTTTACATTCTCTCACTGACTAAAGTAAGTCGGAATTTGTCTTTCCAAACTTAGATGGCTGTTTTTCATATTATATTACGAGCTCGGGAACAAATACATTTCTGAAGGCAAATTCATAGATACACAGTATGAGATGTGAATTGAGTAACTTCACATTAAAGTTAAAGGCAAATGAACTTTTGGCCCACTCCCATTCAGAGTTATTTAATTTCCAAAACATAACAATTAAAGTTTGACAAATAAATCCAGATGATATTTAAAAATTCCAATATTTTAATGAAAGAAAATGAATATCCACATTTGCACTTATGTACAACTTTGTGATATATATTTTAAGCTGCTTACAAATCACATTTAGTGCTTCAAATATCACATATTGTTGATACTATATTTCTGACAGAAATAAATATATTGCACTTTAAAAGATTTTATTATTTGCTGACTGTTCCTAATGTATGCTCTCCTTTTGCCCCCATAAAACGTTTTGCCTTCCTTCCCCCCATACATACACATTATATTACATGGTGAATGTGCTCACACAATTCATTAAAACAATTTACACAGCAAACAAGAAAACAGTAATACATTCTATTAAGAGAGACTATGTCCAGTTTTTGGTTTTACTTTCTTCATATTTCTTAAGGTATTAAAGATACGAAATGCTTATTTTATATGTGCCAGAGCTGAAATACAAGAATCTGTATTTCTTGTCCAAAATCCTTTTTAGAAAGTTATTTATAAAGTTACCATTTATTCTCTGGAATCAATGGTTTGGATTTTTAAAAAAATCAAGTCCCAAACATTTCAAACCAGAAACTAAAATAGCTGACAGTTTATCACTATCATAAATAAAAAAAACCTTAGTCCCTTGTTAGGAAATGGGAAATATCAGAACCACGTGTATTGCAATAAACAAACAGGGGAAAGCAAAACAACAAACATGAATTCACAATAAAATCAAGTTGGAATAATTGAAAGGAAAGTTTATCTGCCCCAAATTCTAAAGACGTTCATCACAATGCAACCATGTCAATGTTTGGATATTTACATGGAACACTTTGAGGAACGGCAACCTTGTTTTCTTCAATGTTAGATAATGCCCAGCACATGCAACTGGGATGGAGTGCATGACATATTCTGAAGCAATGAGGCAAACTCCATTTTAGATTATCAAAGTTCACAAAGTCTTGAACTGCAGAGCTGATTTTAACTACAGTAATTTAGAGTTTCTATAAAAAGATCTTATTCCAGAGGAAATCAAAGATTATATTGAGGATGGAACCATTCAAAAGTGGAAGCTACGGTGCAGTAAAGAATAATGCAGTGGCTTTATTTGGAGAAAGTAGTGTAATCTGTTCCCCGTCATCAGGCCATTTGATGGACATAATAACTGTGTTTCTGTTTTGTTATGAAATGAAATCCTCAAATATGTAAATATGACTGATCCATTAAATAAATAATCTACATGGTTATCAATAAGAGAACTGTATCTTTTGAAATGTGACTTCACTCATTTGAATATTTTGCCTTTTTTCTTACATGATTTCTTTCTGAAACCATAAGAGCAAGAAAACCTCTCTCTGTTTCTGGGACTGAAAGTTGAAATGGCCAGAAGTCTGACAAGTGTGAGCAACTTGTGACCCGGATTCAGATGATGAACTGCCGTTCCTGTTATCCTTCATATTGGCTGTGCTGTCTGGAGTTGATATTACATGTCAACAACACTGGACTATCACATCTCCCTCAGCCATACTATAGTTTATATTAACAGTTGTGGACAGGGTCGACTCATCTCTGTTGGGCAATTTTCTGTTCTTTGGGATCTTTCCGTATTCAAATATGTTTATTACTTTCTCTTTGAGTGGAGTTTTGGTTGGTTATTGCTGGCTGTTTCCTTCTACATCAGGGATGGAAATTTGTAGTCCTCCAGTGTTGCTGAACTTCCTATCAGCTTCCAGCATTAGCTCTACAGTTGAGGCTAAGGGCCCGTCTACACTGCCATATAACATCCAGATTATTTGCTTTGAACTGGGTTATATGAGTCTAAATTACCATATAATCCAGTTCAAAACAGATCATTTGGATTTTATATGGCAGTGAGATGGAGCCTTAGAGCAGTGTTTCCCAACCGCTGTGACACGGCACAGTAGTGTGCCATGGACCTCCTGCTGTGCCGTGAGAAAAGCTCTCTGCCCCCCTTCCTTCCCCCCTCCTCCTGCCGAACTCCTGCTGCTTGGGGGAGGAGGAGGAAGGGCTGGGCTGCAGCAAAGAAAAAGAAGGGACTGGAGTGCCGCCTCCTTCGGCCGTTTCTCCAGCCAGCCTCCAATCCGCCATGACTCCCGCCATGACTCTCGCCCCTCGCTCGCTGAAGCCGCGCGAAGGAGGAAGCTGGGGGAGGGGGCAGGGCATGGTGCAGCCTGGCTCCGCCCCCTCCCCCGGCTTCCGCTCTCCCACAGCTTCTCCAGCCTTGAGGGGACAGTGCCAAGCCAGTATTGTGTTGGCTCTGCCACCGCTGGCTTGGCATTGCCCCCTCAAGCCTGGAGAAGCCGTGGGAGAGCTGAAGCTGGAAGAGGGGGCAGGGCATGGCGCAGCCTGGCCCCTCCCCCAGCTTTGGCACTCCCAGCTGCTGCTCCCAGCAGGCCACCATCCCCCAGCCATTGTGTTAGAGTGTCATTTTGTGTCATTTTGGTTGGTGGTGTGCCCCCGGATTTTTTTAATGTTAAAAGTGTGCCGCGGCTCAAAAAAGGTTGGGAAACACTGCCTTAGAGGAACTGCAGTCCAGAAAGAGCTGGACAGTCACAAGTTATTCAACTCCATTCTCAATCTTCTTATCTTAAGTCAATACATAAATAATTTTGGTATAGTTGAATGCAGGGGAGTGGGACATGGAGTTTGTTCATCTCCAAATTAAAAGATCTTTGCAACCAATTTATTTTTTAATTTTTTTAAAAAAAACAGTTTTAAATTTACCACTTTGCACAAATCTTTTCTCAAAAACATCAAGGGACGATTGTTAATGTCACTACTGAATTGGAAATGTAAAGGATAAAAATTATAGGATGTTTTACTTTATGACTGTCAAAAAAAAGTATGATGTGGAAATATCTTCTCCACAACAGATGGAAGGATTTCCCAAGAGCATATGTTCTGATTTTGTGTTTGCCATTCTGTTCCACAAGAAATGTGTCAATGCATCATTCCCACTATTCTCGGTAAATTGCGGCTAGAATTTAAAATAAAGACATTAAAAAGAAGGGAGACCAGAGTGGCTAGTATTTCCCCATTACTTTCATAGAGAATGTAACACTGAAGTAGCTCAAACATGCTCAAAACACACACTTTTCTCTATTAATAGGAAAACAAAGTTATTAACACAATATTGCCTCTTTTGCCTTCATAGGGAGAGGAAATTTAGAACCTGGATAAGTTGTTTTTGGAACTGCAACTCCCAGAATCCCATTATTATGGTAGCTGAGGAAAGTCTGGGAGTTGCAGTCCAACCCCCCCCCCCCTCTTTCCCAAGCTCTGCGTAAATGTATACCCGGTACAATTATACACAGCCGTGGAAACACAGTCTCATATCTAGTGGTTATGATGCGCCTTCCAATCATTCAGTATTTATTTACAGACCTTTCAACAGCTGAAATTCCTTTGGCAGTATTACACTTAATGCTCTGAGACACTCCAAGCTTCACATAAGCTTCACATCGGAGGAGGAATCTAAATCCAGAGTTTTAGGCTGGCTGGTTGTCTTAGGATTCCTTCTACTGTTCCTCCATACTGCTTTCAAACAGGTTTGTCATTGCTTCTGTACCAAATCTGGGCTCCCTTTGCCTAAGAGTCAGTCATACAAAAGGTGTCATCACCGCTGAGGAGTGGCGCAGTCCCTGGATTGCCGCATAAGGCCCTTGCTGAAAGTAATGGTGGTACCGTGGCATGTGAAATGAGGGGAATGCCGGGCCACTTCCCTGCATTGAACTGGCAATGGCAGAAGGTGCTAGCGGCATCCCCAGGCGGCTGTATGGAGGCAGGGACGCTTGCATTGGGTGTGGAATAGGAGTAGCTATAGATGTAGTGCTGGAACCAAGGGCAGTCAAAGACTGTGGATGCTGAAATCCGGGGAAAGCGGATGACGATGAGACCCAGGAATTTAGAGACAAGTTGTCAGATGTGGTAAAAGCAGATCCTGTAAATAAAAGGTGAAGGGAAAAAAATCCTTTTTACAATATAATTAGGGGGAAAAGTTCAGCTATTTATTTATTTATTTATTTGTTTGTTCAATTTTATATTCCGCCCCTCCCGGCCGGCTCGGGGCAGTTCACACACGTTAAAATGCACTGTAAAACAGTGATACATCATAAAACAACAAGAATAAAAGTTGCAAATGGTGCAACAACAGTAATAGTAGGCAGTTACAATCTCCAGGGGCATCAATCGAAGGCAATTCTGAACAATACAGTTTTGCAGGCCCTCCGGAATGGGATACGTTGATTGGCCCCGATGGAGTTGCACTGATGCCTGCCCATTGCCCATGCCCTCTCCGGTCCCTCCATAGCCCGGACATCGTCTGGCAACACATTCCAGAGCATTGGGGCAGCGACTGAAAAGGCTCGTTGCCTTGTGCTGGTGAGGTAGCAGGAGCGGACAGATGGTACCGTCAACAGGTTGCGCTCTTCCGAGCGCAGTGATCTCAGGGGAACGTATGGGGTGAGGCGGTCCCTCAGATACACCGGCCCCAGACCATGTAAGGCCTTGAAGGTCAGAACCAACACCTTGAAGACAATTCAGTACTCAATTGGAAGCCAGTGCAATTGCCGTAGGATGGGCGTGATGTGCTCTCTTGCCGGCGCTCCCGCCAGCAAGCGAGCTGCAGCATTTTGCACCAGCTTGAGTTTCCGAATTGTCGACAAGGGAAGGCCTAGTGAAGTCCATACAGTAGTTCCCAACCTTGGGTCCCCCAGGTATTTTGGACTCCAACTCCCAGAAATCCCAGCCAATTTACCAGGTGTTAGGAATTGAGGGAGCTGAAGTCCAAAACACTGGGAGGACCAAAGGTTGGGAACCACTGCAAATGGCCAACCTTGACCATTTCACTGGCAAAAACACAACACATGTGGCCAAGCAACATCAGGTTGTGTCAAAATGTCTCAAGAAAAAGCAACTACAGAAGCATTTCTAGGACTATCATTTTAACCAAGGGGTACTAGAGGGATCTCTACGTGTTGGTACTCACAGGTTTTTGTCTAGCACACATGTCCTCGATGGAGTTTGGGGGAAATTCAACCAATGGTGTAGAAGCGGAGAAGATACAGAGACTCAAAATCATGGCTCATGAGTGCCATGTTCCCTCATGAGACATAAAGTGCATACAGCTTAATGTGATAATTGTTTGGAATTTTAATTGAAACCTTTTATTCAGTATTACTCTGGCCTGCCTTAATACCATTGTGGCAGGGAACACAAGGTATAAATCCTATATATGAATAAGGAAAGAAGCAATTTTATGTCTATATTTTCACTGTTTCAGGAGTAGGAGAAAGCCACAGACAGTTGTAACTATTTATTTATTTATTATTTCTATTTGTTAGTCACCCCCTCCAATAGGCTCAGGGCAACTTACATTTACTTAAAAACATGAAAAACACGATAAAACAACGGACCAGTGTCCACACATTAAAATTGTACAGGTAATACACATTAAAAGTAGCTCTTATGGCCTACATTACCAATAAGCAACCTAGTGTTGTCTACGGACCAAACGCCTGTACAAACAGGTGGGTTTTACAAGCCTTACAATCTGTGCACGGATTGTGGGGGGCAGAGCATTCCATAACTATGCTGTTTGGGGGTCAGGCACAAAGAGGGCATTTACTTTCCAAATGAGAATTCTGTTTGAAACCCATTATATTTTCCTTCAGTTTCTAAAATTAGCATTGCAGAGAATGGGACAATGAAAATTGGTCACACCTAGAATATTTTTAGGTGGGGTGTTCTCATCCTCTGAGAATATAGCCGGCACCCTTCTTGGGATAAATTTTTACAATAAAAGCCATCGACGTGGCATTCTTCTTTTTCCAGCCATGATACTGGCATTGCAGGCTTGGGCTCATACTTTTTGGATCAGATCCTTAACTTACCTCTGCTTTGTGATGTTTGGCTCTCATCTCCCAGAATGTCATCCTCACTGCCATATGTCCTAATAGGGGATCGTGCATAGGAATGCTTTTGAATGAGGCTCTCGACACTTTCTCTATATTAAAAAAAAAACAACAACCCACATCAGTAACCACCTGAAATACATCTATGTAGGCTGATTTAAATCAGAGCTTTAAAAAAAACTAATGTTTGTAATTCAGTACTATTAGTGCTGCAACCATGGCAACTTGGAAACCAAGTGAGCGGTCAACTACCTCACAAAGTCGGACTGATTTAATCCTCCAGTCTGTGCCATAATCCCCATACAGTTGAAATAAAATGGTAGCATGGGAACCAATGGCACTGGCAGATGCCCTCTGCAGTTTTCTTTCAAGTTTTAAAAGTTAACCAAAACACACTAGATAACGCCATTCTCAGAAATGACCACTTTCATAAACGAAAGCTCCCCAAATAATTTCAGCGAATGCATTTTTAAGCTGAAAGCAAATCGATCAATGACAACCTTTGCATCTAACAAAACATGCCAACAATGATATGATTAATGAAACCATCCTGGATTTTGAAAGCTGAAGTATCACATTGGGAAAAGGCATTATTCTTCAGAACTCAGTACACTGCAAAAAAATTTGAGCCTTCTTTTTCCAGCCATGATATGGATGGAAATCCCGCTACCACATAGTCATATGCTTCTGAGTGACAAAACTAAGCTATTTGTGTCTTCATTATGACATTAAACCAAAACACATTATGACATTAAACCAAAACATGTAGGGCTACATTGTACCTTAATCTAGATTCAGTCTCTAAAGCAGGGGTCAGGAACCTACGGCTCGGGAGCCAGATGTGGCTCTTTTCATGATTGCATCTGGCTCTCCAGAACAGCCCGGGCCTCGGTTTCCCAGCATGCAGCAGGGAGGAGTGACGCATTCTCCATTCTCCCTCTTCCTTCCTTCCTCTTCCTTCCTTCTCCCCTTCACCCTTTTCTTCTCTCCTTCCTTTTCCCTCCCTCTCTCCCCTTCCTTCTTTCCTCCATTCTCCCCCTTTCTTCCTTCCACTTCCTTCCTTCCTTTCTCCCCTTCACCCTTTCCTTCTCCTTCTCTCCTTCCTTTTCACTCCCTCTCTCCCCTTACTTCTTTCCTCCATTCTCCCTCCCTCTTCCTTCCTTCCTTCCTTCCTCCTCTATTCTTTTCCCCCAAGTCTCCCTTTCCTTCTCCTTCCTTTCTTTTCACTTTCCTCTTTCCCCCTTCTTTCTTTTTTCTTTTCACTTACCTTTTCCTCTCTCCCTTTCCTTTCTTTTTCCCACCCTTTCCATTCCCTTCTTTCTTTTCCCCTCTTTGTCTCTCTCCTGCTTTTCTTTTCTTTCTTTTCCATAGTTTGTTCTTCTTTTCTTTCTTCCTCTCCCCCTCCCTCCTTTATTTCCTCTGTCTTTCTTTTCCCCTTCCTTCCGTCTTCTCTTCCTTCCCAGAGTCTTGAGCATGCCTTTTGCAGAGCCAGGTCTGAAGTGTCCCGTCATTCTGCCGGGGAAATCCTTTTCTCATAGTATGTATGCATATACTCACATTTAGTTGAATTCAGTCTTAAAATATATTATATATATTATATGGCTATCACTGAAATATATTTCCAAATGCTTTGCTTTCATGGCTCTCGGAGTCAAAAAGGTTCTTGACCCCTGCTCTAAAGGTATAAAGCAGTGGTTCCCAACCTGTGATCCATGTACCACCAGTGGTCCTCAAGAACTAAAATATGGTCCACGGCCTCACCGTTACTACACACCGTTGCAACAAGAGTGACTGGTGTCGTGAAACCCTCTTATAGTGTCAAGGCAACAAGATGTCGGGAGGGAAGAGGCTGACTACCCATGAAAGGTGTGACAATAAGCCTCCTAACTGCTGGTTCTGAGCAGAGCTGTTCCATGTGCCACCTGGAAGCAGGGACGCCTTGGTGTCTTCATTTTTAGGCCTGTTCCTGGGATTATTTGGAAAGCTGATTGAGAAAATTGCATTGGATAGATCACATCAGCTCTAGATTATTAAATATGGTTTTCTCTGGGCAAGCAGATGGCAACTACTGGATGGCATACGTTCTGTATCAGAAACTAGAGCTGATGTGGTCTATCCAATGCAGGTTTCTGAATCAGCACCCCCAAATAGCCAAACTGAATCTAAAGTTGACCAAAAACTGATTTGTAATGCTTTTGGTACTAATGTTGGAGAGTGGTCCCTGGACAAAAAAAAAGGTTGGGAACCAATGGTATAAAGAAACATTTTTAAAAAAAATTCAAGTCTTTTAAAGCACTTATTAAAACATCCATACCAAACCTTTCTGGGGCAGCTAACAACCTACTATAACAGTCTTATGATCATAATCAGAATCTTCATGGGAAACATAGGTCTATATACTATATGAGAAATAGGCTTCCAAGCAAATAACATCTGACACAATTATCAGTCAGACAAGAGTGACAAAAATAATTAAAGTGATTTACTTCTCAAGAACTATATACCGGTAATTAGTCCCTGGTGACCCTCTCCGGAATGAAAATTCTGTAAGATTGGGGCCACCACTTTAAAACCCCTTCTTTGAACCCAGCCTAGCTTTGCAGAATCGGTGGGTGTTTACTCCAGATGACTTTTCCTATCACGTAAGCTCTTATTGTGAGAAACGTTTTCTAATGTATGCAGGTCAGAGACCATTGGCTCTCTAGGTCAATGAAATGGACCCTGGAGACAGTTCTGTGAATGGTATGCTATGTGTCAAATGGGAAACAAACACCTTTTCACAAATACAGCTTTGCCAAAGTAGAAGTGAGTTGCAGCGATTTAATCTATTTATGAACAAAGCCATTTTAGCTGGCAGGAATCCCCCAAGACCAATCTGACCTGATGCACTTCGAAATGGGCGGTCTGCCCCGGTTCACATAGAAAATCCTGTTAATTGCCGCAATTTAAACCTAGCATTCGGCAAAGATCCCTTCTGGACATGGCTTTTGGTAATGCAGGTTAACTACAAATGAACTGAATTTCAGCAATGCTCAGAGAATTTGTTGCTGTTGAAAATAAGATAAAAGGGAACAACCAAAAACTACAAAAAAAGCATCTTAAAATCCTCCCCTTTTTCTTACTAAAGATCTGAGAACTGTTTTGCCCTTGGAGTATCACTGGCATCATAACATATTAAAGTCTAGTGTGGGGAAAATATGAGTAAGGAGTGGGGGGATTTTATCAAAGTAATTTACTTGTGGGGACTGGAAGTGGACAGAAAGCAATGGCAGTTGCTACTGAGAGGAGGATATAATTGAATTATTTCCTTTTAAGTGATTGAAGACAGTGGCCATATCAGAGTTATCTCCTAGCAAATCTTACAGGGGAAAAGAGATGCAGGGGGAGAGGGAAGGCAGAGAGAGAGATGGAGAGGGATAGGGCACATTGGTTACATTACGCATTTGAATGCCTCTTTCCTCTAATCTGGCAAAAGGAGAAATGCAAAAAATTGCATTATTTTGTTCAAATGAACAAGAGTAGGAGCAGGACAACATGATAAATCAAGCTCATATTGGCAGAGGGCTTTAGAGTTCAGCAGCCATAGCCATTTGTAACCCTGGCGTAAGATGGACTGTAAAGAGCCTAAACTCAGAAGGAGGAGAACTTGAGAAATGGCTATAGCTTTTGAACGCTAATTAAGGGCAGAACTAAACAGGTCACGTTGCTGTAGTTTAACTGGGAAATAATTAAATACATTGCAAATAGGCCCTTTATGGAGCAAGACCCTTATGAAGGAGGAGCTGAAGTTGCCCTTGCACATAGTCAGCAACAGTGACAGTCAGCTGCTCACAGAGCTTGGAAAGGAAACTCTTGGATTTCAGCACCTAGAATCCACAGGCATGGCCACTCTTTGGAGAATTGTGGGAGCTGTAGCCCAAAAAATGTAACCTTTCCCAGTCCCTAGCTTTTTGCTTCCAAAACGAAATTAAATTCAGCCTCCCTTCCTAATCACTTATCAATACCATCACATCTGACCATCTGACCATGGTTACAAACAAAAGCAATGGGTTGTTGTAGGTTTTTCGGGCTATATGGCCACGTTCTAGAAGTATTGCCATGGCCATATAGCCCGAAAAACCTACAACAACCCAGTGATTCCAGCCATGAAAGCCTTTGAGATAGCACAGCGGTAACACAGCTGTGCTTGCAATCGGAAGGTTGCTAGTTCCCCGAGCTGGCTTGGACAACCAGCTATGAGTCCTGTCCATTGCCCACCCAAGCAGTTAAGAAAACAGCCCAGCTTTGAATAAACAACAATGGGGACCGCGGAAAGCGGGGAAGGATTTTTACAATGACTTTACAACTTCTGAAAAAGTTTGGCTGTTGGGAAGGTGAAATGCGGAAACAGAAGCTCCCGTCATGAGGATGGAACAACAGCACCCCCTTGTGATTTAAAGATGCAATGACGCAATGACATAACAACGATGTCGTAATGGAGCATCCACATCCTGTGACGCATGCCCTCTATGACCCTGTGACTCAGCCAGGAAAGAAGAAATCCTTGTAAAAAATGCACTGTGTACTGTCCATTGTAATTTGTATGTCTTCCGACAGGGACTGTCTGTCATATGTGTAATGTAATCCGCACTGAGTCCCCTTCGGGGTGAGAAGAGCAGAATATAAATAAACAGTATTATTATTATTATTTGACAATACATTGAACAAAAGCATTGTCATCAGTTATAGCAAAGCATTATTTCCTTTTTTACATGTCTGGATAGGCCCTTAAACTATTTATTTCCAAATGACACTAACAAACAGGCAATCCATGCCATGATATTTTCCATAAGCAAAAAGGATAATTCTATAAATTACTAACAGACAGATCAATATATTTCCTATTACAATTTTCCTCCATTAAAAAAATATGGCAGTGGCAGTTTGAGAGAGCAATTCAATTTGGAGTGATTCTATACAGGATACAGTCACATTTTTCAAAAATGATGCCCATTGAGCCAGTCATTTTATGTCTATTTATGCAGTTCTGTTTTAATATTTGAAAAGCTTTGAGACTGCTTACCCTCAAATATTCCTTGTTTCTGATAATTAATTATGTTTTCCCCAGAATATAAACTTGGACACTGCCATCCAGTAAAACAATTGTTAAAGGTGGGCGGGCACAAGGGCTAAATATTTTTCTTCCAGTTTTTGTTAGACATCATTGCTTCGGAGCCAGAGCTCCACATGCATCAAGATACAAACAAGCAGATTTTCCCATTCACCTCGGCATTTATTCCTATGCATATAGAGGTCGTCTCCAAGTTACAAATATATGATTTACAAACGACTCATAGTTACAAATGGAGGTGGGAGAACAGGAAGTGAGAGAAATCTACCCCTCGGAAGGGAAATTCACTCCTGAAAGAAGTATCATGGGGGAAAGGTGTCTCAGCTGAAACATTATCACCAATCCTTGTTTCCACAACAAGCCACATTTTTTCAAAATCCAATTATCCCAGGGACAGAAAGGGAGGTGAAATCTTCTGAACAGAGGTGTTATCCAAAGCTAAAAAGTTTATATATTTGGTTGGAGTTACAATTCAAAATCGCAGCAGCAAGAAAACACATACCACCAATGCACATTTAACAGTATACAGTGCTTTTTAAAAAGTCCCAAGAATGTCCACGTTTAATAATCAGAACTTGGGAAAGTTACTTTTCTGGACTACGGCTCTCAGAATTTCCCAAACATGGGTATGGGATTGTAATCATAACATGAAGCTTTGGGAGATATAATCATAACATGAAACTTCCCCAAGCTCTGATTATAGCCAACTCTATAGACTAGTGTTTCCCAACCTTTTTTGAGCCGCGGCACACTTTTTACATTTACAAAATCGTGGGGCACACCACCAACCAAAATGACACAAAATGACACTCTAACATGGTAATACATATAGTTAATATGTTTTTAAATGTATTTATACACTCAGTGTGAAACCTGGGCCTGTTTCAATGAACACAACATATATATGACTTCCTCTCACATACTTATACATGGCTATCATGTCTTCTCTCAGCCTTCTCTTCTTCAGGCTAAACATGCCCAGCTCTTCAAGCTGCTCCTCATAGGGCTTGTTCTCCAGACCCTTGTGAAATTTCACCCTGAGTGAAATTTCACCCTGAGATAACTATGGATGTCATGAAGCTGTTATAAACAGTTTCTTGGGGGGGGGGGGGGAGGCAACTCTCGAAAAATCCAGTAAAATAGTTTTAAAAATAAACATTTCCAAGCGGAGAGGCTTAATTTGTTTCTTGGAAACCTGTGAATGCTTCAGCCTCCCAATGCTCCCAGGTTCGCTCACTGCCCAATTCACCGACGTGGAGCTTCCAGCACTCGGTGGAGCCCTTCCTTTGCCTCGGGGAGGATCTTTGGGGAGGGAAAGAGGGAGAAAGAGCTGCTAGGAGGGGGAAGAGTGCCAATTTCCCACGGCACACTTGCTGATCTCTCACGGCACACTAGTGTGCCGTGGCACACTGGTTGGGAAACACTGCTTTAGACCAACTCCTGCCCAAAAATACCACAGATTTCTAGCTATATCATGGGTTGGTCAAATCATACAGTCAGAAAACATTCATTCTTCATGTATTCTTCGTTTCTCTCAATCTCTCAGTCTCTCCCTCCCTTTCTGGTTTTGATGAAAAGAATATTAATGCAGAAAATCAATAGCTGTCACAAATCCAATTTGTTTAGCCATTCAGTGATTCAACAAAGAAAAAACTGGTATAGAGTGTATTGTTTGGCAGTTATTAGGCTGATGGTGTTCTTTAGTTATGAATGTCAATGGTTTCATATTCACACCTCCTGGCACAATTGGAAGACTGCCCAATTGCATGAAACATCAGGGGTGAGTCACCTAAACAGCCTCAGAGGAAGACACAAAATAAATCTAGTCACCCCTCACTGCTGAAAAAAAGAAAAGAGACAATAAATTGAATCGTTCAATACAATACCAAGCCAAACGACCACAAAGAAGATGTCTTCTTTCTCACATCCATATGCGAGAGCCACTTCCACATGGTGCTCTCCCACACAGTCTACATGTGAATAGTTTCAGATGCATGTGGACAGGGCAAAACACTGAGCCGTCTCCCACTTGATGACTGCTTGACTTTTTGGGAAAACAAACGTACACATGGAAAACAATAACTTTGACCTAGTGATGGCTGAGCCGTGAAACTTTAATATAAATTCCTCTTTTCAGACTCCCATGAAAATTTCCTATGGGAATTTTTATGGTCAAGGTTAAACAATTCTACAAAAACAGTTTTTTTTAAAAAAAAATAAACTAGCAATTTAGTAAAATATTGATTTTTTAAAAATAGTGAAACACATGACAACTTGGTTGGATGAAGTACTGCCTAACATTCAGTAGATAGGTGGACATTTCTAAATGTCTAGGCCAGTGTTTCCCAACCAGTGTGCCGGGGCACACTAGTGTGCCGTGAGCGATCATCAGGTGTGCAGTGGGAAATTGGAACCTCCAATACCCTTTCTTCCCCCTCCTGCCGAACACTTTTTCTTCTCCACTTGGGCTCCCTTCTTCCCAGTCTCGCTCTGTTCGCTTTGCCTTGCTTTGCTCTCGCTGCTGCCTCGCTTTGCTCAGGAGGGAAGGGGGGAGGGAGGAAGACGCGACCCGTGCGGGCGCTACTGCGCAGACTCGCCCCATGTCCTCCTCCCTCCCCCTCGGATCAAAATGGCGGCAGAAGTGGCAGTGTGAGCAAAGCAAGGCAAAGCGAGCAGAGCGAGGCTGAGAAGAAGGGAGCCCGAGTGGAGAAGAAAAAGTAAGTGTTCAGCAGGAGGGGAAAGAAAGGGCATGAAGGGGAAGGGGGAGGAACAGGTCTCTGTCGAAAGCTGGCATGGGCAAACTTGGACCTTTCCAGGTATTTTGGACTCCAACTCCCACCATTCCTATCAGACTCGGGCCTTTTTCCTTTTCCCCCCTCAGCCACTTAAGCAGGAAAGGGCCTCAGGCTGTTAGGAATGGTGGGAATTGAACTCCAAAGCACCCAGAGGGCTGAAGTTTTCCCATGCCTATTTTAGGGACCTTAAAGTGGTGAGCCTCCTTCCAACATTGTGATTCTGGATAAAAAAAACAAACAACATAACATAACATTGTTTGAGTCCACAGTGCTCTCTGAGTGTAGGTGAACTACAACTTCCAAACTCAAGGTCAATTCCCAAGCAAACCCTTTCAGTACTTTCTGTTGGTAATGAGAGTTCAATATGCCAAGTTTGGTTCAATTCCATTGTTGCAAGAGTTCAGGATACTCTTTGATTGTGTGTTAATTATAAATTGAACTGAAACAAGATTGTAGTTAAAAGCTAAAATTTGCTGATCTTCCTTTGGACAGTTTTTTTTTTATCTGTTGCCAGGGAGTTCCCCATTCTGGCCAACAAAGTTATTTTGTGTTATATTATCCAGCCGACGGGTACTGTGAGTAATGCGGATTTGATTGTTTATTGTACTGATACTCTGTTTCCATGCGCCTTTAGACGAACCATATGATTTATACATTGTTGAATGATTAGATGATATACTTATCTGAAAGTTACAATATACATATATGAAATTCATCCTTTCCTGATTCTTGAGTTATTAGTACAACAAAGTTATTTTGACATTGCTCCCGTTTTCAAACACATATCTGTGTGAGATGAACTTCTCTAGCTTGACTGTGATAAAAACTAAAAACAGAGAGAGACTGACAGCTGTTGAGCAAGACTTTCATGTGTGTCTTTCTGCCATTCCTGCCAGGATATCTATGTTGTGTTCATCGAAACAGGCCCAGGTTTCACACTGAATGTATAAATACATTTAAAAACATATTAACTATATGTATTACTACCCCAATTGTTCAGGGTAGTTAAAAATGAAACTGATTGTAAAGAGCTCCAGAAAGATCTCTCGAAATTGAGTGAATGGGCAACAAAGTGGCAAATGCATTTTAACCTAAACAAGTGTAAAGTCATGCACATCGGGGCAAAGAACCCCAACTACACCTACCAATTGATGGGGTCAAAGCTTTCGAGACAAACCAGGAAGGGATCTTGGGGTTTTGGTGGACAGCTCAATGAAGATGTCAACCCAGTGCGCAGCAGCAGTAAAAAAGCAAATTCTATGCTTGGCATGATCAGGAAGGAATCGAAAATAGGTCGGCAAATGTTGTATTGCCTCTCTACAAATCTATGGTGAGGCCACATCTGGAGTACTGTGTACAATTCTGGTCACCGCACCTCAAGAAGGATATAACGGAACTGGAAAAAAGTACAGAAAAGGGCAACAAGAATGATCCAAGGGATGGAGCAGCTCCTTTACGAAATCAGGTTGCAACGCCTTGGTCTTTTCAGCCTTGAAAGACGGCGTTTAAGAGGTGACTTGATCGAAGTGTATAAAATCATGCATGGGATAGAAAGGGTGAATAGAGAAAAAATATTTTCTCTGTCACACAACACTAGGACTAGGGGCACTCCCTAAAGCTCCAAGGTAGGAAAGTTAGGACTAATCAAGGGAAATATTTCTTCACCCAGAGGGTCATTGGGTTATGGAACTCACTTCCAGAGGAGGTTGTGACAGCGGTCAGCCTGGACAGCTTCAAGGCAGGATTAGACAGATTCATGGATACCAAGGGAATCAGTAGCTACTGAAATGGACATCCAAGTGCCACCTCTGTGTTGATGGAGGCAGGCAGGATTTCCCGGGTACTGGTTGTGGGGGTCGGGAGCAGGTGAGGGTTTTGCCCTCCTTTCTGCTAGAGATCCCTGTGTACAACTGGTGGGCCACTGTGTGACACAGAATGCTGGACTAGATGGGCTGAGGCCCGATTCAGCATGGCTCTTCTTATGTTCTTATGTTCTTATGTACTGTGTTAGAGTGTCATTTTGTGTCATTTTGGTTGGTGGTGTGCCCCAGGATTTTGTAAATGTAAAAAATGTGTCGCGGCTCAAAAAAGGTTGAAAAACACTGGTCTAGGCAATGTGATAGTTGTATTTGTTTACCATTCCCCTCCTAGTATCTTGTGATGGAAGAAAAACACCAGTTACACATTCAGAAGCAGTGTCATTATTACTTAACGTGCTTAATGCCCCATCTATATACTGCCAAATAATGCGGTTTCATAATGCAGTTTAACTGCCTTGAAGTGCATTATATAACTCTACACTGCGATATTATGCCGTTCAAGGCAGTTAAACTACATTATGAAACTGCATTATATAGCAGTGTGGATGGAGCTGAGTTAACAAACTTTGCATTTGAGCCTTAGATCATGTTAGGTCCTGATAGCGACTGTAAATCTGAAATAGGAAGCTCAAAATTGTTCAAGTCATGTATTCATAAAAAACATATTCAATTAGGGTGGGAAAGTGCAATGTCTGTCATCATGTCATAAAAAGATGTGTTTTTCTCTCAGTTATACTGTAAGGAAGCCCAGCCTATTTGGTTGCAGATAGAGGCTGTTTCAATCAGTTACAAGGAGCAATCCAATTACTAGGTGGTTTAGTGCAGTTACTGACTCCAGCCTAATTGAATTTCCTTAGGTCTCTAAAGATCAATTGATCTGATTTGTTTCCTTCCCTAAAGGCTAGTTAGGGAAAAAAGGAGACTTAAATATCTGAAAATTAAATCCAAAGCTTTGTCCCACATTCTCACTATTTAGGTCATTCTAAAGACTCACAGCTTGTGATAAAAAACAGTTTGCTTGCTTTTTTTTTTTTTTACAAAGGATGGGTGACCATATAAATGTTGGAAACTATTCATACACAACATTGTGTCTTCCTTTAGGAAGCATATTCATAAAACGGATTATCCGGTTACAAAGGCTAATCAAAAAACCAACTTTCAAGAAGGCGCAAATGTAAACTGGCCAACAATATATGGAAAAGCATCTAAATTGAACAATAATATTGTTTTGGCATTTGAGAACCTATTATGTTTGTGAGTTTGTTTTCAAGCTCCATCATTCAATGAAATGACTGACATTGCAGGCTTCCCATGCATATAAAATATGCACTAAAAAGACTTTTTAACCATCTCACATTTCGCAAGATGATACATTTATAGTAAAACTCTTTTTTTTACTGTAGGAAAAATAATTTGATTTTCTAAACTTCAGAATCTTTACAGAGCATTATAGCTGCCCACTATAAACCAATGCCCTTACTGGAGACACTGGAGAAGTCAGAGTGCAGACATGTTCTATTTAATTCATCTATCCCTTGTTACTGGTTTTGCATCGCTTAATAGCTTCTCTGGGTTCTTTCAGGTTTAGGGGAGATGACAACTGGTGGGTTTCAAGTTCTGGCACCCTGTTGATTTTCACCTTTACTCTGCTGCAGTTGGTTTTCTGAATTAGCTGGTGTGCATGTCCACAGTTGATCAGAGGATCATTATCCAGGCGTCTCAACAACTGCCAGGCTCTACAACTACTTTTGAACATATCAAGCTTCTCAAGCGGCTCTATCCAGCGGTCTTTCTTGGCATTAGCTATGGCTGTAGATCAGGGGTGCTCAGAATGGTGATCGGGATCACCAGGGTGATCTTTGGGCCTCATCCTGGTGATCTTCAGGCCCCTGACCAGGTTTTTTGCTGTTGGTCCTCTTCATGCGCCCCCATTCTGCCTCTCGGACTTCTCGTGAGCTCTTGGAGGCGGCACGCATGCTGGCGGCGTGGAAATAGGAGCAACGACGGAGGAGGAGGAGAAGGACGCGTTGGGATCGTTTCCTTACCGCATCTCAAAGGTCAGTCTTTTTACTTCGGGATGGGTGCTTGATTGTTCTGTGGCATGCCCCTTTTTATTTTTAATGTTTCAAAATGGCCTTTTAGCTCCAAAGCCTCTCTGTTTGCTTTGTTCCTTGAGAAATATATGTTGGGGAACATGGAAATGTGGGAGAAATGGGGTGGTTGGATGTATTTTTGCATGCCCCTTTGTTTACCTTGCTGAGTATTAAATGGCCTTGCAGTTCAACAGCCTCTCTTCTTACTTTCTGGCTGATAATATGTGTGGTAATATGGCAGTGTGGGAGAAATGGGGTGGTTGGATGTATTTTTATGCTCTGTTTTATATTGTTGTTAGTAAATTGAAATGTTGATGTTTTATAACTTCATTTTATGTAAACTGCCCCGAGTTTGCTGGAAGGAGCGGTACATAAAAATGAATAACAAATATAAATAAATAAATAAATAAGAAAATAGTTATACGTTTTACATTTCTGGGTAGGTGATCTTTGGGACTTGGTTTTTTCATCAGTAGCTCCCATGCTGAAAAAGTGTGAGCACCCCTGCTGTAGATAATTTACAGCCTGCTTCCATCACTGTATGGATTCTCCTGAAATAATCTGAGGTATTCCTGTATCTGAATTAGCAATTTGTCATGTAGGCCTGATAGGCAGCTTGTATGAGAGCCTCTAGGGATTGAGAGCCTTGGGGATCTTTTCACAGCGTCTACAAACAAGTCATAGCCTTCTATAGAAGGTTCTATGTCAGGAACAGCTGCTTCCAGGTTCTCTGTAAACCTTGTCCAGTTAGCTTTATTGAAATTATATCTTCTATGGAAAGGAACACTTTTTGGTCTTACAGCTGCATATGCTATTGGGTTTACTACTCTTTTTATGCATTGGTGGACTATGTTTTCATTTACTAAAGTCAAATCAGGGTTATAACCACGCTTCCATCGACCACTGAGTCCCCTTCAGGGTTGAGAAGGGCGGCATATAAATATCGTGAAATAAATAAATAAATAAATATTAAATGATGGTGATAATTTACTGTCATGAAAGAGGCTCATTTTGCTGTTATCGGCCCATATTTGAACTGCTTCACCATTTCTATGTAGTAAATCAGGGGTGCTCATTAGGTAGATCGCGATCTACTGGTAGATTGCATATGGTGTCCTGGTTGATCGCAGGCAGGGCGGGAAGAAGGCTCAGTCCCGCCCCGCAGGCTCCCGACGCCGCCCAGGTGCAGAAGGTCTCCTCCTATTCTAGGAATTGGAGGTCTCCTCCTATTCTAGGAACCCATTCTTATTATTTTCAGAGGCTGAATCTGTGAGGAATGCTTTGATTGTGTTTTTCCTTATGGCAGAAGGAGGTTGGACTGGATGGCCCTTGGAGGTATCCTTCTACTCTAGGAACCTATTGTTGTTGTTACTATTATTATTAGTAGTAGTAGCAGCAGAGGCTGAATGAATATTATCATCATTATTATGAATAAATTCAGGGGCTTATTATACTCACATTTAGTTGAATTCAGTCTTAATATTTTATTATTATATTATATGGCTCTCACTGAAATAAATTTTCAAATATTTTGCTTTTATGGCTGAGTAGTGGGGTAGATAGTAGGCATGGGAAAAATGAAATGGAAATTAAATGGATTCGTTAGGGATTTGTATGTAATGGGACTTTTGATGTTTTACGTATCGCTGTCGCGAACCAGGAAGTAGACTTTTCTTTACGGCACTTCGGGTGCCATTTTTGTATCTGGGTCGTAAAGCATTCGTATGGTTTCTTTGCCCTTAGTAAGCGTGTTTTGTCATTGGCTGATGGATACCAGGTGGACATACCCTCCCCTTCACTCCACCTTTCCTTTAGCCAATCAGAGGCAAAGAAACATGGATGGGGTGAGCGAGGGCCTCCTCCTCCTCTCTCGCCAATGACAGGCCTGCGAGTGGAGGAGAAAGGCCCGCGGCGCCTCTCTGCCTCTCTCAGCCTCGATCCATGCATCGGGGCTAGAGAGAGGCAGAGCATGAGCGAGGGCCTTTCCCCGCTAAAATATAAGCCGACCCAAGCCTGGGTCGGCTTATATTTTAGCTGGAAAGGGGCCTCAATTGGAGGAATTTCCTCCTGTTTCCCAGGCTGTCCCTCCGCTTCTGAGGGACAGCCTGGGAAACAGGAGGAAATTACTCCGATTCGCACCGTTAAGGGAGGCAGATGGATCGAGGCTAGAGAGAGGCAGAGAGGGCGAGGGGCCCTTTCCCACTAAAATATAAGCCGGCCCAAGCCTGGGTCGGCTTATATTTTAGCTGGAAAGGGGCCCCGCGCCTCTCTGCCACTCTCTAGCCTTGATCCATCTGCCTCCCTTAACCCCTGCGAAAGTTCTCAATCGGAGTAATTTCCTCCTGTTTCCCAGGCTGTCCCTCAGAAGCGGAGGGACAGCCTGGGAAACAGGAGGAAATTCCTCCGATTGAGGTCTTTTTCCAGCTAAAAATATGCCGACCCAGGCTTGGGCTCCATTTTTTATTTTAGCGGAGGCCCTCGCTCACCCCCCTCGCCGCTCTCTAGCCTCGATCCATGGATCGAGGCTAGAGAGAAAGTAGAGAGGCTGGGGCCTTTCCCACTAAAATATAAGCCGGCCCAAGCCTGGGTCGGCTTATTATTTTAGCGGGAAAGGGGCCTCGCTCTACCTTTCTCTAGCCTCGATCCATGGATCGAGGCCAGAGAGAGAGGCGAGGGGTGAGCGTGGGCGCCGGCGAGCGTGGGGGGGGAAAGAGGGGCGAATAAGAGAAAAGAAGGGATGGTGAACCAAAGAGCAAAGGAAAGAATGAAAGAAGAGGGTCGAGAAGGAAGAAAGGAGGGAAAGGGGAAATAATAAGGGGGGGAATCGTACTTCACTTTCTTAATTGTCCTGAGAGCTAGTAGCTACTACCTCTTATATTTATGTTATACATCTACAGCTCCACTTAATTGCACTGCAGAGGTGAAGGGGAATGTTCCCCCCTTGATTTTTAACTGTTTCCCTGCTTTTCCTACTTTAGAACCACTTTAGAATTTTGTTAGTACTTAAGTTACATTTTAGCACTTTTTGCAAAAATTTTTGTAAGTCTTTAATATACTAATCAAAAAAATAACCCCATTTGATTTTAGAATTGCGATTTTAGGATTCTAACCCAAGCCTAGTAGATAGATCATTTTGACTTGGTTGTTTTATAAGTAGCTCGCATGCTGAAAAAGTATGAGCACCCCTGAAGTAAATAGTAGAAAGTAGTTGCATGCAATAACATCCTGCGGAAACTTACTAATAGCTCATGGGGTGCAGACCCAAAATTAATAAGAACACCAGCCCTGGCCTTGTCTTACTCAACTGCTGAGTATGCTCACCCCATCTGGCATAAATCTGCCCATGTGAAGCAGGTGAATATAGCACTAAATGAAACATGTAGAATAATCACATGATGTTTTAAACATACACCTATTGATATACTTTATAAACTAGCTGGCATTGCCCCCCCCCCCCCGATGTGCGATGGGAAGTTGCTGCCAATTTTGAGAGAAACATTGTGAAAGCCATCCACTGCATGGCTATCAGTGGGTGGCTTTCACAATCTAAGGTTATTTAAGGTTATCTCCCACTAGACTTGAATCAAGCAAAAGTTTCATGAGAACCACCACTCCTCTTAATTCCTCCAGCAACAGCATATCCCTGTGGACAGCGAAATCAGGCAATTCCAACTGGATGGCCCCCCATGAGGGTCTTCCTCCATGGGCAAACCAAGAATGGGCAACTTGAAAGTGCCTGAACAGACTCAAAAGTGGTGTTGGGAGATCAAAAAACAACCTAGCTACATGGCACAGAATGTCCGATCACTGTCTCCCAAAGCTGTTATTCTATTCTCAACTCAAGAACAGAAAATGAAAGGTTGGTGGACAGAGAAAGCCATTTAAAGATTAGTTTAAAGCTAACCTTAAAAACTGTGGCATAGACACCGAGAACTAAAAAACCCTTGCTCTTGAGTGTTCTAACTGGAGGTCAGCTGTTACCAACAGTGCTGTAAAATTCCAAGAAGCATGAACAAAGCGTCAAGAGGAAGACACGTCAAGCCAACCCCTCTTGGGACCACCTTCCATCTGGAATCAATGCTTTCAATTCAAAAGAACATGGACATCAGTAATATGTCTCTACCGTCACCTACGGACCCACTGTCAAGACCCTACACTTAGAAGACAATCATACTCGGCCATGAGGGATTGCCTATGATGAAAAGCACAAGAGTTGGAAAAGAGACTTAGAGGCCCACATAAGCCACATACACCCCCTCCTCATTCAAACATATCAGAACTTGTAGGCAAAACAGATATCAACACATTCCAAGATCGCAGAGTCCACTGAGGGGTCTCCTGCATGACTTCACTGAATATTTGAATCAGCAGCTCTTTCTCCCAGCGGTTGGAGGAAGAGATAGGGGTGGACAACCATGGCATAAAAATAGTGAAAATAAAATAAAAATATGGAAACCATGATGCCATTTATTTCTTTCAAAATGTTGCACGCAGATCTAAAAACTCCAAAAGAACCAAAAACTAGAGGAGGAAGATGAGCATAATTAGTCACCTGGAATCATTAAATATTCTTAAGTAGCTCTAGCTCTAAACTGACTTGAGGTCTCTTAGATATCACATAACTGTCAAAGCTGCAGCTACATGAGGGGTGAAAGAATACTTTCCAAGCCAATTCCTTGTTATCTTATCAGAAGAAAAAGTAAACAAAAGGATCCCATTACCTCTCTATATCAGTGAGTCTGGAAGAGTCTCTGAATCCTTTAGCAAAGGGGTTACTATCAATTTTCAGCTTGGTTATCTGGAAAATAGAGAATACGAGAAAGTCATACATCTTATAATGCCAGACTCAAATCAGTCCATATATACAATGACTCCCAATGAGTTCCTGCAAAATTAATACCCCAGAAGGAGATTGGCAATTTGTATTGCTTCCTCCCTGCTAGGATTGTAATAAAGCTTGATCACCACCCTTAGCTTCAAGGCTCTGGAACTAGAGCTTGCTGATTACATGCCTTGATTGCATCCCATTTGGGTTATTGTACCGTTCTCTAAATGACTGTTCAGAAACTTCAGCAGGTCCAAAGTTTTGCAGCTGGATTGCTAATCAGGACTAATAATGCATATCACTCCTTTGCTGAAATTGTTTCACTGGTTGCCATTACATTTCCAGGCACAATTCAAAGGGCTGGTAAAGGCATATACAATTTAGGTCCAGACTTTTTGAAAGCCGAAATTACTGCCTGAATCTTCATGGGAGGACTTTCTCTTCATCCCACCATCCTTGAGGCTTATCTGGAGAAGACAGTAGAAGGAATCTTCTTGATGGCTTCTCTTAAGATATGTATCTCCCTCCTTTCAGTGAGTGTGCTTTAGCTTAGGTACCCAATACTGCCCAGGTTATGGATTTTCTAAGAATAAGCATAAGAACCAGTAGTGAATTAGAGACAAATTAGGTATGTTGAATTAGGGGTGAATTAGGTGTGTATTAGGGTGCTAAATTATTTATTTATTTATTTATTATTTGCATTTGTATTCCGCCTCTTCCCGAGGGCTCGTGGCGGGTTACAAGACATACATAGTGATCGGCAGGCAACATTCATGCCGACTCACGAACAAAATAAAACAATGCTATAACCATAAAAATAACAAAAATGATACTAAAAACATCATTAAAACATTGTTAAAATTACACTAAGTGACAAAAACGGTAACACAGAGTCATAAATCGATTGAAAGCAAGAGGCGTTATATGTCAACCGAAGGCCTGCTTGAAAAGGAAGGTCTTACAGGCCCTGCGGAAGGGGCGAGCTCCCGTATGGCTCTAGCCTCCTCCGGCAGGGCATTCCAGGCCGTTGGAGCTGCTACTGAGAAGGAGCGCTGCCTAGTTGATGATAGGCGGCAGAGGCGGATCGGTGGAATCTCCAGCAGGTTTTGCTCTGCTGAGCGGAGTGATCTCGGGGATCGTATGGGGCAAGGCGGTCCAAGAGGTACGCAGGCCCTAGACCGTACAAGGCCTTAAAGGTCAACACCAGCACCTTGAAGGTGATTCGGTACTCAATTGGCAGCCAGTGCAGTTGCTGGAGGATGGGCGTAATGTGCTGCCTCACCGGCACTCCAGCAGGCGAGCAGCGGCATTCTGCACTAGCTTGAGTTTCCGAATCGTCGCCAAGGGAAGGCCAACGTAGAGGGCGTTACAGTAGTCTAGTCTCGAGATGACCGTCGCTTGGATCACCGTAGCCAGGTCATTCCTGGACAGGTAGGGGGCCAGTCGCCTAGCCTGACGTAGGTGGTAGAACGCCACCCTGCTGACCGCGGAGACCTGGGTCTCCATGGTCAGCAAGGAGTCGAACTGAACACCCAAGCTCTTAACAATTGACGACGTGCTTAATTGCTCGCCGTCCAGAGTAGGCAACCGGCACTCATCCCGGCCAGGCCGACCAGGCCATAGGATCTCCGTCTTCGACGGATTCACCTTCAGCCGGCTGGCCCGCAGCCAACCAGTCACGGCTTAGTGCTGAATTAGTGACATGTTAGAGATATATTATCGGTGCATTAGATAACAACAACAACAACTACTACTACTACTACTACTACTACTACTTTATTCTTATACCCTGCCACCATCTCCCTGAAGGGACTCTGGACATCATACTAGGGTTGCCATATGTCCCTTATTCTAAGGGACGTCCCTTATTTTGGCCCTAAAATTTGTGTCCCTTTTTTTCAGGCCCTGTCCCTTATTTTTGACTACCAGGACAGGACTGGGCGGGGTTGACCAGAGGAAGGTGCGTGCTGCGGTTTCCACGGCAATGCCTGCCCGGGGTTTCCAACTCGCAGGGCAGCCTGCGTCCCCGTTGGAAGGAAGAGGCGATACAGGACTTTTTCAAAGTACAGTAGACTAATTAACCATTACCCAAGAGGAATGTTGGATCATGTTAGATAAAGATAGTTTCTGGTTGCTTGAGAGTTACTCTTAAAATAGGCCTAGCTGTGCATCCCAATACTATACAATGCTGTGTATCCCATACTATACCATACCATTAACTATTGACATAATAATCATGAAGATGTACTGTCTTATAAAATTTGTTTTATTTTAATGTTTAGACAGTGCACTTTGAAAGTCAGCAAAGTCAAGTACTAAATACAGATGGAGAAAATTAGGTAGTTCTAATGTTTTTTCTGCATGACAAAGCATGCAGAAACATACCATGTACTGTTAAGAGAGTATAAGTCAGTTTCTTTTGTGAGTTTCAATCATTATCTTGTTCTGTTAATAAAACTATTTCTGCCTAACATTTGAGTTTCAAGTTTTTAATGAAGTGTCCCTTATTTTTGTGGAAAATCCCATAAATGTCCCTTATTTCTTATATCAAAAAGTGGCAACCCTACATCATACATATGGAACAAAATGCCCACAGACACAAATACAAAACAGTCCATCCAAACAAAAACACAATTAAAATAAAAAATCTAGTTAAATATAACAATCAAGATAAAAGCACAATTCAATAATACATAAGAGTATAAAACAGCAGCATTAAAACTCAATCAAAACAATGTATTCGTGCTGTATTTACGTGTATATTAGTGCTGTATTAGTGGTGGATTGGTGCATTAGAGGTGTACTGGTGGTGTATTAGAGGTGTATTGGTGTAATAGAGGTGTTATTAGTGGTGTATTGATTTTGTATTGGTAGTGTATTGGTGGTGTATGAGGGATGTATTGCTGTATTAGAGGTGTATTCGTGGTATATTAGAGATCTATTAGCAGTGTATTAGAGATGTCTTAGTGGTGTATATTAGTGGTATATTAGTTGTGTACTGGTGTAGTAGGTGTACCGGTGGTGCAAGGTGTGTATTAATGTAATATAGGAGTTATTCGTGGTGTATTGATTTTGCATTGGTAGTGTATCGGTGGTGCATTGGGGGCGTATTGCTGTATATAGAGGTGTATTAGTGGTATATTGGTGGTGTGTTAGTGTATTAGATACCCAACAATACATGGGTTAGGGATTTTGTAAGGATAAACATAAGAATTATGTTTATCCTTACAAAATTGTGTAGCTCGTTGTCGACCTTTGCAACCTGAAAGACAGTTGCATCTGTCAAGTAGGAAATTTAGGTACCACTTTGTGGGGAGGCTAAATTTAACTGATTTCTGGAATGTTAAATTGCCTCTATGTCTGTCTATATATGTTGTATGCCAATGGCATTGAATGTTTGCCTGTATATGTGCATTGCAATCCGCCCTGAGTCCCCTGTGGGGCGAGAAGGGCGGAATATAAATGACGTAAATAAAGAAATTATCCATTGTTAGGTTTTGAATTAGTGGTGAATTAGGGGTAAATGGGCTGCTTTGCATCTCCTTTGTGGAAAGAAAAAGTGGGGTATAAATTATTATTAATAATAACAACAACAGGTGAACAAGTAAAACCAGGCACAAATTAGTGTCCAACATCTCTCTGAGAGTAAGAAATAAAATCAAGTTAATGCAACCAAAATGAACAGAAATGCTTTTTTTCTGTAGAGGTGTTAACAGATTGATAGGTTGAGATATCTTGTCCAAAAGGAGTGGAAGGGGACTTTAATATCTTCAATTTTATATGGAAGACATATCTCAGTCACCAAAGAGGTGCAAGAAGCATTTCAAAATTGCTCCCCGTTGGCATCAAAGAGATTAGATACCCAACAATGCATGGGTTAGGGATTTTGTAAGGATAACCATAAGAATTAGGGTTCCACAATGAGACATTTTAATCATCATTTAAAGGGCAGGTAGTTTGTAAAAACAGTCTGAATCGCTGTCAACAATTTACTGCTTATGAACATTTCAACAGCTGCCCAATTATTACATTATCTCTGAAGAGGAACAAAATGAACTGCTGCAGGATAAAAATTCATACTAATTTAACGGAGGGAAATTAAAGAGAGTTTTATTCTTATAATGATATTCAGGATGACATCATAATGGGAAACAGGTTTGATGAGTGTTGTTGAGTAATGTAATCCACATTTTGTAAAAGCAGCCTATCTCTCAAATGTTATCTTATGCTGGTTCCAGAATGAATCATAAGGACATCTCCAAGAAAGCTCGTCAAAATGAAATGTGACCTACAATTCAACTCTCTTGCAGTGGCTTGACTGTTTAAACAAATGCATGACCTTTAAATCTTAAATGTGAGATAGTTTGTTGAAAGTGTAATGTATTTAGCTCTTATCTAATAACCTGCAGAAATGTAATCATCCTCCTTAAAACCAGCACTGAAAGAAATGGTAGAAATAAAAGCAGTTCCATTTTCATTAGTCATACATAATACGACAGCATCCATCTCGTGGATTTCTAGAAAAGTTCCACTGGGAAATTCAGAACAATTTACAGTATGCACTGGAGAATCAGACCAATGCTTTCTAATGCTGCTGTATCAAAGCAAACCCAATTAGTCTGAATAAATCTAATGTTTGATTCCATCTTTAGAAACTAGTCTGAACTGGGGAACCAGTATGCATAGCTACTGGTTAGACCAGTGCTATTTTTATGGATTAATTCATATACCTCTGATCTGGAGAAATATATGTAAAATCATTTATCTAGATCAGCGACATCTAAATGGAATGTTCTGGAGGATTTTTAAAGCTAATTTTCAAATAAATATACTATATGGATGAATAGAATCTCTCCACACCCCTCCGCCAAGGAATATTACCACCCTGTTTTTGGTAGTATACATAAGTATACTACCGTATTGTAAGAGTCCTTGGAAAACAGAATTCAAGAACTTAGATTATTATTATATATATATATACACTAGCTGTACCCGGCACGCGTTGTTGTGCCCTATTTAGGAGATGCGAGAAAGTCTGAGTATGTAAGGGTTGGAATTGATGTTACTTATGGTCTTGGTGGGGTCATGGCTGTGTCGTTGGATGAGATTGGCAGCGGTCTTGTGAAGTGAGTGGAGGTACTTCAAGTCCCATCATCCATGGTCCACCCTCCTCCAAAATGCAGCAGTATGTAAAGTGGGTCATGGGGGCTTTGTGTGCCAAGTTTGGTACTGATCAGTCACTGGATGAGGGTCACAGCGGGCTTTGGAAGTGAGTGGAGGTACTTGAAATCCCATCATCCATTGCCCTCCTCTAAACTGCAGTTGGATGGAGTGTGGGTCATGGGGCCACTGTGTGCCAAGTTTGGTCTTTATCAGTCTTGGTTCTGGGCCACAGTGGTCTGTGGGGAATGAAGGGTTTGAATGTACTACAAATCCCATAATCCATGGAGGTACATCAAATCCCATCATCCATGGTCCACCCTCCTCCAAACTTCAGTAGAATGTAGCGTGGGTCATAGGGGCTCTGTGTGCCAAGGTAGGTTACTGTCAATTCAGGCCATACACAATGTCCCATGAGCTGAGGCCTAGTCAGGAAAATCAAGTTAATGAAGCCTTACTGTCAATTTTGGGCGTGGTCTGTGATTTGTAGGGGTATAAATTTTCTGTGGGAAGTGAATTGGGTGTTCGTGTTGGCGACTGCCTCAGGCCTTTGCCCTATCCTCCTCTGCCATTTTAGAGGGTTGGAATGTTCATGTTGGCTGGCCAATAGAGGCGTTATGCAAATACTCCCTCAATGGCAACCAATCATGTTGTCAGAATGTAGAGGCCGGGAGATTCGCTGGCGGCTGCAGAGGACGCTGGGAAATGTAGTTTTTTTGTTGTGTTGTTGTTTTGGGGGCCTTCTAGGTTTTGGGGGGGAAGTTTCTTTGCTAAAAACCTTCCTTGCCTGAGGCTTATTTTGTTGCCAAATTTGGTGTTTCTGCCTTGGATGGTTTCTCTGTCTATGGCAGTCGTTCCATGACGGGACCTCCTTTATATAATAGATAATAACACAGCACACATGCACATTAGGTCCAAGTGTCTGGGATTTGTCTCTAAGTATCGGGCTCTTCCCAAGGACCTAGGATATTAGAGATATTTATTATTATTTGATACACAATAAGATTAGTACACAGCAAGCAAGATCACTATGCTGGCTTTTGTATTCGATCACACGTCGGACATTTCCCAAGTGTCTAGGACCGTGTGATGAATTGGCTAATAATGTGTGCATATCCAAGTAGGGTGTCCTTTTGCAGCTGACAGATGTTGATTGTTTTTTGTTTTTAAGTGCAGGCCAAGGTGTTTAGGCACTGCAACCAGTGTGCCGATCACCACTGGGACCACTTTTACTTGTTTGTGCCCGTGTCTTTCTGTTTGATCTTTACATCCTCATATCATGTAAGCTTTTCCAGTTGCTTATTGTCAATTGTTTAATTCCTCTTCTGAAATATGTAGTGGTACCATTCTAAATATAAAATTTATCTTTGGAAGGATTTTCATCTTGACTAATGCAATTTTCCGAACCATGATAGTTTTGTATTTGGCATTTGTTCAAATGGCTTGTTCTTGGGCTGCAAGAATCAGCCCCTCTGTCTGCTTTTTTCAAAGTTCCATTTGTGAGCCACATCCATGTTTTTTCCTTGTCAACTTTGCTCTTAATTTTTCCAAGAATTAATATTTATTACCATAATTCCCAGTTCTGTAAAAATGGCAGGATATTCATGAAGAAATGATAATAATAATAATAACAAATATTATTATTTATAATAATATTATTATAAAATAATATTTATTATTATTATTTCATGAATATCCTGCCATTCTCACAGAACCGGGAATTATGGTGAACATTGTGAGGTAAAAGGTTTATAAATATATGTCCATTACAATCCAGTATAGAATGATTCCAAATGTGGACATTAGGTATTGTTTCTGTATGAAACCGCTAGATCAGTGGTTCTCAATCAGTGGTTCTCAACCCCAGATGTTTTGGCCTTTAATTCCGAGAAAGACTAACATGTGGTAAACTGCCTGGGATTTCTAGGAGTTGTAGGCCAAAACACCTGGGGACCCACAGATTGAGAATCACTGCCTATGTGCCAAAAATGACAAAATGGCATAAATAGTTTTTATGTATTGATTGTCGGTTATTGCAATGATATAAACATGTCTATCATTTGATTTGTTTTTAAACATGTTTGTTAGCCAACTTGAGTACTCATTGGAATTAAAGAAAGTAAGTATATTAAAGAAAGTAAGTAAATTAAGTAAATGCATACACAGCAGGGCAGTCTTGACATCA
Source organism: Anolis apletophallus (assembly GCA_030556195.1). Lineage (NCBI taxonomy): Eukaryota > Metazoa > Chordata > Lepidosauria > Squamata > Anolidae > Anolis > Anolis apletophallus. The sequence continues at coordinate 75,637,091 of JARBWK010000008.1, forward strand.
GGCACAATGACGCAGCCATCTGAACAAGTACACTCTGTGATATGGCGATTCTGCTTCAGCCATCTGTTCATTTTCATCAGGCTCTAGAAATAGTGTACAAAGACGTGGGATTCCACCTTCATCCAGTGGTGTCCAGTGGAATTGCTCACTTGCACCAATACTCCAAACATCCTGTCATGGTTGCATGCCCCACATTGAACTTACATTGAATCACACATGATTTGCTATTTCATTAGAAAACACAGACTTGCCTGTATTTCCAAGGTGTTGGTAAAGTTCCCAAGAGCACTGCTTTCAGATAGAAGCGGTCCTCTTGGGAATCTCCAATAACACCTTCCCAAATGGCAGGGATTGGTGCACTTTGTCCAGGATCAGAGAAAGATTTTTCTGGTATGGCTTAAGCAGATGTCAGACAGCTATTTAAAGGTTTTACAAAAGGGAAGGTTCTTCATTCAAAGACTGTCACTGAGGTGTTAGATATTTTGTTGTACATCTGTCTCAAGAGAAAAAGGTTTACCCTATTTTTTGTAATAAATGCTTCAACAGCTTCTCAAAATGTCGAGAATCAAACAAACAAACAAAAACCCTGCCTGGCACACTTTGCCACAATGGTATTCAGCAATTATCCAATTCCAATTGGTAGGGAAAGATACAGGGAAGTTGTGTCTCCTATCAAAGGCAAAATTGCTATTCACTGGGGCTTTAGGGATTATTTTTTTTAACATGGAGGCATTTGTATAAAAGACTACATCTGGTGAGTTCAGAGCTGCAAAAAATGCATAAAAAGAGATTGCTTGCAGCTAGTAGGATGTAGCCTCTAGCTTCCTGCTGGGTTACAAAGGAACTGATCTGGCTCACTATATTGTTAATTTTAATTATTATTTATTTATTTACCTCATTTCTACCTCGCTCTTCTAAACCCACAAGGGGGGACTCAGAGCGGCCTAACAAAAGGCAACAATTTGATGCCGATATACAATATAAAACCATAGACATTCAGCATTAAAATACAGTTAGCATTAACACATAATACACATACACTTAAGTTAAAAACAGTGTCCCGTCCACAACATAAGCATTGAGCCACATCCATCAACTTGCCATTACAATTCCAATCCAAAGTGCTGCATTGTGGCTAATGTGCAAAAGCCTGGTCCCACAGCCACAATTTCACTTTTTTCCTGAATGCCAGACGGGATGGGGTTGATCGGATGTCGCTTGGAAGCGCATTTCACAGATGGGGAGCCATCACCGAGAAGGCCCTATCTCTCATCCCCACCAACCGCATTTGAGAAGTAGGCGGGAGTGAGAGCAGGGCCTCCCCAGATGACCTTAAATTACGAGGTGGGGTGTAGCAGCAGATGCGTTCTGACAAGTAAGCTGGGCCAGAACCGTATAGAGCTTTAAAGGACAAAACCAGCACTTTGAATTGAGCTCGGAAGTGGACAGGCAGCCAGTGGAGCTGACACAACAGGGGGGTGGTATGCTCCCTGTATGTAGCTCTGGTTAGTAATCTGGCTGCCGCCCGTTGGACTAGCTGCAATTTCCGAACTGTCTTCAAAGGCAGCCCCACGTAGAGTGCGTTGCAGTAATCTATTCAGGATGTGACCAGAACGTGGACGAGCATAGCCAGATCAGACTTCCCAAGGTATGGGCGCAGCTGGCACATGAGTCTTAACTGTGCAAAAGCTCCCCTGGCCACCGCCGAGACCTGGGGTTCCAGGCTCAGTGATGAACCCAGGATCACTCCCAAGCTGCGGACCTAATTGTAATAAGTGACTATGAAACATGGTTCTTCAAATACTGTTCAGCTACAGTTTGAATGAGATCTGACAGGTTGGGCCGGTGCTGATGAGAAATCAAGCCTGGCAAGTCCTAGAGGGCCAGTGGTTGCCCACTCTTGCTTTTTGTGCATATTGAACTAAAATGGTTTGTTTCCAGATGTGTATCTTTCTGAGTAGGTAGTCCAGGTGTACCTCTGGGTTGGAAATACTCAGAGAAGTGGTTAAGGGAGAGTTGCAGTAGGCAGCTTCCTCCAAGCATGACTCATTCTCCTATGACTCAACAGCAGGAATAATGGGCTCTTCCAGACAAACTCAGAGAAGGAACATTAAGATAGATGCAAACAAGGAAAAGCCAGAGCAGCAACTAGACTTTTTTTTTACTATGTGTGCCAGACTCCCCTAGCAGGTATGGTTACTGGAAAACAATGTGTTCTCTAATCCTAAATGTAATCCCAGTCCAAAGAGGGAGGCTCTTCCAATATCCTGCCAAAATTGACTTTTACCAACTGCTACTAACCAAAAGTAGCAGAAGGGTGAATCTCAGCAGGAAAGTGTTGTAGGGCTCCAATTGGATTAGAAGAATATTACTGTTTGCTTTCCCATATATAGTTGTTGTTGTCTTTTAAAATAAAGGCAGCCTGTTAGCATACTCTTTTAACCATGGCATGGCTGAGCGCTGGCAAAGTGTGTTCCAACATACAGGACTGCATCCCACAATAATAGGAAAGCGGCTGGGATCGGATTTTTCCGCCACACTTCAGGACAGTTTGTTTTCTAATTAAACATTTGGTTTTCCTACCCACATCAGATGTTTCTTTTCTCCAATTTCTTTAGGATTTATCCGCTTGATTGATTGATTGATTGATTTTGGCTTGTACACTGCCACTCCCAGTGGCTCGGGGCAGTTTACAACACAATTCAATAAAACAAACAATGGGGAAAACATACATATAATAGTAAGTAAAACAGCAAAATAAAAACACAGCTAAAATCACAAGCTAAAATTACAAGCTTTCAAAGGCCTGTCTGAACAAGTGTGTCTTGCAGGCCCTCCGAAAGTTGACCAAATTCCGGAGAGCCTGCGTTTCCGGTGGCAACGTATTCCAAAGAGCCGAGGCGATGATTGAAAATGCCTTGCGCCTTGTCGAAGTCAGGTGGAAAGACTTCACACTAGGGATGTCTAGAAGATTCTGGTCTTCTGAATGAAGTGATCTCGGAGGGTTATATGGAATCAGGCGATCCCGTAGGTACACTGGCCCCAGACCATACAAGGCCTTAAAAGTAAGAACCAACACCTTGAAAGTGATCCGGTATTCAATTGGTAGCCAGTGCAGGTTCTGCAGTATAGGTGTTATACGGTGACTCGTGGGTTCCCCCACAAGCAGCTAGGCTGCAGCATTCTGCACATTCAAGGGAAGGCCAATGTAAAGAGCCATCACACTGTACAGATTTGTTTCCTCTCATTATCTCTCCAAGATTTCAATTATTTATCTTTTCTAAAGGAGCTCCTGGTAGCGCAATGGGTTAAATTCTTGTCCCAGCAGACAGGTTGGTGGTTCAAATCTGGGGAGTGGGGTGAGCTCCTGTTTAAGTTCTAGCTTCCCATGCAAGACAACCCTTTTTAAGCAGCCCTTTAATATAAGTTCCCCCAGATAACTCTGACCATGTCCCTGTGTTTTATATAACAAAGTGTTTTATCTGTATTTTAATCTGTCATTTTATATAAACCGCCTCGAGCCTGCAAGGAGGAGCAGTATATAAAAGTGAACAATAAATAAAATAAATGCAGGGACATGAGAGAAGCCTCCTTCAGGATGGTCAAACATCAAACATCCGGGCATTACCTGGGCAACATCCTTGCAGATGGCCAATTCTCTCATACCAGAAGTGACTTGCAGTTTGTCAAGTCACTCCTGACACACTCTAAAATATATCTTTTCTTTAAAAAACATCAACCCAGATAATAGGAAGTGGTTTAAAATTAATTCTAATCTTTTCCCCAAGCCTCTGAATTGGTGATCGCAGGAAGCGGTTTAAAATTAAACCTGATCTTTGCCAAGCCTTTGCTTTAGTGATTGTAGGAAGTGGTTTAAAATGGGAGAAATTGGTATTTTTGCCTCCTCCCACACATGGAGTCACTGTTTTATTTACAATTGGGCAACAGGGATTAACATCACATGGAAAAACTGGCCATTTTGCCAGTCTCTACATGGGGAAATTAAAAATAAGTTGATTGCTAACCAACTTAGGAATTGTTGGGGAAATCAACACTTTAGAAATGACAAAATACCTCAACCCCATGGTTAAAACTTGAGTCGTGCGAAGGCGCCATTGTTTCCCCTTTCTTAAATGTGTAGAAACGCTGATTTTACTGCATGGGATGAGGTCCTAAATGTGTTATTACGAAACAGCTTACAAAGCTCAAAGTATGGAAGGGGAAAAATAGAGAAGTCCAAAAAGAATTTTGCAGTTCCTTCCTTCACTTCCCTGTTTTTAGTTGTATTATCCTTGCACCCTGCCCAACTTCTTTTTTAAAAGAGCTTTAAAAAGTTATCTTTTTGGACAACAGTTTGCAGAATTCTAGAGTTAGCCAGAGGGCTGAGTTCAAGGGTTGCTATTATTATTGTGTGCCTTCAAGTCATATCTGACTTATGGTGACCCAATGGTGCCCCAATTATGGGGTTTTTCTGAGCAAGATTGATTTAGAGCAGAGGTGCTCATTAGGTAGATCGTAATCTACTGGTAGATCGCGTAGGGCATCCTGGTAGATTGCAGGCAGGGTGGGAGGAAGGCTCAGTCCTGCCCCGCAGGCTCCCGACGCCGCCCAGGTGCAGAAGGAGGTTGGACTGGATGGCCCTTGGAGGTCTTCTCCTATTCTAGGAACCCATTGTTGTTGTTATTATTATTATCAGAGGCTGAGTGGCCATCTGTGAGGAAGGCTTTGATTGTGTTTTTTCCCTTATGGCAGAAGGAGGTTGGACTGGATGGCCCTTGGAGGTCTCCTCTTATTCTAGGAACCCATTGTTGTTGTTATTATTATTATTATTATCAGAGGCTGAGTGGCCATCTTTGAATGCTTTGATTGTGTTTTTCCCTTATGGCAGAAGGAGGTTGGACTGGATGGCTCTTGGAGGTCTCCTTCTACTCTAGGAACCTATTGTTGTTGTTGTTACTATTAGTAGTAGTAGTAGCAGCAGCAGCAGAGGCTGAATGAATATTATGATAATTATTATTATGAATAAATTCAGAGGCTTATTATACTCACATTTAGTTGAATTCAGTCTTAAAATATATTATACGGCTCTCACTGAAATAAATTTCCAAATACCGTGTTTCCCCGAAAGTAAGACAGCGTCTTACTTTCTTTTGACCCCAAAATCCCCACTACGGCTTACTTTGGGCACGGCTTACATTAGCCGACGGTACCCGAAAGTGGCGAAAGTAAGACTTACCGCGGGCGGCATGGCGTGGCTGGCTTGGCTGGGCCTGGAATCCTCCTCCTCTTCCTCCTCTTCTTTCCAGCGGCGCCTTCCATCCTCCTCTTCCTCCCAGCAGCGCCTTCTCCCTCTCGCCGGTTCCGCCCCCTCCCTTCCGTGAAGGGAGGAGGGACGGAGCCGCCGCCGGCGAGAGGAAAGAAAGCGCCGGCGGAAGTCTCGCCCGCACGGTGGCTCAGCCGTCTTTCCCCGCGCCGCCCCGCCCGCCTGCGCTCCAAACGGGAACCGGGCGGCGGCGAAAGCGCCTGAGTCGCCCTGGGGCGGGACTTCCGGCGCCTTCTCTGAAGGGAGGGGCGGATCCGGCGAAAGGGAGCGGCGCCGGGCGAGATCCCGCCCGCACGGCGGCCAGGCGCTTTGCGCCGCCCGGCTCGCCCCTCTCGCCGGTTCCGCCCTCCCTCAGCCGCCCCTCTTCCCTTCCCCGCAACGGAGCCTGCAGGGAGATCGATCGGTTTCCCTGCAGGCTCCGTTGCGGGGAAGGGAAGACAGGCGCAATGGGGAGCCCTCTTGCGCCCCTCTTCCCTTCCCCGCAACGGAGGCTGCAGGGAGACCGATCGATCTCCCTGCAGGCTCCTCTGCGGAAAGGGAAGACAGGCGCAAGAGGGTTTTGCGCCCCTCTTCCTTCCCGCAGAGGAGCCTGCAGGGAGATCGATCGGTTTCCTGCAGGCTCCGTATGGGAAGGGAAGAGGGGCGCAAGAGGGCTCCCATTGCGCCTGTCTTCCCTTCCCGCAACGGAGCCTGCAGGGAAACCGATCGATCTCCCTGCAGGCCCGCTGCGGGAAGGGAAGAGGGGCGGCTGAGGGAGGGGCCGGAACCGCGAGAGGGCGAGCCGGGCGGCGGCAAAAGCGCCTGGCCGCCGTGCGGGCGGGACTCCACCAGCGCCTTCTCCCTCTTGCCGGATCTGCCCCTCCCTTCAGTGAAGGGAGGGGATGGATCCGGTGAGAGGGAGAAGGCGCTGGCGGAAGTCCCGCCCCCAGGGCGACTCATGCGCGCCGCGCCGCCCGGTTCCCGTTTGGAGCGCGGGCGGGCGGGGCGGCAGCGGAAAGACGCCTGAGCCGCCATGCGGGCGGGACTCGGGCGGCGCTTTCTTCCCTCTCGCCGGCGGCGGCTCCGCCCCTCCTCCCTTCAGTAAAGGGAGGGGGCGGAACCGGCGAGAGGGAGAAGGCGCTGCTGGGAGGAAGAGGAGGAAGAGGAGGAGGATTCCGGGCCCAGCCAAGCCAGCCACGCCATGCCGCCCGAGGTACGTCTGACTTTCGGGGTACGGCTTATATAAGCCGACCCCTCTGACACCCCCGATAGTCTTACAATCGGGGGTGTCATACTTTCGGGGAAACACGGTATTTTGCTTTTATGGCTCTCTGAGTAGCGGGTAGGTAGATCATTTTGACTTGGTTGTTTTATAAGTAGCTCGCATGCTGAAAAAGTGTGAGCACCCCTGATTTAGAGGGAGCTTTGCCTTTGTATTTATCTAACACTGAGAGAGTATAACATGCCCAGTTAGTTTCCATGGCTGAGCAGGGATTTGAACCCTCGTCTCCAGTATCATAGGCTAATGCTCAAACCACTTCACTACACTGTTTCTCTGGAACTTTAAAACCTTTCCTCCACTCCCAAGTCCTAACTGCATGACTCAGTCAATATATTCATGTCTCACCATGCTGTCTTTATAAAAGAGCAAACTGACTTGACAAGTTATCAAATTGTCTGGAAACACTCACCAGTTGGTTCTGGTAGGCAGTGACAGCAGTAAACACAGTCTCTGGAAAAATAAATGTCCGGAATTCTTCAGATTTCAGGTTAAGCAGAGAGGCTGTATGGTCTTTCTTCTTGATGATATGCACCCTCGGCTGATATTTGTGCATTGAATTCAGGATTATCTGGAGAGGGGAACGGGGAGGAGAAAGACTGTAAGTCCTCACTTTCCGCCAACAGCATTCCTACCAATCCTTCTGGCATTCTTGGGATCTGCCAGATATTTTCACAAAGAGTTCTGAGTACATATATTCCTCTACAGCAACACCCTCTTATGTCATCTATATCAGTGTTTTTCAACCTTTTTTGAGCCGTGGCACATTTTTTACATTCACAAAATCCTGGGGCACACCACCAACCAAAATGACACAAAAGTACACTCTAACACAGTAATACATATAGTTAATATGTTTTTTTAATGTATTTATACACTCAGTGTGAAACTTGGGCCTGTTTCGATGAACAAAACATATATATGACTTCCTCTCACATATTTATACATGGCTATCATGTCTTCCCTCAGCCTTCTCTTCATCAGGCTAAACATGCCCAGCTCTTCAAGCCGCTCCTCATAGAGCTTGTTCTCCAGACCTTTGTGAAATTTCACCCTGAGTGAAACTTGTTTCCAGCTAACTATGGATGTCATGAAGCTGTTATAAACAGTTCCGGGGCAACCTCTAAAAATCCAGTAAAATAGTACAAAAAAATCCAAGCAGAGAGGTTCAATTTGTTTCTTGGAAACCTGTGAGAGGGCTGCTAGGGGGGGGAGTGCCAATTTCCCACGGCACACCTGATGATCGCTCAAGGCACACTAGTGTGCCACGGCACACTGGTTGAGAAACACTGATCTATATTAATAAAGTAGAGTCTGTGAGGGGGTCTGTGTGCTTCTATTTTACCATAAGTTGACAATACCTAAGCATTTGGAACTTGGCATGGATACTAAGAGTTGCACATTCCAAAGCATGTCCCCCACAAGCGGGGGGCCGACAGGACTCTATCCTGGGGATCTGAGATTAGGAGGGATCTGCATGGTGGACCAGCCTACTTAGTGAGAAGACAAAAGGTGACTTTATAAAATACTAACGTTTGTTTTGTACATTCAACTGAAATTAAATGTTTTATTAGACACATTACATTACCCTCTCATTATTGTACTGACTTTTTGTTTCGTCTTTGTGACTTATTGCTATTCATTTATGCCAATAGACAACACGTGCCTGTTTTGATACATTTGAAATGAAAATAATTTGCTTTTTTAAAATTTAAAGCTCAAATTTGCAAGCACAATTAAAAATGCAGCACATAATAGAAAGCGATTACCAGGTGGATGGTGTCTTTGAACTTTCTCATCTATGGGTCAGCACAGGCTGAGAGAGAAATGTGACTGTAGGCAGGGCCGTAGCCAGGATTTTGATTCGGGGGGGGGCTGAGTTTGTTTCGGGGGGGCTGAGACTGGGTGGAAGAGGGCCTACCCTAGCAAACCTTTTGTATTGTTATCCCAATAACCCCATTAATGTGGGATATAATGAGCATGGTGATCAGATCATGATATGAATAAACATAACAGTTTAAATAAGGTACCAGTAAGGCCTTTTCAGACCACCCTGAGATTGGGGGGAGCCCCCTTAGCCCCCCTGGCTACATGCCTGACTGTAGGAAAAGTTACACCTATCTGCATCAGTGGAACAAAATAGTACTGATGTGGATAGAGGAGAACACACAGAAGAAACAAAGAGGTGTTTATATGGTGAAAGCAGAGTACTGTATGAATATCATATTCGCCTATCTGTAGTTCCATTTATCCAAGTCTGACAAAATATTCCTCTCTAGGCATTTTCTAAGTCCTTCAATGTATTCCTGTCGTATGTGACCAGGAAGACCATAATTTCAATAGGGTTCACTATTATTGTGATTTCACATATGCATATGAAGTACTTGTGCTTGCAAATAGTAAATAACAATAATTCAAGCAGTTATTCCACTACAGATTCTGTAATCTTCAAAATTAAAGAAAGTGAAATAAAAAGTCTTTTAATTCAGATTAAATCTACTCTGTTGTAGAATTTATGTATTTATTTAGACCATTATTATTATTATTATTTATGGTATTTGTACCCCATAGCTTCTCACCCCCGCAGGGGGACTCAGCATGGCTTACATTTGCAGCACTACAGGCTGCACTACCACAATACAATTTAAAATACACCATATAATCAATGTCATTAAAAAGCATTAAAAGCATTAAAAAAATTACACTAAAAACCACTACATACAACAATAATTAATTAAAGCCATCAAGTGGAACACATTGTCAGTCCAGTCAAGTCCAAAGTGTCAATCCAGTCAAATCTAAAGGTACAATTTACATCTGCTGCCCAAAGGCCTGGTCCCAGAACCACGACTTTAGCTTTTTTCTAAAAGCGAGGAGAGATGGAGTCAATCTTATTTCGTTTGGGAGTGTGTCCCATAGGCGAGGGTCCAACGCCGAGGAGGCCCTGTCTCTCGCCCCCACCAGCCGCATTTGCGATGCTGTCGGGAGCAAGAGCAGGGCCTCCCCAGGTGATCTTAGACTGCGAGATGGGACATAGAGGCAGATGCTCTATCCCTTCAACTAAAAAGACCTCTAGAAAGACTTACAAATGGATAATTTGATAATTCCCTACCCTTACAATCCAAAAGACACGAAACACAAGGAAAAGAGAACGCGAGTAGAGGGAAGGGATGAGAGGGCAGACCAGAAATGTATACTATCATACTACAATTGAGGAATATGCCACGTTTAAACCCTTCACTACATTTTTTAAAATGGGGGGGAGAGAAATGGATCAGCAAGGTATAGGCCCATCGGGCCCCCCCAAGCCATGCCAATATCGCCCGACCACTATAACTACTCCAACTGTGTTTTAATGATGTTTTATTGTGTAGTTTTATTCTGTATTTTACATTGCATTTTAAACTGTCTTTGTTTATTGTATGTTGTTCTGCTTTCTGGCTGTAAGCCGCCCCGAGCCTACTTGGGAGTGGCGGCATAAAAGCCGAGTAAATAAATAAATAAATAAAGATGGAGTAGAACCTTTAACAGGGTCATGTTAATTTTTTAAGAGTATCAGAGAGAGAATCACTTTAATTTAATTGATTGAGTCTCTCCATGGAGATGAGAAGGTCGGGGTAGAAAAAATTTAAATTAAAAAAAAATAATGTAAAGAAGCAAATGTCATCCCATGTCTGTAACTGAAGTTCTTTCTACCCCACAGTAATGGATTCATAGTAGTGGTATTTATTCATTTAAATATTTGTTCATCTCATCACAACCTTTCAGAGCTCCAAAGCAAATGCATAACAAATGGAAAACATGTTTTTAAAAGGCAATATTCTTTGTACAGATTAAAAGAGATTACAAACTCAACCCTTAAACAGATTTGGAGGACTAAAAAAAACCCATCGAAGTTCCACTCTCAAGGAGCTACTAATGAAAAAACTTTGTGTCTTATACTCATCAGCCTGATCTCTCAGAGTGGTGAGATACACCAGTGTTTCCCAACCTTTTTTGAGCCGTGGCACACTTTTAACATTAAAAAAATCCGGGGGCACACCACCAACCAAAATGACACAAAATGACACTCTAACACAGTAAAGAATGGCTGGGGGTTGGTGGCCTGCTGGGAGCAGCTGCTGGGAGTGCCGAAGCTGGGGAGGGGGCGGAGCCAGGCTGCACCATGCCCCGCCCCCTACCCCCGGCTTCATTTCTCCCAGCAGCTGCTCCAGCCTTGAGGGGGCAGTGCCAAGGCAGCGGTGCCAGAGCCAGCACAATGCTGGCTTGGCACTGTCCCTCAAGGCTGGAGCAGCTGCTGGGAGTGCCGAAGCTGGGGGGAGGGACAGCTTCAGCTCTCCTACAGGCCGCGCCATGCCCCGCCCCCTCCCCCAGCTTTAGCTCTCCTACAGAGGAGGAGCATGAGCGGTGGATGGGCTTCAGTGGGCGGGGCTCCTCCTCCATGCGGCTTCAGCGAGTGAGGGGCAAGAGTCATGGCGGATTGGAGGCTGGCTGGGGAAACTGCCAAAGGAGGCGGCGCCCCGGTCCCTTCTTCTTTTTCTTCGCCACTGCCTGGCCCTTCCTCCTCCTCCCCCAAGCAGCAGGAGTTCGGCAGGAGGGGGGAGGAAGGGGGGCAGAGAGCTTTTCTTGTGGCACAGCAGGAGGTCCGTCACGGCACACTAGTGTGCCACGGCACACTGGTTGAGAAAGACTGAGATACACAACAGGGATACCTGACCCTTCTACACTGGACAAAATATGAGTGGAATGGGAGTTTAAAACTCCGATCCCATCCACATATCTCAGCAACACAAGGAGCCAAAATCTCACTTTTTAAGCTGGGGATAGCCACATACTCACCTATGCCAATTTGTAATCAGCATGGATGGACATGGGGATTGTCCTCTTCCCCTCCTTGCCTCCATCCCCATTTGACCCTTAAAAAGAAAGTGAGAGCCTTGGAGGGAATCATGAGACTTGGCTTATCTTCATGGGGCAGGAAAATGAAACTAAAGAGCTTTGGGGAGGGATCCCCCTCCTTTTTGCCTGAGGCTGGAGGGGTGGGATGGACTTGGGGACTGACCTCTGGGATCCTGAATGGTGATCCCAGAAGACTGCCTCCATATCTGCAAAAGCCTAGATCTTTCAGTAAGATCTGGACCTTTCCAGGTATTTTTTTAAAACATGGAATAAATCTGGATAATCAGGTTTATCCCAGGTTGAAACAGATTAGGCCGGAGCAGCATTTGGATGCCTCAGGCCAGGGGTGTCAAATTTATTTTCATCAAGGGCCCTTTATGGCTGCCTTCACGATCTGTTGAATCAATGGAGAAACCATGGGTACAGAGGACCAACTTAATTTTTTTGAAATAGTGCCTGGTGTCTTTTAGTTTTTACCCGATTTGGGTCCCCAGATGTTCTTGGATGACAACTCAAATTATTTTTTATTATCTGCCCATGCAGACTGGGGATAATGGAAATTGCAACCCAACGGCACTTGTGGCTCTTGGGGAAAGAACATTTTAAAGTCAAATATCATATCCATAAGCCTTGTATCTAAATTCCAACCCCACTATCCTGAATGAACAGAACAAACCTCAGCCTTCCGGGTGTTACTGTATCACAACTCCCATCAGTTCTAGTTGTGATGTCTAATTATGATGAATACAGGGGTTGTAGTTCACATCTGGAGGGCCACAATGTCACATTATGTAGCTGTGTAGATTGGGACCCCTTAACTGTTCAAACTGTTCATATGTTAAGGCGTTAGTATTTCAGATATGTTGGCCATAAACTGCTTTAAGGATCTCAAGGCCAGAACCAACACTAGTAATATCACGGCAACAGAAAATGGATTTCATGGAGAACATTACTGAAAGTCTTCCATCGTTTTTGTCTGTTTTTAATTTGATTTGGAAGAACACATCCTCATTGCCTTTCAGACTGAGTGGGTTGCCTTTATATGCTCATTCTCATAATCTTACATTGATCCTGATCAAAGCCAATATATAACTACAGGAAAGAACGCACCATAAACACAACAGTTAAAACCAACATGATACATTTCATAGTGGGTTTCCTGCCCTACGTCATTTGATTAGATTCTACCAGATGAAGAACGGCAATCCGTTTATTACCATCTTCCTGACAGGCTCGCCTAGCTATTGCTATTACTTTAAAAAAACAAAAACAAAACAAAATGTTGATACACACATTTGGGAAACAAAGCTTCCATATGTATCACACAGATTCAGCAACAAAATTAACACCCAGTGGGTTTAAACTTTTCTTTGGAGTTGCAGGGTAAAAATATGGACTATTACAGACATGCCATGTTTGCTTTTTCCCATTATAGTAACTGAGAAAACTTATTTTTCAGTTGTGTATATGTGCGATTATATCAAAGGCATACAGTGCATTTGGAAGGCTTCCCAAAGGAGTCTGGAGCAACAAGCACCTGAGGCAAAGCACCAAAATCAGTGTGTACAGAGCTATCATACTGTCTATTCTCCTCTATGAGTCTGGAAACATGGGTCACCTATCGCCAACACCTACGATTCCTCGAACGCTTTCATCAGCGCTGTCTTCGCACAATCCTAAATATACACTGGACCGACTATGTGACTAATGTTGCTGTCCTTGAGCAAGCAGGGATCACCAGCATTGTGGCCATGCTATTGAGAACACAGCTGCGCTGGGCAGGGCATGTCTCTAGGACAGAGGACCACTGCCTCCCAAAGATATTACTCTAAGGTGGACTCACCATGGGTCAGCGCAAGAGAGGCACCCCCCAAAAGAGATATAAGGACTCCCTGAAACAACATCTCAGGCTCAGCCAGATTGATCACCAAAAATGGTCCACCCTGGCCTCACATCGGGAGGCATGGAGATGCACTATCCACAATGCTGCGGCCTCTTTCTAAAAGACACCCCGATGGGTCTAGAAGAGAAATGACAACGCAGAAAAAACCCCACCTTGGAAACAACATCACCCAAGGAGACTTTCTGCTGTGCTTTCTGTAACTGAACTTGCCTTTCTCAGATTGGCCTTTTTAGTCATCAACGCTCAGGTAAAAAGCGTGGGATGAGTCCTTCCTAAGAATCTTCGTTCGCGAAGTAATGCCGAGAGAGAGAGATGTGTGCGATTATGTACATATGTACACACAAAGGCACAGTTCCATCCAGACTTTCATTGTACTAAGGTGCTGCTAAAAATGTCAGAACATGGGAATCATCAAAAGTTTTTGTTACTTTCAGTGGGACACAAAACCAACTAACTTGGCCTGGATCCCAAAATGACATATATTAGCACTATATTAAAATTATACAGTATATGGTTATATTTTATATTGAAAGTGAACTCTTAAGATATTCGATTTTTAAAAATCGTATTTCAGATCCCAGATGACCCAGTCACGTAAGCCAGTGAAAACAAATTGTAGGAAACTAAAGACTACTTTATCTGGAGGGCTCGGTTTTGTGATACTCACTTCCAGCATTCTGGGTTACACTTCTTCCCTGCAATGCAATTTCACTATCTTTTAACTGCTATCTAAATAATAATAATCCTAACACCCATGGAGGCATTATACTTAGTCCCAGCAGGTGTGCCAGCAGGTGCCATTGCCTACGAGAGTGAACGTTGTTTTCCCTTCCCACAGGGCCAAGCTACTCACATGACCATGCTGATCAAGCTCGTTGTTTGTTAGCTTCACTTTTTCAAAGGACACCATCTGCTTCAGCAATTGTTCCCCTGTAAATGGAGAATCCGGATGCACGTACAATCTAGAAAGCCAAGAGACACAGGGTCCATCAGTGTCAATCAATCACATCTGTTACCACAACATTTCCTTGTATAATAAAGTACTCCAACAACTCTCACGGCTGAAACTATCAGACATAGCTGGGTTAACGCTGCTGTTTGCCCAGGTAAAGCGGAATCCACAGCTGCAAAATATTTTGTCCTTACCTTGATCCTGATCCTTTTTGAACACACATTGTGCCTCTGGTTTTGCAGTAAAAGCACTACTTTTCAAACCTCGAGGGTTTTAATGCAATTCTTAATTCCACATTTTGAGGTGTATGTGTGTTTTGCAACACATGTCCTGCACTCCAAATTGGTAGCTGGTTGGGATCAGGAAATAGGGTGGTTGGAGGTCAGGACAGGTTGATTATGTGTGGTGTCCAATTTTTTTTACATTGCCTTTTTAAATGGACATTTGAACACTTGAATACCAAAATGTCTGAGATTTTCTGTTCATTAATGTGTGTGTGTATACAGTGTTCCCTCACTTATTGTGGTGATTACGTTCCAGGACCTCCTGCAATAAGTGAAAAATCGTGATGTAGGGAGGCTGTATTTATTTTAATATTTATACATTATTTTAGTACGTAGTTATACACTATTTTAAGTTTTTATAAACTTAAAATAAAGTGAAGGAAAGGCCCTTCAAGGCTGGAGGGAAGACTGGGGGGGGGGGGGGGACGCCTCAGAGAGTGGCGGCAAAAACCCGCAAAACAGCAAAAATACCGTGATATATATTTTAATTTTTTTAAACCGCGAAACAGCGAGTTTGCTAAAAGCAAACCGCAAAGTAGCGAGGGAACATTGTAGTTGATGGCAGTGGTGGGCTGAGTTTAAGAAATATTGGTTACCAGGAGACAAAGTGGGCCCAACCCCAACTATAAGATTATCATTTGAAATAGTAAAATCTGAGTCTATAAAATGTGTGCCTCAGCCTCACATAAGCTGAATTCAAACTTTTTCCGGTTATTTATTTATTTATTTACATTTATATGCCACCCTTCTCACCCCGAAGGAGACTCAGAGCAGCTTACAAGTAAGAACATAAGAACATAAGAAGAGCCATGCTGAATCGGGCCTCAGCCCATCTAGTCCAGCATTCTGTGTCACACAGTGGCCCACTAGTTGTACACAGGGATCTCTAGCAGAAAGGAGGGCAAAATCCTCACCTGCTCCCCGACCCCCACAACCAGTACCCGGGGAAATCCTGCCTGCCTCCATCAACACAGAGGTGGCACTTGGATGTCCATTTCAGTAGCTACTGATTCCCTTGGTATCCATAATAATAGTAATATTTAATACAATGCATTATATTATTACCATAGCACAATATTAGTATTATATATTACTATATTGTACTATACTGTATTATATTCTTAAATATAAACTGTCATCCCAAAATTTTGTTAATATTTTATTAAACTAATTTTAGTTGCATACAGTAATACCATTGAAATTTCTATTATATTTTCAAGCTACTGAAAGGTCATGAACATTTTTCATATGTTGCTTCATGTTTAAGGGGCCTCATTTGCCATTGGGCAAGTTGGTACACTGACCAGTCTGCCACTGGTCAGAGGTCAAATTTTGGTTGCTAGAAGGATATCAAACCAGCAGAAACCAAACTTGCTTACTCGGGATGGAACAGGACAGAAAAAAGAGGGAGGGCATGTGGTGTGCAGATCTCCAGAGTGCGCAGAGAGAGCAGGACATTGAGAGAGGAGGGTGGCGCTTTTCCTGCATAGTAGGGGGGTGGGCTAGATGGCTCATGTGGTCTCTTCCAAATCTTTGATTCTGATTCTAGGAGGAGGATAGAGATGGCACTATAGGAGCAGCCATAGAAACCCCTTCCCGCTGCCCTTGCAGCATTGGCTTGTGTCTGGAAATAATAGGGGCTTTTTACAGTTAATTAAACCCAGATCCACCTAGTACACAACCATAGGAGAAGCTGCTGGAGCCCTTCTTACTACCCTTGCAGCATTCGCCTCAACGGGTCTTTGGCATAATAGGAAATTACAGGATGTTCTGCATGCAACCACTGGAGATTTTCAAGTATACATGTATTTGTGGATTTGCAAACAGATAGGCACTTCCTCTCCCAGATGGGAAATCAAAGCTTGTAATATGCACACATAGGCCCTCACAGTTGTATGAAATCCACATTGACCTAGATTATATGGCAGTGTGGATTCAGATAATCCCATTCAAAGCAGACATTACAAATTATCTGCCTTGATATTCTGGGTTATATGGCTGTGTGGAAGGGCCCAAAGAGAAACAACAACACAAATATTATGGGCTTTTACACACACCCTGTTATGAAGTGGGAAACGTTCAAACAATAATTTTCCCACCTTATCTGAAGAATATAACAGTTCTAAAGAAGAGTGACCAAAACATAACCTGTACTAGGGGAAATGTTCAATTGCTCAATATTATACACTTTTTAAAAGAAGCAACACTTTTGCCAGAATTAATAGAAGCTGACTACACTGTTTACTAGGCATGAGAAAAAAGTTATGAAAATGATTCGTTTCGTAAGAAATTGTAAGAAATGCTACTTTCGAGTATTTCCGCACCTGGAATGCCAACCAGGAAGTGGACTTTCTTTTTCGAACTTTGGGGCCAGGATTTTCTTAAGTGTCGTTATTAGGTCGTAAGGGGGGGCATAAGGGGGGGGCACCCTCCTTCTCTCTCACCACCCTCCAGCCTCCCTTGCCAATAAGTATTATGGCAAGGCAAGCCCTAAACTCGCTCCTTCTTTTGGCTGGAAGGAAGCCTGGAAAAAATGTAAACAGAGGATTACTCAAGTAAATCTGCAAAGGAGGGCACTTTGGATGAAGGGCCCTCCTTGTGGATTTACTGAGTAAACCTCTCTGTTTACATTTTTCCAGGCTTCCCTGCCTCTTCTGCCCTGCCAGGATCTAAAGCATCAAAGAGTATTGGCGTGAGAAACCCACCTAATGTATAATAGAATGAATGCTACTGTAAGTGCCGAATATTATAAGTAATCCACCTGGTCCTACCTACATTCCATGCACATGCAATAATACAGCAGTAATAACAATAACAAGAGGTAAAATTCAAACCGGTATTCTGACTGTCTCTCCTCATGCGGTAAACGGGCTCTTCTCTTATTAGCCCGGGAAATTAGCCCGAGAGGGAAAGCCAGCGTTTGCTGCTTGGGAGCACACATACATATTCTTGGGAGGGGATTTGCTGCAGAATCCCGGGCTCATAGAGAAGATTCTGCAGCAAATCCCCCAAAGAATATGTATGTGTGTGCACCCAAGCAGAAAACGCTGGCTTTTCCTGGCTAATTTCCGGCTCACAGAGAAGAGCCTGTTTGCACCGCATGAGGCAGGGACCAGTCAGAATACTTCGGTTTGAATTTTACCTCTTCTTATACCCATTGTTATTACTGCTGTATTATTGCATGTGCATAGAATGTAGGTATATGACCAGCCTGCAAACTTGGGCCCTCGCACCCTCCGGATCGGGGGTGAGAGAGAGGCAGCGAGGAGCGAGGGGGGGGGGCTCCTCCTTCTTTTCTTTTGCTGCTTCCAAGAATAGAATACCCACTCCCTCCCTCCTTCCCTCCCTCCTTCCTATTTGGAGAGTCCCATCTAGAATTCAGTGTGATTTATTCAAGTTTTGGCCTACAACTCCCAGAAATCCCAGCCAATTTACCAGCTGTTAGGATTTCTGGGAGTTGTAGGCCAAACCATCTGAATGCGCATGTGCTGGCATATGAACTACTAACGAATTTCGTTAGTAATTGTTACATTTTACAAATTGTTGGAAATTTTTTTGTAAGTATTCCAATTACTAAAAAAACCCCCCCCCCCCCACTAGAATTACGATTTGCTATATTTGGGTTCTAAACCATGCCTACTGTTTACTACAGGAGGCTCAAAAGGTTTCATAATGAGTTTTCAACTATTACAGTTTTTTGTTCTGCTACTTAGGCCCCTTCTACACTGCCATATAAAATCCAGATTACCTGCTTTGAACTGGATTATTTGGCAGTGTAGACTCAGATAATCCAGTTCAAAGCAGATAATCCGGATTATTTGATTTGATAATCCGGATTATATGGCATTGTAGAAGGAGGTTTAGTTTCCCTGGTGCAGTCATTTTACATTGAAAAGAAAATATAGACCACACACACACTGTGGGCACATGGACCCGTGGATAATAGTGACTCTACATTGTGACTATACTTGAGTAGAATCATAGTACAGAATTATACTGGGGCATCTATAGAGTCCCACAAATGCTTAAGGATAATGTTTTTGGAGCATGGATCACATTGTATTCCAAAATTTGTAAACGCCAAATAGAAAAAAAGTATAATTTTGCCCCAAAAAAGCCAAACCTGCAATCCACCCGTTATCCAGTGTTATAATCCTAGTTGTAATCCTCAGTATTCTCAAACAGAACTGAGAAAGACACCTTTCTGGGATGCAGGAAATTTCTGTATGGAAGTATAAAACTGGAATGGAGAACCCTATAGTCAACTTGACATTGCTGAACTTCAGCTCCCATTGATCTCAGTCCATATAGCCAATATGGCTAGATACAGACCAATAGTATCCCAGAGACCATAGATCTCCCATCTCTGTCACAGACAATCCTGAATCAGATAAAACAATGCAGCAGGTCATTTCCTGCAGTCAGAAGACAGCAGGGCATTTATACCAATAATGTATGTGTAAGTGGAAAATTTCACAATTGTATCATTATTATCATCTATCATTGTGAGAATTGCATCTATATCAAAACAAATATGATGTGTTGTATACTGAAGGTAATTACATTTACAACCAAAACCAAAATGCTTTGATTACCACGTTTTCTAGACTGTTAATAGTTTGAGTAGACATAGAACCATGTAGGAAACTTGGAGACTGTCTTTCCATCCCGACCCATGTAATTGCATCCATTAATTCTCTGATAATACTGAGCAGGCTGTATTTGCACACACAGCTGCCAAAGCAGACTTTATTAACATTCCTGTCAACTATTAGTGGCAAATGAGCCATTTCCTTTGGTGTCTCTTGGTCATTCTTGGCCTCGTTTTAGAGATATTCTCCCAGTCCTTGATGCACACATATACACCTGGACCAACTTACTTAATTTATTTTGTATGGGCCTTCAATTTCTTCCCCAAACTTCAGCTAAAGAACTGCGTACCAAAATTGATTACTCTGACATTATTTCTTCTTGGGCCAAAATTCGTATGTTTTAACTTGTGCCCAAAGAGAAAATGATTACCAGTCCCTTAATTGGGAAATTAATGGAAAACTCCATTTCATAATGTGAAGACCTAGACAAATCTCTTTCGCCTACAATGACATCTCATTGCATTAATTATCATAATAGCTCGGATTAAAACTCATCATCTGCATGAAGTTTAGGAACATCAAAGCAGAAAAGTGGACAAATTAAATTAATCTATTGGTAAAAATTATGTATAATATATTCCAGTTGTAGATTTATGTTGGGGATTTACATTAACACAATGTAGCCCAAACTATTTCCAACCCCCCAGGCTTTTGAGAACTAATTTTTCAGGGAAAAAGGGGCTATATAATATGTTGGACGTTTAGTTGTTATTATTGTTGTTTATTTTATTTTAATTGCTTTCCAGTTTTACGATGGTTTAGTTGCTTTTTAACTTGTGTTTGCTTCTTTGCTATTATAACTGTTGTAACCAAATTTCACTTCCAAACTCTGGAAAAGTCAACTCATAAATAAATATGCTAATTGATTATGATGATTAGTTTGCCCTGTGCAGAATTATAGTATCTCCACATCTACAGCAAATATGTTAACTTTATATATACTGATCTAGAGGGAGGTATCCAATTATGCATGCAATGAAATGAAATATTCTTACAAATCTGTGGGATTTTTTGTGTGTGTGTGTGTGTGTGTGTGTGTGTGTGTCAGGACTGACTTCTCTTCTGGTGTGAGAAAATTGACAGCCCAGGGGATGCTCAGATGTTTTGATGTTTTACCATCCTTGTGGAGGCTTCTCTCATGTCCCCACATGGGGAGCTGGAGCTGTCAGAGTGAGCTCATCCACGCTCTCCTTGGATTTGATTCTCTGACCTGTCAGTCTTCAGTCCTACCGGCACAAGGGTTTAATTCATTGCACCATTGAGGGCTCTTGTGGTTAATGCCAAATATATATGATTCTGAATAAACAAATATGTGGAAGGACAACTAAGTCAAAACACACTGGAACTAATGAAAGATATCAAAAGTTATAACCTTATGAACATCAATATCATATCAATACACATGCAAGATGCAGTACATCGGGAAAGTTACAATTAACACATCACAACTCTACAATAGAGAATATAGGCGCGCCACAGTACTCTTGGTGACATGGGACTCACAGATGGAACTAGGTACAGTATCTCGTAAACGTAACCAAAACCCGGAAATAAAGGCTCAGTCCGAGGAGAAGGGGTAATCCACAGGTAAGGGGTGAAAAGACCAAAGTAAATAATCCAGCCGTGTGCGTCCATCGCGTTGTAGAACCGGCCGCGCAGTTGCGCTAAGAGCCGGGGGGGGGGAGTTTGCAAAGAGAGCAGAACAAAAAAGCTGCGGCGAGATGCGCTGGGGCTCCTCCCTGGGTGAACTTGGCGTTTCCAGGAACCGAACGCTGCCTGGCTGCGCCAATGCGCTGAAAGCCGGTGAAGGAGGGCTGGTTATGGAGGAGGCGCCGAGGGTGGAAGAGGTATAGAGCTCCAAATGGAAGGACGCAAGGCACATGCGGTGGACGCACACGGCTGGATTATTTACTTTGGTCTTTTCACCCCTTACCCGTGGATTACCACTTCTCCTCGGACTGAGCCTTTATTACCGGGTTTTGGTTACGTCTACGAGGTACTGTACCTAGTTCCATCTGTGAGTCCCATCTCACCAAGAGTACTGTGGCGCGCCTATATTCTCTATTGTAGAGTTGTGATGTGTTAATTGTAACTTTCCCGATGTACTGCATCTTGCATGTGTATTGATATGATATTGATGTTCATAAGATTATAACTTTTGATATCTTTCATTAGTTCCAGTGTGTTTTGAAATATATATGATTGTCATAGGACACTGATTCTCAAAGTGGGCAGTACCACCTCCTGGTGGGTGGTGAGGTGATTCAAGGGGGTGATGGGATGCTCAGTGGAATTTGGGGGGCGGTGAACCCCTTTAAGGGGGCGGTGAATGATTGGCCATTTAGGACGGGTCACGCGGCCCTCTTCTTTGGCCCTACTCCCTTTGCTTTGACCCCCACACGCAGTGCAGTGCGAAGACTGCAGTGCAAAGGCCTCCGCATCCCCCGTCGGAGCCTCCCCGTCACCATGGAAGAAAGCGCGGCCTTTCCCGGTGGAGGGAGCGGAGGGAGCAGGAAAGCCCGGGGCTTCCACAGGGAGGCCAGGCCTCGCTTCTTCGTCCCCTCAGGCCGCGGCTGCCCATCCCCTCAGAGCCCTCTCTGGTGGTGGCATGCTTTAATTATGTTCAATTTGTAACAATGAAAATACATCCTGCATATTAGATATTTTCGTTAGAATTCGTAAGAGTAGCAAAATTATTTATGACGTAGCAACGAAAATATGGTTGGGGGTCACCACAACATGAGGAACCTTATTTAGGGGTCACGGCATTAGAAGGTTGAGAACCACTGCATTAATACATATATCTTTCTGTTTAATTGCTATTAAAATTTTTTAAAATGATTTCTAGGGGGGCGGTGAATAATTTTTTTCTGGAAAGGGGGCAGTAGGCCAAAAAGTTTGGGAACCACTGTCATAAGAGATGTCTGACTAGATTAATTCAAAGTGTCACTTGCTAGCATGTGCCATTAATAAATGTTTATATTTTTTATTTTCTGGGCCATTTGTTATTTCTGTAACCTCAAGCATAATTTTATTTCATTAGCTGACACTTAATGTTTCCACTGCAGATTAGTAACAAGCATGTTACTACATCTTTGTCAGAATGAAATGAAGCCATATCTTATCCTTGAAACTATTCTGAGCAGGTCTTAAAATAATGATGACTGGTTCATCTAAAAGCTAATGTCCCAAAATATGGGTTTAACCACCACTGCTATATCAAATAGTAAGAGAACTGGACATAACCAAATTGTGGGTGTCTATCAGGTATTTCATGTTTATACTGGTTTTGCTCCAAGGAGGTCATGGTGATGCCCATATTGGAAATCTGAATACTGGGATACAACAGGAGGCACTGGGTACAAATCCTCACCCAAGCTTGATGAATAGCTCATTGACAATTATTCTTTTTCACTATACCCAACCTCATAATGCTCTGAGTCTCCTTTAGAAGAGAAAAGGCAGGATATAAACACCTTTAATAAATACATCTTTCTATTCTATTTATATAATAAATGAGAATGGATGTATGTGGGGCAAGTATGTATGTTAGGAGTAGATTTCCTATTGGCTCCCAATTCCAGAGACCACTGTGATGCCCACTAATGACAGATCAGGACCAAATTTGGCACACAGAACCCCAATGTCCAACCAAAAATCCTGGAGGAGTTTGGGGGCAATTGCACTTGATTTTGGGGAGTTTTAATTCATCCACATCGAGAGAGCACTGTGAACACAAATGATGGCAGATCAGGACCAAACTTGGCACACAGACCCAACATGTCCAAGTTTCAATACTGATGGAGTTTGGGTGGGGGAGGGGGGAATTGACATCGGAATCAGGGAGTTGTAGTTCACTCACATTCAGAGAACACTGAAACCAGCCGACATCAGATCTGGACCAAACTTGGTACACAGTTCCAATGTGGCCAACTCTGAATACTGGCATGGTTTAGAAGTGATTGATCTTGCATTCTGGGAGTTGTAGTTCACCCTCATCCATAGAGCACTGACTCCACCGAATGACAGAACTGAACCAAACTGGGCAGACAGACCCAACATGGCCAACTATGAATGCAGACAGGGTTTGGGGGAGGATTGACCCACAATTTTGGGAACTGTAGTTCGCCCACATCCTTATGCATGCATACAAAACAAAAGCAAAGACTGACTTTCTCTCATAAACAGCCTTACAAATTACCTAAACTGGGCAGCACTGGGTACCTAAGCTAGTATCATCATAATTACAAGAAAAACATGGGAGGGCAAACATGGACATCACCATGAATTCTTTGGAGCAAAGCCAGTATGAACATGAAGCACATACTAAATAACCACAAAAGCATCAATGCATAGGATGGAAGCCACCAGATAGAGCAAATAGCCTTTTACCTTCTCGTGATCAAATACTGTGGTGGTATTTTGTTCCCTATCCAAACTATGATATTTTGTAATAGCAACAGGTGGTTCATATTGCCAAGGGCACTAAGCAGCACTCAAAGAAACACACACAAAAATGCCCCGTGGCCAGAAGAATTGTCAACAAGCTGGAACTCATAAGGCTGGTATGTCTTTCAAACTTTTGGTCTGGTTAGTAAACCCATTTGAGCTAAACTACCTTCTGTGCTTTGGAACCCTTGAAAAGTTTGAGAATATACTTTTTTCCCACCCAAGGAATGCTTCCGTGTGCTTTCATAGCAAGTGGGGGATGCTTTGCATGTTGACAACAGGAAAGGAAGGATTTCGTGGTCGTCTCTTAGTGAAGGTTTATGAATGGAAGTGCTTTCAAATGATATTGGCTAATCCTCATTAATTTCAGCTGCAGCAACTGCAGTGCTGAAAGTTGCTTCTGTATAGAAATGATGCGAGGAGAGCCTGAGGGCATAAATGTCACCGAGGCTTATCTGTATCCATGATTTCCCACCCTCCACCTTCCTCGCTTTCTTTCGCAAGTGAAGTGTGTGTGCATGTTTTTTTGGAGATCAACAATTTCGTGTCATTTGACTTAGACTTGCAAAACATGTAACACATATTATCATCATTTCAACACCTTCACAATGAAAGGTGGGTTTAGTATCAGGGTCTTAAAAAACAGATGTTGGCTATGAAAAGAGCTTATATAGAGAGCCATTACGAGAGTGTTCTTTTAATCTGCAAGAGACCCTCCTAATAGAATATTTCTTTTTCTTCTCACAAAAAGTGGCTTAATATTTCTATACAGTTTTTAAAGGCCATCCTTGAAAAAGGCTTCATTATACATGAGAAATCTGTGTAAGGCTGAAATCCTATATAAGCTTACCTGGAAGTGAGCCTCTTTGGCTCATTCCACTGAGTCAAAATGTATTATTAGTGAATAGAGGGAGGATGAGATGTGGGGGAAAAGTCCAGAGCACATGGGGAAACAAGGACAAACATTTTTTTCTTTCCATCCTTGCCTCCACCCCATTCATGCCACACACAAATCAAACTTGGAAAAAAATAATTGGTGCTAAAGGAAGTTTTTTTTCAAATTCAGTTTCCGGAAAGCAAAAAAGCAACAACCTGCAACCAGGGAGGTCTGGTTATCTGCACCTGGCCTCAATGTATAAGGCTATACTTCAAGTGTGTGTAGCACAAAACTGCTACATCCCTAGCAAGATTGTTCTCCCACAGCCCATCCTAGGCTGGTGGCCTTAAAGTCTGTTACGAGGGTTGAATGAAAAGTAATGCCTCCACCTTCATTACTTGGGTTTGGATAGGAATATTTTAATAAATCAAATGCCGAAATAATCCTTAGAATGTGCTTTTTAACTACCACTATTCACTTTTCCACATAATCACCAGACAATTGGATACCTTTCTGCCAATGATGAACAAGTTTTCTGAAGCCATCACGGAAGAAGTTGACACTCTGTTTTGGGTACCCATTGTGCACAGATATTCCGATAGCCAAGGAAAGCAAAAATGTCACCCACACGTTCTTGTGAAATGCCGATTATGCTTGAAATTTCTGTCTGAGTGATACGATGACCGTCCTGAATCAGTCTGTCCAATTTTTGCTTGAGAAACTCAGTGGTTGCTGTCACAGGACATCCAACTCTTTCTTTGTCATGCAAGTCAGATGTTCCCACCTCAACATCAGAGAGCTATCCTCCTTTCGGAGGGCCTGCAAAACAACGCTCTTCCGGCAGGCTTTCAATCTGGTGGCCTCTGATAACTTATGTTAACTCTCCTATTCTGGTTGGAACTTTGTTTTAAAACCAATTTTATTGTTGTACACTATGATTGTTTTTTAGATTATGTAAACTGCCCCGAGCCTGCGGGGAGGAGCAGTATAGAGATAGAAATAAAATAATAATAATAAAATAAACCTACTTGCCCAACAATGCACAGCACTCACATCAACACAATCACCATAAACAGCTTGCATTCTCTGATGAATCTCCTTTGGGTTGGCACCTTCTACTGTCAAGAATTCAATGACTGCACGTTGCTTAAGTCACATTGACCGACCATCTGCACAGGGTTCCATACTTTGCACTTTAACAACACAACCATTCTATGATAAGGCTTCCCACCAAAATGGAACTGTAGAGGAGAGTCTACTAAACAAGCCAGTATGTGCCGCATACCAGTACTACCATCTGTTGAGGAGTTACGAAAGTGGAGGACTTACTTTACATTCAACCCTAGTAGATTGCAACTCCAAACATCCCCATTCATCTTGGCCTTTTAAGATTTTAATATTACATATTCTGATATTGGGGCTAACTGGTAAGCCCAGATGTTTCACTTTGTTTTAAATGTCCCTGGAATTGTCATTGTCGTCATTACCATCAATGTCCGATCTTTTACTCAATAATAATACTAGGGCAGTTTACAGTGTGTTAAAGCCAGAACAGATCATAAGCACATGAAAACATCAGTGATACAATGTGCTGTGGTCTGCTAAATACCAAAACCCATGGATGCTCAAATCCCATTGTACAGTAGGGTGGGTCAAATGGTAATGCCTCCAGCACCCTAACTTTTATTTCTTTGTATTGTTGAAGGCTTTCATGGCCAGTATCACTGGGTTGTTGTGAGTTTTCCGGACTATATGGCCATTTCCAGAAGCATTCTCTCCTGATGTTTCACCTGCATCCATGGCAGGCATCCTCAGAGGTTGTGAGGTCTGTTGGAAACTAGGAAAATGGGATTTCTATATCTGTAGAGAATGTCCAGGATGGGAGAAAGAACTTTTGTCTGTCTGAGGTAGGCCACCTTGATTAGCATGTAATGGTCTGACAGTTTCAAGGTCTGGATTCTTACTGCCTGGGGAAATCCTTTGTTGGGAGGTGATTAGCTGGCCCTGATTTTACTTTTTTTCACACCTACTAGACTATCTATGCATGATATAACACAGGTAACTTTACTCTATTGATATAGTCTTTTTTCTGATTGATTGATTAAAACCATTAATCTGAAGCTAAACGAGTTGTCATTGAATTTCTGGAAAAAGAAGGTTGTGCAGCTAAGGAAATCCACAATCACTTGAAGAATGTTTATGATTTGGCCCCTTCTGATTTTTACCTGTTTGGACCTACCTGGTTTCAGATTCAACAACCTGAATGACGTTGAAACAGCTTTAAAATCATGGGTCATGAAGTAAAACCCCGAATTTTTCCAAAATGGTTTTGATGCCTGGGTTAAATAATGGCACAAATGTGTACAAATTGATGGTATGTTGAAGGTAATTTTGTGTAGAGGACAGTTCGGGCTATAATCTGTAACAATTTATGCTGTTATATGTTCATTCATAACGTTTTTATGACACAGGAGGCAAAACTTTTTGACCCATCCTCGTACAATGCCATAGTGAGATGGCGTTTCTTACATAACATGGGAAAATCCAGCTTTGCTGGTTAGAATTTTGTCTTTGCATTTTCAAGCTGTGGATGCAAAGCTCAACTCTCTCTGTGTGTGTTTTAAAAAGCAATGAAACAATTGCCATAATTAAACCATTAAAAAAATCCCCTCTTCCCACTCCATTGTAGACCCTTCCCTTTCCAACCCAACCCCTTCCACCCCTTTACATGTACTATTGTGTTGTGTTGTATTTGTTTTGTGTCATCTGCTAATAAACTTTTTTTAAAAATTTTAAAAAATTAAACCATTAAAAAATCTTTACAAAACAGGATATAAAAACTATAAAACAGCACACAGTTAAAAGCCCATTATGGTCAGTCCCTATAACTGGTTGAAATAGGAAAGTATTCACCTTTTGGCAGAAGGACAGCAAGAAGGGAATCATCCTCCAAAGTCTGATGTTTCGACATTAGGTGTTCTATAATTTTAATATGAATAGTTATATTACGTACCGACTGACTAAGGTACATTGTATGCGTACATTGATGGTTTAATAATAATACTAATACTAATAACATGTTTTGATTTTCACATTTATAAGAATACATGTATAAAAATACATGTGGCTTTGCTTTGCAGTGAACTACTTTGAGCATACTGTAAGACAGTGTTTCTCAACCTGGGGGTCGGGACCCCTGGGGGGGTCGCGAGGGGATGTCAGAGGGGTCGCCAAAGACCATCAGAAAAGACAGTATTTTCTGTTGTTCATGGGGGTTCTGTGGGATAAATTTGGCCCAATTTTATCATTGGTGGGGTTCAGAATGCTCTTTGATTGTAGGTGAACTATAAATCCCAGCAACTACAACTCCCAAATATCAAGTCTCTTTTCCCAAACTCCACCAGTGTTCATATTTGGCCATATTGCCAAGTTTGGTCTAAATCCATCATTGTTTGAGTTCACAGTGCTCTCAGGATTTAGGGAGAACTACAACTCCAAAACTCAAGGTCAATGCCCGCCAAACCCTTCCAGCATTTTCTGTTGGTTATGGGAGTTCTGTATGCCAAATTTGGTTCAATTCCATCATTTGTGAAGTTCGGAATGCTCTTTGATTGTAGGTGAACTATAAATCCCAGCAACTACAACTCCCAAAGAACATAATCACCCCTCCCCCCCCCCACCACCACCACCAATATTCAAATGTAGACACATCGGGTATTTGTGCCAAATTTGGTCCAGTGAGTGAAAATACATCTGGCATATCAGGTATTTACATTACTATTCATAACAGTGGCAAAATTTAGTTATGAAATAGCAATGAAAATAATGTTATGATTGGAGGTCATCACAACATGAGGAATTGTATTAAGGGGTCACCGCATTAGGAAGGTTGAGAACCACTGCTGTAAGAGGAAACATTGGCCTTGTCTACAGTGCCATATAAAATCCAAATAATCTGCTTTGAACTGGATTACATGGCAGTGTAGACTCATATAATCCAGTTCAAAATAGATAATGTGGATTATTTTTCTTTGATAATCTGGATTATATTGCAAACTATATTACAGATAATCTGGATTATATTGTAGAAGAAGCCATTCTTATCAAGCTTCTAATATTCTACTTTGAGTGCTTTAGCCATGTTGACCAAGACCCTATTTAAATCTGGGAAATCAACGTTTTAAAAATTGCATTGCACTCCACTTATACATGATGCATTTTAACTATTTAATTCTCTTTTTGATATAAATACAAGAAGGCTGACACACGAGGAACGGATGCAAATAACACAGAAAAATATATAACCCAAACCAAAAAAAACTACCCTAAAATTAAACTAGCATAGCAGACTAAAACAAAATAATTCTTCAAAACACCAACAACTTATAACAAAATGTTTACAGAAAATAGTCTTCATTATTGCCTTCGAGGAAAACCTATCCCAGCTGAATCTGCATTGAACTGCACTATACGAGTCAACACTGCATTGAACTATATTGTATGAGTCTGCACTGATCATATTGCACCATTTTAAACTGCATTATATAGCAGTGTAGATGGGACCTAAGTTATGTCTAGCCTAAATTCCACAGATTTTCATTTCCTCTAAATATAATGAAATCTGAACTGGAACATAACTGATATTCAGTGGGAAAGGATATAGTGTGTCCTTAGTAAAAGTCTACAGATAAATGTAAAGGCAAATATTCATCATGTATTTTGCAATGTTCAGAAGATAGTGTAGCTTAACCTGACTGACAAGAATTCATCAGATGACAATTCCATGGGAGAATGGATTAGATATACTGTCCATTTATATTAATTTATATGCCTACTCCATCATATATTATCAAAATCTTATTATTTTCCTCTCTAGAACCACGCGTGACAATCGGGAGGTTCACCTTAAAAAGATAAATCTTCAAGAAGACACAATTCAAAGTATCCCAATTGACATGATTTTGAGCTTCTTAATTCCAGAGCAGAGTGGTTTATTTTACCACCAGATACATAACCAGAGCACAACGAAGGAATAGGAAAGAGGTTGCTCACACCCACTGCACTGAAAATAGATTTGCATGACAGAACTATCAGGTAATCATTTAATTACAGAACAAGCAACAGTTCACAAAGAATTGAACTAGCCTATGAATATTTCTGAATGCAGTATTTTTGTATTATTTGACAACAGAGCTTTTCAAATAGCTTCCGAAACTATCCCCAACATTTAAAATGTTTTAAAGTGAAATATGGGGAAAGGAAGCCATTCTTAAACAAATACAGAAACCAATAAAGCCAAAATCTAGGTAAGGTTTAGGAGATTTGCTGTTGCCTTCCACTTGGGTTGAGAGAGAGTGACTTGCCCATGAACACCCAGTTAGTTTCTAGGGCTGAGTGTCCTACTCTATTCTCATGCCACTATACCCAAGCTTGCCTGTTTTGCTAAAGAAGTCAGTGTTAAGCTCAGTTTATGAGTGTTGATTTTCAAAATCCTAAATAGCCAGGACAAGTCTTTAACAATAAATTATTCTTAACCTTAGAATCATGACTTATTGCACCTTCACAAGCCCCAACAATGGTCAGAGAATTTCAGAGCTGTAATTCAATAACATCTGAAGACCCAAAGTTTTGAACCATTGGTTGGAAGCAGGGCCGTAGCCAGGATTTTTATTTGGGGGGGGGGGGGTGAGTCTGAGTGAGAGAGGATCTACCCTAGCAAACCTTTTGTATCATTATCCCAATACACCCATGCATATGGGATATATTGAGCATAGTAATCAGATCATGATATGAATACACATAACAGTTTAAATAATGTACCAGTAAGACTTTCTCGTGGACCACCCTGAGAATTGGGGGGGCTGAGCCCTCCACCACCTCCCCCGGCTACATAGCTGGAAGGATCTCTTCTACATGCAAGAACCTACTTCAGTCTCCAGATTAGCACCAAGGACTTTGTCAATTAATTTGTTCAATTGCATGTACAGCTGAACAACATGACTGTGGGGCTTTTCTCCCCGAAGGTCCTCTTTCTCAATAGGTGTTGAAAACCACTCTCTTCTATCAGCAAATGAATGATCCATTTTATTTTTTAAAAATAATTTGAAATAATCTAATTCTCGAATACAGTTTTGTTGTAACTTCTCTCTTTTGTGCGTGGGAGACCTTAAAATGTTGAGGATATATATTTAAAATAAAATAAAACTGTGAATGTACAAGCGCAACTTCACAATCACCCATTCCTTATTGAGCAAAAAGGCAGGGATGTCAAAGATAGGAGTGAATGTAAGCTAGGTGAAACTGAGCTGAGGTTGGCATGGTTTGCAAAAGTTAGCTCCTAAATTTTAGGATCTAGGGAAAAAAACATTTGGACCACAAATTGTTTCTTGAATCATCACTCTATACCAGTGATTCCCAACCTGTAGACTTTGGGCCACCAGTGGGCTTCAAGAACTAAAATATGGTTTGCGGCCTCACTCTTACTACACCGTTGAAATGGATTGACCTCAGATTGGTTTAGATTCTGGTTAATGCAGTCTTCATTGGACCTCACTAGGCCTTGGACCTCATTAGCCTTGTCATTTAGTTGCCACAGAGCCGATTCACCCATCCTTTGGGATAAGTGTCCAGTGTAAATGTGCCCTAGGAAAAGGAAGAGATCTGAAACTGGTTGGCTTTTGAAAAAGCAGAATTTTTTCCAGAGTGGGGTTGGGGGCAAAGGGGGGAAGAGTTGGCTTTGATGAATGCAATTCCAAACTCAGCTAACAGGAAATAACAAATCTAACAAATACTAAGTTCTATGCAGATGTTGCAATAGCAGTGAAGCTGAAAGGCCTGTGCCTCCAAGCTGAAAACCATCTTGCATTGCAAGTCAACCATTAATCCACTACAGTGGGTAAACTTAATTCATGGGTTAGCTGTCAGTTGAAAAAAGTATGTTGTTTCATGAATGGCATCAAGTTGTAATCTAATCTTTTTTGGCGTTGCACTTGGCTCAACATGCCTGGATTTCTCTGAAGTGAGAGAATGGAAAGAACTGCAGCAAGAGCAGAAATGTATACATTTTGAATGCCACTGTTTTAATGCTGGGTGGAAGATGTGTAGCCCCCAGATGTTGTGCGGCTGCAACTGTCATCAGCCTGAGCCAGTATAGCCAGTACTGAGGGATGATGGGAAATGCCATCCATCAACATCTTGAGGTCCACACATTCTACATCCTTGATTACTTGACCCTTCAGATGTTTTTGACTAAAGTTCCCACAAAATCTTACCCATGCTGCCTGGGCCTCTGGGAGAGATAGAAAACTTCCCTATATCTGCACTTGCTTTTAAAAAAAACAAAACACGCTGACTAGGAACATGACTAGGAAGTTTGTCTTTTCTGTGACCACTACAGTGTTCCCTCGCTACTTCGCGGTTCACTTATTGCTGACATGGTGTTTCGCAGATTTCAAAAAATATTAATTTAAAATATATATCATGGTATTTTTGCTGTTTTGTGGGGCATTTGCTGTCACCTCTCTCCAAGACCCTTTCCCTCCTCAGTCCTCCCTCCATTCCTCCCTCCAGCCTTGAAGGGCCTTTCCTTCCTTCCTTTCACTTTATTTTAAGTTTATAAGACTTAAAATAGTGTATAACTACTAAAATAATGTATAAATATTAAAATAAATAGAGCATTCCTACATTGCGGTTTTTCACTTATTGTGGGAGGTCCTGGAACTTCGCTAACCCCAGCAATAAGTGAGGGAACACTGTATATAATTTTCCTATTAACATTTGTTTATACAGTAGAGCAGGGCTGCCCAGGAAGTCAATCGCGATCAACCAGTTGATCCTGGGACCGAAGGAGGTCGATCCCAGCTGGATGGGGCACTTCTCAGAGGGAAGTGCCAAGCCCCGCCCCCTCACCTCGCTTCGGCACTCCCAGCAGCTGCTCCAGCCTTGAGGAGGGCAGGGCCAAGCCAGCCTTGTGCTAGCTATGCCATCACTGGCTTGGCATTGCCATCCTCAAGCCTGGAGAAGCTATTGGAAGCTGCAAAGCCAGGGGGAGGGGCTTGGCGAGGCCTGGCTCCGCCCCCGGCTTCCGCTTTACCAGCAGCTTCTCCAGGCTTGAGGATGGCAGTGCCAAGCCAGCCTTGTGCTAGCTATGTCACCACTGGCTTGGCATTGCCATCCTTAAGCCTGGAGAAGCTGCTGGGAGCTCCAGCCAGAGGGGAGGGGGCGGGGCTTGGTGCAGCCTGGCTCCACCCCCCTCTGGCTCCTCCCCTCTCCAGCCTTGAGGAGGTAAGTAGATCTTTCTGACTTGGGTTTATTATAAGTAGCTCGCATGCTGAAAAAGTGTGGGTACCCCTGCAGTAGAGTCTTGTATACCCAACATAAACAGGCCGGCAGAATGTCGGATAAATGAAAATGTTGGATAATACAGAGTCTCCTACTGTTCCCCTTCAAGCCGGCACTAGATACCTAGAATACTAACAACAGGGACTCAAAGGGTTAAAGCAAGGCAATGCCTCAGGGCTAGAGCAGCCCAGCAGGAAGTGCCCGGATACCTGTAATGGCAGAGGAGCATCAGAATCACAGAGGGAAGGAGGGAGGATACTTCTGCTTTCAGTCCTTTCTCTTTTCCCCCTTTCCTCCCTCTTCCTCCTCCTGGTCTTGCCTTTTTCACTTATTTGGAATAGAAAGAGAGTTGGGGAGTGCTCCTTTAATTGAAGGGGAAATGCAGGAGGAAAGGGGAGGTGTTGGATAAGAGTGCCAGATAAGATGGAATGTCGGATAAGTGAGGGTCGGATAAGCGAGACTCTAATATATTTGGCTGTACCATAACCATTGCTACACACAGAACT
Source organism: Anolis apletophallus (assembly GCA_030556195.1). NCBI lineage: Eukaryota > Metazoa > Chordata > Lepidosauria > Squamata > Anolidae > Anolis > Anolis apletophallus. The sequence goes on from JARBWK010000008.1 coordinate 75,670,534, forward strand.
ACAGCTTGGAGCATTTCTTTTACCAAACTAAAGTTAGCATTCCAACATCCTTAGTTAGCCATAATTATAATTTGTTAAAATCGTAGTATTTGCTCATTTTGGAAAGCAAAACTGATTTTAATAAAACATATATGAGTTTTCGAAGCCATTGGATTTGCCCAAAGGTTATTCCCTAATGGGAAAAGATAACAAAAATGACGGAAAATATTTCAAAGTACCACTACAGGTAGATTTTGATATGCCATTAATAGGAGTGATGAGTGATTTCATAATTAAAATAAAATAACAATTGTTCAAAAGTATGATTTGGTCAGGACAATTTTATGAGGATGGAAAGAAGAAAAAATGGGTGATGGAAAATTAGCATAGTTATCTATATGATCAGATCCAATTCCAAATTATAACAAGCATAGCAGGGGATGATACTCAAGGTTGCTGCTGAAGGGGGGGTCCTTTGTTGGGAGGTGTTAGTTGGCCCTAATTGATTCTCGTCTGAAATTCCCTTGCTTTTTGAGTGCTGCTCTTTATTTACTGTTCTGATTTTAGAGGGTTTTTAAAAACTACTGGCAGCCAGATTTTGTTCATTTTCATGGTTTCCTCCTTTCTGTTGAAATTGATTGATTGCTATGTTCAGCAAAGGGCAAGAGGGATCCTCTCACCTCTGCAGGAGTTTACTGTGTACCATGCAGCTGTAGACAAGTCTACATAGGAACCACCAAATGCAGTAGCCAAACACAAATCAAGGAATATGAAAGGCACTGCAGACTTGTTCAACCAGGGAAATTGGCTATAGCAGAGCACCTGATGAACCAACCTGGGCACAGCGTATTATTTGAGAACACAGAAATGCTGGACCACCCTAACAATCACGATGTCAGACTACACAGAGAAGCCATTGAAATCCACAAGCATGTGGACAATTTAAACAGGAAGGAGGAAATCATGAAAACGAACAAAATCTATCTACCATTATCAGGGGTGGATCTTAGTGGAGGCAAAGTAAGCAGCCGCCTCAGGCCGCCACATGGCCAAGGGCGCATCGGTCCACGGCCGCCAGGTTCGGCGCATCATTGCTGCGGGCGGCCGGCGTGCAGGCGGGAGGCTCCACCCCAGCTGTAAAATGTTTCCTGGCTTGTCCTTTTCATCCTCTTGGAAGTGCTCTATTTATTTATTTATGGCATTTTACCCCGCTCTTCTCAACCCCCGAGGGGGGACTCAGAGCGGCTTCCAAAAGGCATAATTTGATGCCTACATCACAATTGCAGTATAAAACACAATATAAAACCCTCCAGCATTTGACACTAAAATACATTAAAATACAATTATATTCACACATCCTATGCATTCTATTTAATAGTGCATGCGCGAAACTTTCACGCATGCACCATCGGGTCGGAGCACTTCTGGTGGAGGGAGTTGCTAAATGCACCCCCCAAGAGGCCGAAAAGGACACGCCAGGGAATGTTTTGCAGCCGGAGGCGGCAGGCTCCGCCCCAGCTGCAAAATGTTCCCCCATCCTTTTCATCCTCTTGGGAGTGCGTTTCACTACTCCCTCCACCAGACGCGCTCAGTCCCAATAGCGCATGCGCGAAACTAGCTGTTTGCATGCATGCGTGCCATCATCACCACACTGAAGACCTAGGGGGTGCCAAAAAAAAGTTCACTTACTGCAATTTTTACCTTCGTCCGGTCCTGACCATTATTATAAAAAAAAACTTCTAAAATCAGGAGAGTAAATAAAGAGCAACACTTAAAAAACAGGGGAATTCAGACAATAATCAATCAGGGCCAGCTAACACCTCCCAACAAAGAATTCCCCAGGCAACAACCAGCCAGGCTTTGAAGCTGCAAGGCTATTAAATACTAATCAAGCTGGTCAATTGCAACATTCACATGTGCCTCAAGCAGACAAGAGTTCTTTCTCCTACTCTGGAAATTCCACAGATATATAAACCTCATTTGCCTAGTTTCCATCAGACCTCACAACCTCTGAGGATGCCTGCCGTAGATGTGGGCAAAACATCAGGTGAGAATGCTTCTGGAACATGGCCACAGAGCCTGGAAAACTCACAGAAACCCAGTGATTCTGGCCATTGAAGGCAGATATCGGGAGAGTTGATGCAATGGAGATGTATGGATACTGCTTGCAAAAGGACTGACCTTGCAGGCAGAGGGGGGTCGGCTTTGCCAGCCACCAGCCATGAAGATCTGTGGTAGGCGTATCTGTATCGCTTGTTATCCACTGGAACGATATCCATAAGCACAATGAACTTTGCTTCTGGATCCACGCCCGAAAAGGAAACCCTGATGGTTGGAAACATTCTTCTGAAAGACACAGAAGTAAATGACATGATACATATATAAATAAGAAAGCAGAGAAAATAACCCCTTTGAACATGAGCAGAAACAGACATTTAGTGCAGCCACCAGAGAAAAACAGGGAAATTCCAAACATGCCTGCATTTCTCTGTTTGGGGATATTTAAAACAAGCCATATCTCCCTACTGTACACACGGACTGAAATCACTCCATATTTTAAACATTTTAAATGTATAATAGGAAGGGTTAGGTTCCATCCGAGGCTCTCGTTGCCATCTGGTTCTCAGGCAGCCTAAGGAAAATGTTGCATACCATAAAGATTTCTAAACTCAGGTACTCAGATGTAAGTGAGCTGTAACTCCCAGAATCACCACCAATAGTGACCCAGGATTAGTGGCACATGGGAAGTTTTAAATGTACTTGGGTCTTCACTATGACAGCAGAGTAGCCACCATAATACTGGTGACCAGCCTGCTATCTGAGAGGTAAAGGTAAAGGTTTCCCTTGACATTAAGTCTAGTCATGTCTGACTGAACTTCTAAGCTGAAGAGCTGGCATTGTCCATTGACACCTCCAAGGTCATGTGGCCAGCATGCCTGCATAGAGCACTGTTACCTTCCCATAGAAGCGGTACCTATTGATTGTTGTGTACCTATTGTGTTGTTGTGTTGATGGTCTTGACCTCATGTAAGCTGCCCCTTGCTTTTGTGACTCATGTAAGCTGCCCCAAGTCCTTATTGGAGAGATGGTGGCGGGGTACAAATAAAGATTATTATTTATAGATTTATTGATCTACTCACACTTGCATGTTTTCGAACTGCTAGGTTGGCAGAAGCTAGGCTTAAAAGATTTGAACCGCCAGCCTTTCGGTCAACAAGTTTGGGAGCTCAGCGATTTAACCCGCTGCACCACTTTAACTGTTTTGCTATCTGAGCAAAATGGTTAAAGCTGGCCATCTCCAGATGTTCTTGCCTACAGCTCCCACCATCCCCTAGCTTACCTGTCCAAACGTATCTCCCCTTATGAACCACCTCATCTGGGGAGACCCTGCTTTCAGTCCCACCTTGTTCACAGGCATGACTGCTGGGGACGAGTGGCAGGGTCTTCTCAGTGGTGGCCCCTCAGCTGTGGAACTCCCTCCTCAGTGACATTAGACCAACCTCCTCTCTCCTGGCCTTGAGAAAGAATGTGAAAGCATGGCTTTGGGATCAAGCCTTCAGGGAATAGTGCAGTGCAATAACAGATATGGAATATGTGCAATCACTATTGGAATGGCCCTGGACTACAATTATGGATAGTGTGGTTTTTAATATTGAATGCAATGTATTTAAATGTTTAATATGTATTAATTTTAATATTTATTGGAATTGCAGGTTGCTCTAAGGCATTGAATAATTCCCTACATGTAAGATGCCTTAAGTCCCCTTCGGGGTTGAGAAAAGTTGGATATAAATACAGTAAATTAAATAAATAAATAAATGTATCTGTTAAGCAACAATTTGATACTGTCTGCAATAATGTTTTGAGTTCATCCATTACATTTCTAAAAACATGTATATACTTGTGACGTTTTAAGTATATATATTTAAAATACTGAGTGTGAACATGATAAATCTCTTTACATTACATTACATGTGCGTCAATTTGGCAGGAAGCTGTTCTTGCTGAGGATTGCCACTAAGTTTGGCAAACCCAGCTTTTCTACTAATTAAATAAAAACAGAATGCTCTGATCTGAAAACTCTACATTACAAAATTTACTTCAAAGTATTTATAATTAGAGCAATGACTACAAAGTCACATCTATTTTTTTCAGTCTCTCCTTTCATTCCTCAGCTTTTAAACTTTCACATAGCTCTTCACTTACAGTAAGATATGGTGCATGCCACTCTCAGAAGGCAATGCCGTCATCCAACACACCTTGTGACTCCAGTGTGATCACAAGAATATCTGCCAGAAAACTTTGCAGGCCCCTTCCAGAATTAGTATCCAAGACTCTGTGCTTTTGCCACCGACAAACCCATGATTAGCAAGTGGTATGAAACTTACCAAGATATCTTATAAAGATCTTGCAGGCAATTTCCCCATTGCCATACATATGTAAACGGACAAAACATAATACCTCAAACACAGTAATATTTAATGGGGAAAGTTCACACATTCAGTTGTGTGCTATCTTGTATCCTGGTGTAATGGGGTGATAAGATACTGACAGCAGACAAACACAACTCAGATGTTTGAACTTTAGGTGGACAAATCTTGATCATGGTAACATATTCCTTTCTCAGAATTTTTAATTAATGCTAAAACATTAAGGTTTTTTTAATCCCTCTCTCTTTGTTTCCTTTAAAATGGTAAAGGCAAAGTTTTCTCCTTGACATTAAGTTTAGTCGTGTCTGACTCGTTGGGAAGGGGATCTCAATTTCTAAGCTGAAGAGCCAGTGTTATCCGTAGACACCTCCAAGGTAATGTGGACAGCATGACTGCATGGAGCACCATTACCTTCCCGCCGGAGTGGTACCTATTGATCTACTAACATTTGCACGTTTTCAAACTGCTAGGTTGGCAGAAGCTGGGGCTAACAGCAGGAGTCACCCTGCTCCCCAGATTCAAACCACCAACCTTTTGATCAGAAAGTTCAGCAGCTCAGCAGTTCAACCTGCTGCACCACCAGCACTTTAAAGTTGCCATGGCATAAACAGTCACCTGAGAATAAGCCCCATGGGATGACATTTTTGCAGGATTTATAGGATTGCACTGTTATGAATTATACCTTGTGCTTTCATACAAACACACACACCTCTTGGACAAAATACCTTTACATGGCACCTCCCAATACTCCAAATCTACCATGGTCACAGGCAATGCTACCTGGGGGTTCTGGGAGTTGTAGTCCAAAACAGTGGGTGTATAGGTATTAGGCCTGTTTGATTTTAAACAATGGTTCAAAATTTGTTCCAGATGTAGGGGGCGCTGGCGCTTCGAATCTGAATGACTTCTGAAATTTTCCAGAAAAAAATTGGAATTTCCCGAATTAATTCCAAAATTTTGGAATGGCTCCATTAATAGTAGGCACATATGTTTAACCCAGTTTGGATGCAGATGTCCCCCAGTTCTGACACGGAGGGAAGCCATCCCCATCCAAACTGGGTGTTTTCAACCCAGTTTGGATGCAGATGTCTTTCCTCCAAGTCAGAACCGGGACGACAGCCATGTTTAACCCAGTTTGGATGCGGCTGTCACCCCAGTTCTAACATGGAGGTAAGGACATCCGCTTCCAAACTGGGTTAAACAGCCAATGAGGGGAAAACACCTTGGGAGGGGTGGGAATCTAATGCAGATACTTTTCTGAAAATGGCGGTGGTGGCCTCAAAATGGCAAATTCACTTACATCGCTTCGAAACAGCTTCAAAAGTGAATTTAATCCGAATTCATTCCGATTTTATGAGCATTCCAACGAACCTACCCAGGCCTAATAGGTATGGATATTTGTTAAAGACTTTGCATCCAGTTGACTTCAAACAATTTACCTTCCTGATTTTGTGATGATCATCTCAGTCCCCAGTTCATGGAATTTGTCCCAAAGCTCCTTGGTCTCCAAACTGCAGGAGATCTTGGCCATCTCTTCACTGGGAATGACGGGAGTGGTGGGGATGAGGGGTTCTGTGCACAGGGAAGAGGGGTTGCTATTATTGCCGAAATCTCCATGCGTGTCCAAACTAGGCAGTTCATTCAGCGCTTGAGAACAAGATGACTTCTCCACAAATTGCTCTGAAAGGAAGACGGAGAAAAGGGGTGATGTTGAAAAAATAATCCCATAAAGAAACGAATTATCGCATCAGAGAGAGAAAAGCAAGATCACCCAAACGGCAATAAAGGAGGATTCCATCACAGAGCTTAATAACCAGAAGTGAAACTGACAATCACAAAAAAGTTCTGTCTCCCCCAGAAGTGAAATTGGCAGACATGATATTGACAACTTCTTTATCACCGAAGATTGGAGACACATCAATACTGATCACTTAGATTAGTTTGAAACTGGTCTTGAGCAGTTTTGCTGTGCAGATGATTTGATTATCAACCCTGGAATCAGTTTGAGGCCAGGATAGTGAGTACATGCCCCTCAGCGGCCAACCTCAAACCTATTCTAATATCTCCACAAGAGACACAGCAGATATAGGGATGCCTTTTTCCCAATTTCCTCCTCTGGAATCCACATGTGCAGATCAGTGGACCACTTTGGATGTCTGCATAGCAATTTGCATTCTGTAAAGCTAATTTTGCTGTGTGCTGTGTTTATACTACATCGGCCTTCCCTTGTCCTCTACATCGGCCTTCTCTTGTTGGTGATCTGGAAGCTTAAGCTGGTGCAGAACGCTGCAGCCAGGCTGGTGGCAGGCCTTCCATCTCGCTGTCACACCACGCCTGTCCTGCGCAGACTGCACTGGCTTCCAATAGAGCACCAGATCATCTTCAAGGTGCTGGTTCTGACCTTCAAGGCCTTGAATGGTCTGGGGCCAGTGTACCTAAGGGACCGCCTCTCCCAATACAATCCCCCTCGACCACTGCGATCTGAGTTTCAGAACCTCTTGGTGGTACCTAGCTGTCATTCCATCCATCTGTCTACAACACGGAGGAGGGCTTTCAGTGCCGCTGCGCCGGTCTTGTGGAACGCCCTTCCATTCTCAATTCGAGCACAGACCGACCTGCTAGCCTTTCGCAGGGCTTGTAAAACCCTCCTGTTTGTCCAAGCCTTCGGTTCATAGATATCTCTAGGCCATGACTACAATGCAGGCCTAAGAGTTATTTTAATGTATATCTGCTGCTGCTTGTTTTAAATGTTTTAAATTTTAATATGTGGACATCGGTCCGTTGTTTTTACAGTGCTTTTATGGTTTTATGTGTATGTATGTCGCCCCGAGCCTCTCGGAAGGGGCGACTAATAAATCGAAACAATAAATAAATAAATACTAGAGCAGTGGTTTCCAAACTTTTTTGGCCTACCGCCCCCTTTCTAGAAAAAAATTTACTCATCGCCCCCCTCAAAATTATTATTTTTAAAATTTAATAGCAATTAAACAGAAAGATATATGTATTAATGCAGTGATTCTCAACCTTTCTAATGCCGTAAGCCCTAAATAAGGTTCTTCATGTTGTGGTGACCCCCAACCATATTTTCGTTGCTACTTCATAAATAATTTTGCTACTCTTACGAATTCTAATGCAAATCTTTAAAAGGTAGGATGTATTTTCATTGTTCCAAATTGAACATAATTAAAGCATAGTAATTAATCAAAAAACAATATGTTTGGGGGAGTATGGACAGCGGATGATGGAATTTGCAGTACCTTCAATCGATTCAGCTCTGATTTCCACAGACCACTGAGACCCCCATAAATTACAGAACTGGACCAAACTTGGCACAGAGAACCCACATGACCAACAGAAAATATTGGAGGGGTTTGGGAGGAATTGGCAGTGATTTAGGGGAGATGTAGTTCACCTACATCCAGAGAGAACTGAGAACCCAAACAACTATGGATCTGGACCAAACTTGGCACGAATACTCAACATGCCCAAATTTGAACATTGGTGGAGTTTTGAGAAAATAGCCCTTCTCATTTGGGAGTTGTAGTTACTGGGATTTATGGTTTATCTACAATCAAAGAGTATTTTGAATTACACCAACAATGGAATTGAGCCAAACTTGGCACACAGAACCCCCATGACCAACAGAAAATACTGGAGGGTTTGGAATGAATTGCCTCTGCTGGGGAAGGCTGCACTTTCTTCCGCGGTGGCGGTGAGGCTCTGCCAAAGAACACAGAGGCCGTTGCACAGCAGCCTTCAAATTGCACTGCATGTGGGGGTCAAAGCAAAGGGGGGGGGCAAAGAAGAGGGCAGTGCGACCCCTCCTAAATGGCCAATTGTTCACTGCCCCCTTAAAAGGGTTCACTGCCCCCCAAATTCCCCTGAGCCTCCCACCGCCCGCTTGGATCGCCTCACCGCCCACCAGGGGGTGGTACCGCCCACTTTGAGAATCAGTGTACTAGAGCATACTAGAGACTTCATTTTGGATTTTCCCGTGACTTTACTTGTGTCCGATTACGGGGCTTAAAGCAATGCAGTGCATTTTTTCAACTTGCATGGCCTAGCTGCTGTGTTTTGGAGGTAGCTTGAAGCTGCATTAAATGGTCAATGGTTCAATTCCATCGTTGGTGGAATTCAGAATGCTCTTTGATTGTAGATTAACTATAAATCCCAACAACTACAACTCCCAAATGACAAAATCAATCCTCGTCCCCAACCTCATCAGTATTCAAATTTGGGCATATTAGGTATTTGTGCCAAATGTGGTCCAGTGAATGAAAATACATCCTGCATATCGGATATTTAAAGTATGATTCATAACAGTAGCAAAATTACAATTATGAAATCGCAATGAAAATAATTTTGTGGTTGGGGGTCACCACAACATGAGAAACTGTATTAAGGGGTCACGGCGTTGGGAAGGTTGGGAACCACTGCTCTAATAAGATACAAAAGTGCAGATATCGTTTAAAGAAATGCCAGGCCCACAAAGTTTTGCAGAGATATACTATAATTTTGGCCACATTCTTACTGTAATAAGTGGTTGCTATACCATGTCAGGATATATGAAAGAATTCTCTTCATTTAAAAAATGTAGATAGAAAACTACTTTGTTGGAGTTCAGTACTAGCTATGGCAGTTTTCTAAGAAGATATATTTATTTATATGTGTGTGTGTGGGGGGTCAGGTGAGTTTTATCTTGCAGCCCAAAACATTACAGTCCAAGAAAAGGTTTTAACATTTCACGGAGGCCCAACATTGCAGATTAATGTCAAAGTGATAGTAAGAGAAGACACTTGGGATACATAGTGACCTGCTCACAAAGGATTACCACAAGATACATATCTTACGATACAAAAATGGCCAGAAAAGTTTCATCTCTTCCTTCTAATGAATATTGATGAATGCAGGGTGGAAAAGTTAAGAACAGTCAATCTGAAATACAGTGTGGATATTTAGAAGAGGAAACGAGTCAGCAAAAGCAATTGCAAAGACTCCTGTGTAGTAAATTTGATTTGGCAAGAACTTTGGTAGGACAGGGCATTGAAAATTAAGACTCACAAGGGGAATATTGTGGGACATGTACATGTATCTAACTTTTATGGGACAAAAACATATTACATGGGGAAAAGGTGCTAATGTTTTGCCATCATCTTGGATTTCAAGGTGAAATTGAGGCTATCATTCTATATATACTGTATTTTTTTCCATTCGAAGACTTACTTTTCCATATATGTATCCATGTGTGTGTGTGTGTGTGTGTGTGTGTGTGTGTGTGTGTATGTATAGAGGGGGGGGCTCTAAAAATGAGTTGCGTCTTGGGATCTCAGGTGTATCTTAAGTATTTTTGTTGCCGGTGGTGGTACTGAAATAAGGGTGTGTCTTACAATTATGTGTCTAACAACTGAAGAAATATGAGCATGTGGTTGTACTGAAATTAGAGTGTGTCTTACAGACGGTGGTGCCTAACAATGGAAAAAATGCAGGAGGCTTACTGTTGTTGTGTACTTCAAGTCATTTCTCAGTTGTGACGATCCTAAAGCCACACTATGGGCTTTTCTTGTCAAAATATGTGGGGTTGCCTTTATCTTCCTCCAAGGCTGAGAAATTACAACTTGACCAAAGTCATCCAATGGGTTTCTATGGCCGAACGGGAGTCCAGACAAAAACATAATGCATAAAACCTGGTCTACAGAGAAAGAAAAACCATCCTCCAGTTTAAACTGGTGGCTTTTATTCCTCTTGGTGCAAATGGAATATTTCCACTGAAGATTGTTTGAGGTTTTACTTCCATGCGCTTGTTTGGAAGCAAGTTTTGCCTTAGATTTCAGTGGGACCTCTATTTTAAGTGGGTAAGTGGGCCACTAAAGGGCCCTGGTTCTGTGTATTCTCATCAGTGAAATGCACAATTCAGTCCCAGAACCTACAAAGTTTCTCCCAAGGAGATTCTGCACTTCTGGGACACCTTAACCAACCTACTGACTGGAATATTTTAGAAAGAAAATGATTTTGGAGGGACTGTGAGTTTTAAATATATTTTAATTGTATTTTAAGTTTATATCCACACCCTAATACTTTTTTAAATTGTTGTATTTGCTTTGTTTATTAGCTTTTGTAGTTGTTAGCTACCTTGAGGCCCCACAGTGAGAAAGGTGGGATATACATAAAGTTGTTAATAGCAACAACAACAACCTATAACATGATTTTTGTTCCTGGGTTATAAATGTCATTTCCTAATTGGTTCTATCATTAAAAAACATGGGAAAGGTTTATTAAAACTGAAATAACTTTTGTTTTCATGGGAAATCCTGTAGCAGATTTTGTGATAGTTTTTCAATTAATATCTCATTGGAGTCTGGACCAATTCAAAATAGTTTGTGGCAGCTACAAAAGAAGTATAGCAACTACTTTAAAAGTAAGTACCACACAATTAAACCAGAATGACACTTTCAAACCAGGAACAGTTTTTTTAAAAAAAGTTACATATTGTAGTAGTAGTAGTAGTAGTAATTATTATTATTATTATTATTATTATTATTTACCAGACCTTGTATAGGTTATGTACTTTTTAATGTCAGGAGCGACTTGAGAAACTGCAAGTCGCTTCTGGTGTGAGAGAATTGGCCGTCTGCAAGAACGTTGCCCAGGGGATGCCCGGATGTGTTGATGATTTACCATCCTTGTGGGAGGCTTCTCTCATGTCCCTGTATGGGGAGCTGGAGCTGATAGGGGGTGCTCATCCATGCTCTCCCCCATATTGGAACCTGCAACTTGTCGGTCTTCAGTCCTGCTGGCACAAGGGTTTAACCCACTGTGCCACCGGGGGCTCCGTAGATTATGTACTGGTTAGTACTTGGATGGGAGACAGTCAACCAATGCAAGGCTGCCGGTGATGAATTTTAACTTTGATATTTTTTTTTAGTGCTGTTTGGGTTTTGTTCAGTTGTAATGTTTCAATATATGTATATTTTAAATTGTATACTAATGCTTTTATGTCAAGCTGCTTAGAGTCCCCTTTGGGGAGATAAAGCAGGGTATAAATAAATATAACAACAACAACAACAACAACAACAACAACAACAACTGTATTTGATGGGACTGACAGCAGTTTCCAACATTTATGGTAAACATTCAATGCCAAAATTTGAAAAACATACAAATTAAATAAAATAATAATGAATAATAACCTCTATTTATTACTGTTTGGGCTATTGTTTGTTTTTAAGATGTTTGTTTTATGTTGTTTATGATGTTTTATAATTTTATTGTCTTGTGTTTTTAATCTATGTCTGATTGGGTTTGATCCCCATGTAAGCCTCCCTGGATGGAGGCAGGATACAAAAATAAAGTTATATCATCATCATCATCACTCTTTTGAGTATATCCCACTTTTTAAAAGTCTATACAATCCATACCAGCAAAGGGCTGCTCTGAGGTAGCGCTTCTTAAGCAGGAATGTTTTCCACACTATACCAAGGACTGGCAACATGTTTGTGCCCATCAGCCACAACTGATGCCTGACTGTAACATTTCATCTTTCCCCAGCCCCAGAGCCACAAGTGCTGTTGACTTACAATTCCCATCACCCCCAGTCTGCATCCTCAGAAATGATGGGAGCTGTTGGTCAATAACATCCACATCTGGGGGCCCAAATTGAGTAAAAACTAGAGCAATTACCTCTATGTACACACACATACATAGACATATATAATATAAATCTACATTGTTACTTGTATATGTCAATCTATATGCATGTTGTTGCATGTTGTGTATTTGTTGCACTACTAGTGCATTTATAAGCCTCCCCAAGTCCCTTCTGGGAGGCAGTGACAGGATAAAAATATATCATTATTATTATTATTATTATTATTGAGTCACCTACGGGCTGAGAAAGGCGGTATACAAATACAGTAAATAAAATAAATAAATTATATACATATACAGGGTGGGTCAAAAAGTTTTGTCTCCTGTGTCATAAAAAAAACCCTTTGTGAATTGACATATAACAGCAGAAGTTGCTACAGATCATAGCCCAAACTGTCCACTGTTCAACATACCATCAATTTGTATGCATTTGCACCATCAAAACCTTTTTGGAAAAATTCAGGGTTTTGCATCATGACCCATGATTTTAAAGCTGTTTTAATGTCATTCCAGTTATTGAATTTGAAACCAGGTAGGTTGTCTTTCAGAGGTCCAAACAGATTAAAATCAGAAGGGGCCAAATCATAAACATTCTTCAAGGGATTTCCTTAGGTGCACGGCCTTCTTTTGCCAGAAATGCAAAGAGGGCTCTTTCTTTTAGCTTCAGATTCATGGTTCTAATCAGTCAATGGGAACAAGAAAAGACTAGATCAGTAGAGGAAGGTTCCCTCTATCATATCATGCATAGATAGTCCAGTAGCTGTGAAAGAGAGAGAAAAGTTCAGAGTGATTGAGGCATTACTTTTTGACCTGCTGTGGTATACAGTATAGTTGGATCTCTGTATCCACAGATTCTCCTTAGATAATTGGGCCTCCATATCCGTGGATTCTCCTTATATAATTGGACCTCCATATCCGTGGATTCTCCTTATATAGTTAGATCTCTGTATCCACAGATTCTCCTTATATAATTGGACCTCTGTATCCACAGATTCTCCTTATATAGTTGGACCTTTGTATCCACAGATTCTCCTTATATAGTTGGACCTCTGTATCCACGGATTCTCCTTATATAGTTGGACTTTTGTATCCACAGATTCTCCTTATATAATTGGACCTCTGTATCCACAGATTTTCCTTATATAGTTGGACCTCTGTATCCACAGATTCTCCTTATATAGTTGGACCTTTGTATCCACAGATTCTCCTTATATAATTGGACCTCTGTATCCACAGATTTTCCTTATATAGTTGGACCTCTGTATCTGTGGATTCTCCTTATATAGTTGGACCTCTGTAACCACGGATTCTCCTTATATAATTGGACCTCTGTAGCCACGGATTCTCCTTATATAATTGGACCTCTGTATCTGCGGATTCTCCTTATATAATTGGACCTCTGTATCCACAGATTCTCCTTATATAATTGGACCTCTGCATCTGCAGATTCTCCTTATATAATTGGACCTCTGTATCCACAGATTCTCCTTATATAATTGGACCTCTGTATCCACAGATTCTCCTTATATAGTTTGACCTCTGTATCCACAGATTCTCCTTATATAGTTGGATCTCTGTATCCACAGATTCTCCTTATATAGTTGGACCTCTGATTCTCCTTATATAGTTGGACCTCTGTATCCGTGGATGTCCTCTATGGCAGTGTTTCTCAACTTGTGTGCCGTGAGCGATCATCAGGTGTGCCGTGGGAAATTGGAACCTCCAGGAGGGGGGGGGGGGAGTCTAGTGTGTTGAAGTATAAAAACCCTAAGAAACCTACCTCGATAAAGACACAAAATTACAAACACCCCCTCCCCACCCGTTGTCTACTTGGTCTCTCCCTCTCCATGCATTGGGAAGGCCCGCCTCCCTTTCCCCAAGTAGAGACCTCCTCTTGCCTCCTGTGTGGGAAGTTTGGCCCAGTTCTATCATTGGTAGGGTTCGGAATGCTCTTTGATTGTAGGGGAACTATAAATCCCAGCAACTACAACTCCCAAATGTCAAGGTCTATTTCCCCTGAACTCCATCTGCGTTCATATTTGGGCATATTGAGAATTCATGCCAAGTTTGGTCCTGATCCAACATTGCTCTCTGGATATAGGTGAACTACAACTCCAAAACTCAAGGTCAATGCCCACCAAACTCTTATAGCATTTTCTCTTGGTTATGGGAGTTCTGTGTGGGAAGTTTGTGTCTTTCTGCCATTCCTGCCAGGATATCTATGTTGAGTTCATCGAAACAGGCCCAGGTTTCACATTGAGTGTATAAATACATTTTAAAAACATATTAGCTATATGTATTACTGTGTTAGAGTGTCATTTTGGTTGCTGGTGTGACCCAGGATTTTGCAAATGTAAAAAAGTGTGCCGCAGCTCAAAAAAGGTTGGGAAACACTGCTCTATGGATTAAAGGACCCATGAGGCTGATGTGACCCTCAATGTGAATGCATCTGATACTCCTGCTCTAAAGCAACAGAAAGGGTCGTTCCCAAATGGGGTTGATAATAGGACATCAAATGCATCTTTTCATTTGTGTTTTCTACAGCAATTAATTCAACCACTTCAACACACCAACCAAAAATGACACAAAATGACACTCTAACACAGTAAAGAACGGCTGGGGTTGGTGGCCTGCTGGGAGCAGCTGCTGGGAGTGCCGAAGCCGGGGAGGGGCGGAGCCAGGCTGCGCCATGCCCCACCCCTACCCCCGGCTTCACGTCTCCCAGCCTTGAGGGGGCAGTGCCAAGCCAACAGTGCCAGAGCCAGCACAATGCTGGCTTCGCACTGTCCCCACAAGGCTGGAGCAGCTGCTGGGGGAGGGGGCACAGCCAGGCCACGCCATGCCCCACCCCCTTCCCCCGGCTTCAGCTCTCCTACAGGCCGTGCCATGCCCCTCCCCCTCCCCCAGCTTCAGCTCTCCTACAGGCCGCGCCATGCCGCCCTCCCCAGCTTCAGCTCTCCTACAGAGGAGGAGCATGAGCGGTGGATGGCTTCAGTGGGTGGGGCTCCTCACGCGCTTCAGCGAGCGAGGGCGAGAGTCATGGTGGGAGTCATGGCGGATTGAGGCTGGCTGGGGAACGGGCCAAGGAGGCGGCGCCGGACCCTTCTTCTTTTCTTCGCCACTGCCTGGCCTTTCCTCCTCCCCAAGCAGCAGGAGTTCAGCAGGAGGGGAGGAAGGGGGGGCAGAGAGATTTTCTCGCGGCACAGCAGGAGGTCCGTCACGGCACACTAGTGTGCCACGGCACACTGGTTGAGAAAGACTGCACTAGAGAGAGAAAAATCCAATTAAAATCCGGTTTCTGCCTCCTGCAGAATTCTGGGATATGTAGTTTAGTGAGGCTGTTAAAGGCTCCTCCCTAAACTACAAAGCCCAGAATTTTGCAGGAGGCAGAAACCAGATTTTAGGTGGATTTTTTTTCTCTCTAGTGAGATGAGGCCTTTGTGGTACAGTATTACATTTACTGCAAAAGCAACAACAACTAAAGGAAAGCAAATAGGGACATTCTTCGGAGGATTCGGAATACAAACCAGTGAAAAGGTGGATTTTTCTCTCTAGTGTGATGAAGTGGAAAGAAGACAGTTGTTAAGACCTGAGCAGGGCTGCTGAGTTGGATTGTATATATTTTATTAGGGCTGTAATGGTTAAAAATCGTCCTATATTCAATTCTACCTTGATGTTTATACGTCTGGGTTGTAAAGCGTACATTGTATTGTTGTGAGTTTGAGTTTCCACCTGGAGAAAACGGGAAAGGGAGAAGAAGCAGAAGAATAGAAGAAGATGGGTGGAAAGAAGAGGAAGAGAAAGAACAGAAGGAGATGAGAAAAGAAGAGAAAGAAACGAAAAAGAGGAGGAAGAGAAAAAGAGGATTAGTTAAAAAAGAAGAGGGGTGAGTAGAAGAAAGAAGAAGAAAAGGGAATCGGAGGAGAAAGAAGAGAAGGAAGAAAAGGAAGAAGAGGAGAACGAAAGGGGTTTAAAATTGTACACTGTCTTGTTTTAGTTTAAAGCAGGATCTCCATTCCACATAATTCAACCCCAGCAGAAAATTCACACCATTTTCTTTGGATTCTATATGTCCACACTGCCATATAATCCGGTTCAAAGCAAATAATCTGGATTTTGTATTGTGGTGTATAAACTGGTCTGAGTCTAGAAAGAGAGAAAATGCGGGAGGGGGAGTGGAGGAAAAGAAGCAGAAGAAAATAAGAGGAGAAGGAGAAAAGAAGGAAGAGGGGGAGGAGGAGATGAAGAAAAGGGAAAAAAGGAGAGAGGAGGAGAAAGAAGAAGAGAAGGGGAGAAGAGGAAGAAGGGGAGGAAGAAGAAGAGAAGGAGGAGGAAAAATGAAAGAAAGAGACATCCATTCAGGGAGGAGGTGGAAGAGAAAGGGAGAAAGGTGAGGAAGAAGAGGAGAAGAAAGAAAAAGAAGAGGACAAGAAGAAGTGAAAGAAGAAAAAGAGGATGAGGAGAAGGAGAAAGAAGAGAAAGTAAAGATAAAAGTGGAGGAAGGAAAATGAAAGAAAGACATCCATTCGCGGGAGGAAAGAAAGAAGAGAAAGATGAAGATGAAGATGAGGTGGAGGAGGAGGAGAAAGAGGAGGAGGAGAAGGGAAGGAAAAATGAAAGAAAGAGACATCTATTTGAGTGTGGAGGCCGAGGAGAAGGAGAAAGATTGGGAAGAAGACGAGAAGAAAAAGTAGAATAGGGGACAAGAAGAAGAGATGAAAGAAAAGGAGGAAAAAAGAAAAAGAAGATGCGAAAGATGAGGAGAAAGAAGAGGTGAAGGAGAGCGGGAGAACGAGAAAGAAGAGAAGAAGAAAAAGAGGAGGAAACATGAAAGAGGCATCGAAGAGAAGGGGCGAAGGCAAAAGATGAGGAAGAAGAAGACGAGAAGAAAAAGAAAAGAAGAAGCAGTGAAAGAAGAGGAAGAAAAGGAGGAGGAAAATTAAAAAGATGTAAAAGAAGAGGAGGAGGAGAAAGAAGAAGAGGAGGCGGAGGATAGCCGGAGAAGGAGAAAGAAGAGAAGGATAACAAAAAGAGGAGAAGAAAAGGAGACAGCAGATGAGGAAAAATGAAAGAGGCGGAAGAGAAGGGGCGAAGGAGAAAGATGGAGAAGAAGAAGACGAGAAGAAAAAGAGGAGGAGGAGAAATAAGAGAGGGAGGAGGAGAAAGAAGAAAAGGAGAAGAAAACGAGGAGGAAAAATGAAAGAGACATCCATTCGAGGGAGGAAAGGAAGGAAGGAAGGAAGGAAGGAAGGAAGGAACGAAGGAACGAAGGAACGAAGGAACGAAGGAACGAAGGAAGACGGACGGAAGGACGGACGGACGGACGGACGGAAGGAAGGAAGGAAGGAAGGAAGGAAGGGAGGGAGGGGGAGGGAGGGAGGGAGGGAGGAAGGGAGGGGGAAGGAAGGAAGGAAGGAAGGAAGGAAGGAAGGAAGGAAGGAAGGAAGGAAGGAGGAAGGAAGGAAGGAAGGAAGGAAGGAAGGAAGGGAGGAAGGGAGGAAGGAAAGGGTTAGGGTTAGGTTAGGGTTTCCTTCCAGAGAGGAAAGAAAGAAAGAAAGATCTATTCGAAGGAGGAAAGAAGGAAGGAAACATCAATTCGAGAGAGGAAATAAAGAAAGAAAGAAAGTTCCATTAGAGGGAGGAAAGAAAGAAAGAAAGAAAGAAAGAAAGACGGAAGGATGGGGTTAGGGTTTCCTTCGAGGGAGGAAAGAAAGAAAGAAAGAACCATTAGAGAGAGGAAAGAAAGAAAGAAAGAAAGAAAGAAAGAACCATTCGAGAGAGGAAAGAAAGAAAGAAGGAAGGAAAAAGAAAGAAAGAAGAAGGATCCATTAGAGAGAGGAAAGAAAGAACCATTCGAGAGAGGAAAGAAAAAGAAAGAAAGAAAGAACCATTCGAGAGAGGAAAGAAAGAAAGAAGGAAGGAAAGAAAGAAGGATCCATTCGAGAGAGGAAAGAAAGAACCATTCGAGAGAGGAAAGAAAGAAAGAAAGAACCATTCGAGAGAGGAAAGAAAAAAAGAAGGAAGGAAAAAAAGAAAGAAAGAAAGAAAAAGGATCCATTAGAGAGAGGAAAGAAAGAACCATTCGAGAGAGGAAAGAAAGAAAGAAAGAAGGAAAGAAAGAAGGATCCATTCGAGAGAGGAAAGAAAGAACCATTCGAGAGAGGAAAGGAAGGAAGGAAGGAAGGAAGGAAGGAAGGAAGGAAGGAAGGAAGGAAGGAAGGAAGGAAGGAAGGAAGGAAGGAAGGAGGCGTCATTAGCAGTCCCAACTTCTCCCTCTGCCTTCTGTCCAATTTGGGGCAAGATCTAAACTTAAACGCCATTGAGTTCGATGGGAACGGGAACTAAAAGGAGAGGTTTCTTCTTCCCAACCTGGGTTCAGTCCGTTTTAAAACCCCTCCGCGGGCTTAGGTAGCCGATCTGAAACGTCCCCGCGCTCTGCATTTACAGCCCCGAGGATTTATTTTCAGGCCCCAACCCGAGGAAGAAAGGAAGAAAGGAAGAAAAGAGAAGAGAAGACAAGCCTTTCCTCGGAGCCCCCCCAGGGGAACTTCAACCCCGAGGAAAGGGGGAACTTTCTCTCCTCCACCATTGGGGCAAATAAACGCGGCCAGAAGCTGACCTGACTAAGGCGTTGGCGCAGAACAACAAAACAAACGTCATTTTGGCATTGTTGGAAGGCTTTCATGGCCGGGATCACTGGGTTGTTGTGAGTTTGCCGGGCTGTATGGCCATGTCCCAGAAGCATTCTCTCCTGACGTTTCGCCTGCATCGATGGCAGCAAACTCACAACAACCCAAACTTAACTTTTCATTCATTTAAATTATTTTTCTTAATTATTTAATTATTATTATTAATTTGTCGGTGGGAGGCGTTTTATCCTGCAACCCCCTTCCCAGGCTTTTGTGTGTGTTCATATAAAATACCTGGCGAAAATATTGTATCAAATCCATGCCAAAACGAATCGTAATTTTGGAGGCTTCAAGTGAGACCTCTCAAACTTTCTTTACCCGCCGAGGGAGAAAAAAAGAAATTGCGTTAGACGCATTACTGGTTTCAAGGAAAGTAGAGAAGAGAAAACACACACACACACACAACAGTCATAAAGCAAACCGAAGGAGGCAAAAAAAAGGCACTTTGCCTCTGAAATAGCCATGCCCTTCTGGAAAGGGAAGTTTTGGGGGAGGTCAAACAGAAACTGGCTATAGATTTCGCTAACATTGTTGAACAGGATTTTTTTTTAAGTCGAGGTCACCGAGGCTGGATCTATACTGCCCACACTGTCATATAATCCGGATCATCCGCTTAGATAATCCGGATTATTTTCTTTGGATTATCTGAGTCTACACTGCAATATACTCCACTTCAAAGCAGATAATCTGAATTCGTTATGGCAGTGTTGAAAAGGCTTCAGCAAACCTTGCCTTTCTCCCTTTCTGTGAATTCCTTTTCAGCTGGATCTAGGCTGCCATGCAATGCAGTTGGGACTCCTATAATACACTTCAAACTGCATTATAGGAGTCCACATTATACGACAGTGTAGATCCATCCACAGACACCATATCCTAAATGTCTTTACTTAGAAGTAAGTCACCCGATCGGTTTACCCATCCGATAGAGTTGATTTTATATGTGTTTTCAACCATGATCCATTCGTTATTTGAGTGTGCTGTGTTTTGATGATTGTGTATGGGATTGAATATGACTATAGTGGAAGCCACCTTGAGTCCCTTTGGGGGAGAGAGGGCAGGTCAGAAATAAAATGTATATTATTATTATTACTATCATCATCATCATCATCATGTGATTTTAGTGTTTTAATTAGGTGTTTTTAATTTTGATACTTCATGTTTAAATGTCCTATTATCTTATATCTTATTTGTACGATTGTATTTTATGTTTAGTCATATGCTGTTTGATTTATGATTTGGATTATATATGTAACGCATTGAAATTTGCCATATTTTTTTGTAAACCGCTTAGAGTCCTCCAAGGGTGAAGAAAGTGGCATATAAATATTGTAAATAATAATAATAAATATCATATGGCAAATTATTATTATCATTTACAATATTTATATGCCACTTTCCTCACCCCTGGGGGACTCTAAGCGGTGTACAAAAAATATGGCAAATTTCAATGCGTTACATATATAATTAATAATAATAATAATAATAATTACTGGCCAACGCACATTTGGTGCCTCAAACTTTAGCCCTGCTTCTGGATATATTCAATCTGAAATGGGTGACCACTTTTATAGACCGAGTTGAATGTGGTTTTAATGGCAATGTGGTTTTATGTATTTGAATATGCTGTTTTAAGATGTTTTAAATGTGTATGGCATTGAATTTTGCTGTAAGCAGGTGGTCTGAGTCCCTCCATGGAGGTGAGAAGGTCGGGGTACAAAATTTTTAATAAATAAATAAATAAATATTTGACTTTCTTAATCCCAAATATTGCACCCGTTTCCCCCTTTCATCTCTCCTTTTTGAGATACAGAACCATGCCAGTCGCCATCTGCTTGCCCATAGAAAACCATAATAACCGTATTTCAGAAACTCAAGCGGACATGTTTTTCAACCTTTTTTGAGCCGCAGCACGTTTTTTACATTTACAAAATCCTGGGGCACACCACCAACCAAAATGACACAAAATGACACTCTAACACAGTAATACATACAGTTAATATGTTTTTAAATGTATTTATACACTCAGTGTGAAACCTGGGCCTGTTTCAATGAACACAACATATATATGACTTCCTCTCACATATTTATACATGACCATCATGCCTTCTCTCAGCCTTCTCTTCTTCAGGCTAAACATGCCCAGCTCTTCAAGCTGCTCCTCATAGAGCTTGTTCTCCAGACCTTTGTGAAATTTCACCCTGAGTGAAACTTGCTTCCAGTTAACTATGGCTGTCACGAAGCTGTTATAAACAGTTCCTGGGGGGGGACGAGGGACGAGGGACGACTCTCGAAAAACCCAGTAAAATAGTAAAAAAACAAAACATTTCCAAGCGGAGAGGCTCAATTTGTTTCTTGGAAACCTGTGAGGGAGGCTGCTAGGAGGGGGGAGAGTGCCAATTTCCCACTGCACACCTGATGATCCCTCATGGCACACTAGTGTGCCAAGGCACACTGGTTATGAAACAATCTATCCAATGCAGTTTTCATATAACTTCAGGAACAGGGCTATAAAAATATATAAGACACCTTTCTGTTGTTATTGGGGTGTGTGTGTCCCTTTTTGCTAACTTCAAGATCAAAAGTTTTAAATAGTAGTGGGTTGCTGTGAGTTTTCAGGGCTGTATGGCCATGTTCCAGAAGCATTCTCCCCTGACTCACCCACATCTATGGCAGGAATACTCAAAGGTTGTGAGGCCTGTTAGAAACTAGTCAAGGTGTCCAGGATGGGATATACCGTAGTTAGATACTGCAATCAGTCACTCCTGCAAAACAATGCAAACCACTGTCTCTTTAAACTGTGGGTCAGGATATCTTTAGCTCAATGTTAGGGGCAGGGGGGGGATGACAACAGTAAACGCTTTCCCTTGACAACAACAGTGTTTACAACCTACACTGCAGTAAACAGCATCGGTTATACTCGACAGAAAGGAGAACCAGCCTTGCAAATGCAAATTTGCTATCAGTCAGTGTTTATCTCTACCTATATACCTGGGGTCATGTAAAAATGTCTGTTGCAAGAGGAAAAAGTTGGAGAAGCCCTGCTCTAAAGTGAATAACATGAAGAATTAATGCGAATGTACCTGGGAAGAGCAGAAAACCGGGATGCCGCTTTAGAGGAGATTTTATGGATCTTGTTACTTCATCACACTCGAGAACGAATCCACTTAAAATCCGGTTTCTGCCTCCTGCAGAATTCTGGGTTTTGTAGTTTAGGGAGGAGCCCTTAACAGCCTCACTCAACTGCAAACCCCAGAATTCTGCAGGAGGCAGAAAGCGGATTTAAAGTGGATTCATTCTGGAGTGTGATGAGGCTTTGGTAAGGAAATAGGGCATAGACCTATAATAATTAATAATAATAAAGTAATTAATAATTAATAATTAATAATTAATAATTAATAATTAATAATTAATAATTAATAATTAATAATTAATAACAAATAAATAACAAATAAATAACAAATAAATAACAAATAAATAACAAATAAATAACAAATAATAAATAATAAACCACCACCACCGGGATCTCCCAAGGGGAGCCAAGCAAGCCCCGCAACAACATCAATCAAAACAACAAAGCAGCACAGTTAATATAAATCACATATAAACAATAACATATAAAAAAATTAAAAACCGTATGTAATATTACAATTTTATAAAAAAAAACACTGGGCTCGAACAGAGGCAGAATATATCTAAGCAGGAGAGTTTTTAAAAGCATAATGTAGGGAGATTATCCTTTAAAACTCCCTGAATTACAAATATCCGACTTGCATACGACTCATAGTTAAGAAGAGATGTTGGCAAGCTGGAATGTGTCCAGAGGAGGGCGACTAAAATGATCAAGGGTCTGGAGAACAAGCCCTATGAGGAGCGGCTGAAAGAGCTGGGCATGCTGAGCCTGAAGAAGAGAAGGTAGACCTGATAGCCATGCATAAATATGTGAGGGGAAGTCATAGGGAGGAGGGAGCAAGCTTGTTTTCTGCTGCCCTGGAGACTAGGAGGCAATGGCTTCAAACTACAAGAAGGGAAATTAATCTGAACATTAGGAAGAACTTCCTGACTGTGAGATCCGTTCAGCAGTGGAACTCTCTGCCCCGGAGTGTGGTGGAGGCTCCTTCTTTGGAAGCTTTTAAACAGAGGCTGGATGGCCATCTGTCGGGGGTGCTTTGAAAGCGATTTTCCTGCTTCTTGGCAGAATGGGGTTGGACTGGATGTCCCAGGAGGTCTCTTCCAACTCTATGAGTCTAATTATTGTTTACATTGTAAGAGCAGACGGGTCAATTCTCTGGTGAGATAGAAACATGGAAGCAGGTCTCCACCAGCATGGAAAGTAACCTTTTGAACGAGCATAACTTTGACTCTCAAATGTGTAATTCTCTTTGGTAGATTTTTCCCTTCTTAGATGGAAATGATGCAGAAGAGCCTATGATTGTTAGTAACAAGCGGTGACTATGTAACCTGTTTATTTTAATTGTGTAAGTCGCCTAGAGCAGTGTTTCCCAACCAGTGTGCCGTGAGCGATCATCAGGTGTGCCTTGGGAAATTGGAACCTCCAGGAGGGGAGGGGGGAGAGTCTAGTGTGTTGACGTATAAAAACCCTAAGAAACCTACCTCGATAAAGGCACAAAATTACAAACACCCCCCCCTCCCCACCCGTTGTCAACTTGGTCTCTCCCTCTCCATGCATTGGGAAGACCCACCTCCCTTTCCCTAAGTAGAGACCTCCTCTTGCCTCCTGGGGGTTCTGTGTGGGAAGTTTGGCCCAGTTCTATCATTGGTGGGGTTCAGAATGCTCTTTGATTATAGGGGAACTATAAATCCCAGCAACTACAACTCCCAAATGTCAAGGTCTATTTCCCCTGAACTCCATCTGCGTTCATATTTGGGCAAATTGAGTATTCATGCCAAGTTTGGTCCTGATCCAATATTGTTTGAGTCCACAGTGCTCTCTGGATATAGGTGAACTACAACTCCAAAACTCAAGGTCAATGCCCACCAAACTCTTATAGCATTTTCTGTTGGTTATGGGAGTTCTGTGTGGGAAGCTTGTGTCTTTCTGCCATTCCTGCCAGGATATCTATGTTGATTTCATCGAAACAGGCCCAGGTTTCACACTGAGTGTATAAATACATTTTAAAAACATACTAACTATATGTATTACTGTGTTAGAGTGTCATTTTGTGTCATTTTGGTTGGTGGTGTGCCCCAGGATTTTGCAAATGTAAAAAGTGTGCCGCGGCTCAAAAAAGGTTGGGAAACACTGGCCTAGAGCACCTTTGGTGGAGGGCGACTCATAAGAAATTAGTTAGATAATTAGTTAGTTAGTTAGTTAGTTAGTAGGGACTCTAACCCAGATCCAGACCAATATATCTAGGCCTTTCGTTTTGCAATGGATCCATCTCTGCTTTCAACCATTGCAATGCTCACATAGACCTTTTAGTGGGGGGTTCAACTCAAGCAGTGAAGACAATATATATTTTGCCAGGGTTTGTCTGTCGACTGGGCTATTTTTGGGTTCGTTTCTATAGCCTCCTTTTTCCTCTCTTGCAGTTTGTGCGATCGATATTGATATAAAACCCCCTCGAAGGCACTTATGGAGGAAATGCTTAAAGAAAGGGTGTAAAAGTCTTTATTAAGGTCAAGATTTTCCCCTGGACATGAAGCCCAGTCGGGTCCGACTCTGGAGGTGTGGGCGCTCGTCTCCATTTCTAAGCCGAAGAGCCGGCATGGTCCGTAGACACCTCCCAAGGTCATGTGGCCGGCATGACTGCACGGAGCACCCGCTGTAGCGGTAGCCTAACTGTTGATCTACCCACATTTGCATGTTTTTCAAACTGCTAGGTTGGCAGGAGCTGGGGCTGACAGCGGTCTTTATAAATAAACAGTTAATTTCGAAGCGAGAGGGAGAGAGGGGGAAAGAGAGAGAGAGGGAGGGAGAGACAGAGGGAGGGAGAGAGGGGGGAGAGGGAGAGAGAGAGAGAGAGAGAGAGAGGAGAGAGAGAGAGAGAGGGAGAGAGGGGGGGAAAGAGAGAGAGAGAGAGGAGAGAGGAGAGGGAGGGAGAGAGGGGAGAGGGAGAGAGAGGGAGAGAGGGGGAGAGAGAGAGAGAGGGAGAGAGAGGGGGAAAGAGAGAGAGAGGGAGAGAGAGACAGAGGGAGGGAGAGAGAGGGGGAGAGGGGAGAGAGAGAGGGAGAGAGAGGGAGAGGGAGAGGGGAGAGAGGGGAGAGAGAGAAAGGGAGAGAGAGAGAGAGAGAGAGAGAGAGAGGGAGGAGAGAGAGGGGGGAGAGAGGGAGAGAGAGGAGAGGGAGAGGGAGAGGGAGAGAGGGGGGGAGAGAGAAAGGGAGAGAGGGAGAGGGGGGGAGAGAGAGAAAGAGAGAGGGGGAGAGAGGAAAAGGCCGGTCGCTTGTGATGAGGCAAAGAAGGGGGTAAGACAACAGGAAGTGGGAGAAATCTACCTCTTGGGAGAGTGATCACGGGGAAAAGAGAGCTCGACGGAAGCCTTCTCACCAATCCTTGTTTCCACAACGTTCGTCCAAATCCAATGATCACAGGGACAGAGGTGGAATCGCCTCCAAAGGGGCACAAGCAGCAAAACAAACTCCACCGGGGTGTTAACCCGCACCCCAAAGGTAGCCCTTCTTTCCCCCCCGCTCGCTCCCTCCCTCACTCACCCAGCGGCTTGAGGGTGTCGTCCTGGGCGGGCTCCTTCTCCTTGGGGCCCCCGCGGGACATCAGCGCCGCGATGGAGAAGGCGTTGGCCCGCGAGGAGAGCTGCGGCTTCGGCGAGGCCGCCGTGTACTCCATGCCTCCGTCCGAGGAGCAGCCGCACAGAGGCAGCCCGTGCTTTCTGGCCCCGGAGGCTCGAAGGGACGGACGCGGCCCCGATCACTCCGCGCCCATCTTTCCGCCGCGAGCGCAGAGCTCCCTCGCAATGCGGCCGGCCCCCCGCGCGCCGCCGCCTTAACTCGCGGGAGGCCCGGGGTCCGCCCAATCAGCGGTTGCCACGTCACTCTGTCCGGAGCCCTCGAGGGAGAGAAGGGGGGGGGCAAAGGCGCGCGACGCTCGCTCCTCTCCTCTCCAGCCGAAAAGGGAAAAGGGGGTCTTTCTAAAGAGTTGGAGGCACACAGCAACACATAACCGTGTCATTACTTTTTATTTTCTTGAGAAACTGCAAGTCGCTTTTGGTGTGAGAGAATTCGCCCTCTGCAAGGACGTTGCCCAGGTTGTTTTGATGTTTTACCATCCTCTCATGTCCTGGCATAGAATTATAGAATCATAGAGTTGGAAGAGACCTCACTTGCCATCCAGTCCAACCTCATTCTGCCAAGAAGCAGGAAAATCGCTTTCAAAGCACCCCAAACAGATGGCCAACCAGCCTCTGTTTAAAAGCTTCCAAAGAAGGAGCCTCCACCACATTCCAGCGCAGAGAGTTCCACTGCTGAACGGCTCTTACATTCAGGGAGTTCTTCCTAATGTTCAGATGGAATCTCCTTTCTTGTACAGGAAAATCGCTTTCAAAGCACCCCCGACAGATGGCCATCCAGCCTCTGTTTAAAAGCTTCCAAAGAATGAGCCTCCACCACATTCCAGGGCGGAGAGTTCCACTGCTGAACGGCTCTCACTGTCAGGAAGTTCTTCCTAATGTTCAGGTGGAATCTCCTTTATTGTACTTTGAAGCCATTGCCCCGCGTCCTAGTCTCCAGGGCAGCAGAAAACAAGCTTGCTCCCTCCTCCCTATGTCTTCCCCTCACATATTTATACATAGCTATCATGTCTCCTCTCAGCCTTCTCTTCTTCAGGCTCAACATGTCCAGCTCTTTAAGCCGCTCCTCATATGGCTTGTTCTCCAGACCCTTGATCATTTTCGTCGCCCTCCTCTGGACACATCCCAGCTTGTCAACAACTCCCTTCAATTGTGGTGCCTTGAATTGGACACAATATTCCAATATTCTAACCAAGGCAAATTAGAGAGTAGCATTACTTCTCTATACTCCTATTGATTCAGGCCAAAATCCCATTGGCTTTTTTGCAGCAGCATCACATGGGGAGCTGGAGCTGACAGAGGGTGCTCATCCACACTCTCCCTGCATTCGAACCATGGGGAGCTGGAGCTGACAGAGGGAGCTTGTGAGAGGCTTCTCTCATGTCCCCGCATGGGGAGCTGGAGCTGACAGAGGGAGCTCCTCCATGCTCTCCCCAGATCCAAACCCAATGGACAGATGGGGACAGATAGGCCTTTTCGCAATAGTTTATTGAAGTCTTCCTTCCTTTCTTTCCCAACTAATCCCTTCCCCTCCCCTCCCCTCCCTTCCCTTCCCTCCTTGAGGAGGCATTCTGAAATACAGACTTGGGATCCAGGGCCTTCTTTAGAAGGCCCCTTCCACACAGCTGAATAAAATCCCACATTTTCTGCTTTGAACAGGAATGCATGGCAGTGTGGAGACAGATAACCCAGGACCCTTCCACACAACCCTATATCCCAGAATATCAAGGCAGGAACATTCCACATTATCCAAGTGTGGACTCAGATAACCCAGTTCAAAGTAGATGTTGTGGGAATTTCTGCCTTAGTATCCTGGGTTATAGGGCTGTGTGGAAGGGCCCAAAGTCTTCCTTCCTTTGAGTTGCTGAGAGTTTTCTGGGCTGTGTGGCCATGTTCCAGAAGCATTCTCTCCTGACGTTTCGCCCACATCTATGGCAGGCATCCTCAGAGGTTGTGAGGTGCATTGGAAACTCAGCAAGGGTGACATCCACAAGCATGTGGACAATGTGAATATTCCAGGATCTGATCCTAGGTTATCTACTTTGAATTGGGTAATATAAGTCTACACTGTCAGATAATCTGGGATAAAGAGATAATCTGGGATCCGATCCTGGGATACAGGGCAGTGTAGATCCAGCCTCTGCTTGTGTAGACACATACTCCACCAAGTTAGGGATGGAAAAGAACAATATTACATTGCGTTTTGGTGCCTTAACTGTTTGTCCTGTTTCTGGGTAAGTTTGACCTGCTTGAGTCCAACACATGGCACTACTTTTCCCATATCAGCTCCAGTTTTTGAGACACAGATCCTATGCCATCTGCTTGCCCATAGAAAACCAAGAAAACCATATCCAAGAAACTTGATGGTTTTTTCCCCCCAATGTAATATTTTGAATCAGTGGCCCAATGAAATTTAAGAACAGGCCCAAAAACCAATACACCTAGTATTTATTTTTGGTTAGGCTGTTATTATCTTTATTTTATTCTCCATCCTTTCCACTAAAACTTCGACTCAGGAGGCTATCTTATTGTGGATTTATTAGGATTTATTAGGACCTAATAATACTTTCAGAATGGGAATCAGTATAAGGATATACTGTGAGCCCTTCCACACAGCCATATAACCCAGAGTATCAAGGCAGAAAATCTCACAATATCTGCTTTGAACTGGGTTATCTGAGTCCACACTGCCATATATTCCAGTTCAAAGCAGAAAATGTGGGATTTGATTCAACTCTGTGGAAGGAGCCTGAATTTGTTGGGGCTCAAGAGACCTGAAACTGCATGGGAAAGACAGGGATCAACACACCCCAAACCATCACAAAACTGGGGCCCTTCTACACTGTCATATAATCCAGATCAGCAAATCAGAGAATCCACATTATTTTCTTAGAATTGGATTATACGAGACTATACTGCCAGATAATCCAGTTCAAAGTAGATAATCTGGATTTTATATGGCAGTGTAGAAGGGGCTTATCAGGATTTCCTGGTATTTCTTTTCCAAACACTAAGGGAGAGCACTTTGTAAAATAATAAAAATAATAAAATTAAAAAAAAAATTAAAATTAAAAAAAAAAAAAAAAAAAATAAAAAAATTAAAATAAAAAATAAAAATTAAAAATAAAAAAATAAAAAATAACAAACCCAGCCATTTCAGCTTTCACCCTCAGCATGGACAAGTATTTTGTAAAGTCAATAGACCCTGAGGGCCCTTCCCTGCCATACTCAGCAGGGTTCACTGGTCCCTTTTGAATATCTCTGAGATCCTCATACTTGGTGGTAAGCTATTTCCCCATGATCATGATGCCTTGTAACCATTTCCTAGTATCTTTTAAAACTGAATGACCACTCAGGACCCTTCCAGACAAGCCCTATATCCCAGGATCTGATCCCAGGTTTTCTGTTTATTACAGATTATCTGGCAGTGTGGACTCATATAATCCAGTTTAAAGCAGAAAACCTGGGATCAGATCCTGGCATGTAGGGCTTGTCTGGAAGGGTCCTGAGTGGACATTCAGTTTAAAAAGGTACTAGGAAATGGTTACAAAGCATCATAAATGATCATGGGGAAATAGTTTACCAGTATGAGGATCTCAGAGACCTTCAAAAGTGACCAGTGAACCCTTTTAAATTTTGATTGGGGGGGCTGAGTTTGGTTGGGGGCTGAGAGTGGAAGAGGGTCTACCCTAGCAAACCTTTTGTAATGTTATCCCAATAACCCCATTAACGTGGGATATATTGAGCATGGTGATCAGGATATGAATAAACATAACAGTTTAAATAATGTACCAGGAAGGCCTTTCGCGGACCACCCTGAGAATTTTGTCTTTAGCCCCCTGGCTACATGCCTGGGGGGGGGATCTGTTCCTGGTTTGAAAGTGCTATTTCCTGTTTAATTGTGCATTAAGTGCTTAGACAGGAGTTGCTCTCCTCCAGAAACTTCGTTTTTTGTGGCTGCCACAAGCTATGTTGAATCGGTTGAATAGTGTTATTCTTGATTTCAATGGGACTCCCTTCCGAGGAAGGGCATGGGTTGCAACCCTTTCAAAGCAATGCGGTGGCCGTGAATCTCAGCAAGTTGGTCATTTTCGTCTCTTGAAATGCAGCGGAGTCGCACCCGCTTTCACGTTTCTATCCCAACGCTCAAAATTAGCCTTATTTTCCCGACTAAAGACTAAACTTGGGCTACGATCCGAAACCAGGGAACTGTTAGAGATGGAGGGTGAATATGCGGGTCCCAATAGGTTCCTTAAACATCTAATGGAAACGCTTCAATTACAAAAGAAGCTGGACCTTTTTAAGAAACTACGTTGACCTTCCTTTGCTTGGTAGCGTTGGCTTCCCGGCAATGCAAACGAGAACCCGACGTAAAGATGGATCCTCAATCCGAAGTCAATTGAGTCAAATCCGGGTTAGGGTGGGTGGCCATAATTGGGAAACTGCTTGAAGACATGCAACAAGAAATATCCAAAACAAGACAATTCATTTAGGACAACTGAAAATAACTCAGCCCAAGCTGCGTAATGTGTATGTGTATATATGTATGTATACATGTATATATGTGTATATATGTATACATTTATGTACATATATGTAAATATATGTATGTTTACAGTGTTCCCTCACTTATTGCTGGGGTTAGGTTCCAGCCGCAATAAGTGAAAACCCGGGATGTAGGGATCCTCTATTTATTTTAATATTTACACATTATTTTAGTAGTTATACACTATTTTAAGTCTTTATAAACTTAAAATAAAGTGAAGGAAAGGAAGGAAAGGCCCTTCAAGGTTGGAGGGAGGGAGAACAGCAACAACAAGATTTGTTACTGTCAATGACCAGCATAAAAAATATACAAACGTCAGGGCACACACACATCTACAAACACATGTACACAGATGTACAAACGTCAGCGTACACACACATGTACACAGTTGTACAAACATCAGGGTACACACACATGTATAAACACATGTACACAAATGTACAAACGTCAGAGTACACACATATGTACAAATACATGTACACAAATGTAAAAAAGCCAGGGTACACATACATGTACAAACACATGTACACAGATGTACAAACGTCAGGGTACACACATGTACACAAATGGTACAAATACATGTACACAGATGTACAAAACGTCAAATGTAAACAAGTCACGTACAAACATGTACACACACATGGACACAAATGTACAAACGTCAGGGTACACACACATGGACACAAATGTACAAACGTCAGGGTACACACACATGTACAAACATCAGGGTACATGTACACAAATGTACAAAAAGTCAGGTACAAACATGTACAAATACATGTACACAAATGTAAACAAGTCACGTACACACACATGTAAAAACACATGTACGCAAATGTACAAACGTCAGGGTACACACACATGTAAAAACACATGTACAGCAATGTACAAACGTCAGGGTACACACACATGGACACAAATGTACAAACGTCAGGGTACACACACATGTACACAAATGTACAAACGTCAACGTCAGGGTACACACACATGTACAAATACATGTACACAAATGTTAAAAAGTCAGGTACACACACATGTACAAACACATGTACACAGATGTACAAACGTCAGGGTACACACACATGTACACAAATGTACAAACGTCAGGGTACACACACATGTACAAATACATGTACACAAATGTAAAAAAAGCCAGGGTACACACACATGTACAAACACATGTACACAGATGTACAAACGTCAGGGTAAACACACATGTACAAATACATGTACATAAATGTACAAACGTCAGGGTACAACCACATGTACAAACACATGTACACAGATGTGCAGGCTATGTGTGTGTGCCTTCATTTGTAGTCCTTTTCCTTGGGTTATTTAGAGGCTGATTCTGATAAAATTGCGTTGGACAGCCCACATCAGCCCTAGTTTCTTAGGTCTCTCTTACACTGCCATATAAAATCCAGATGGTCCGCTTTGAACCAGATTATATGGCAGTGCAGACTCATATAATCCTGTTCAAAGCATATAATGTGGATTATCTCATTTGATAAACTGGGTTTTATGACAGCATCTTAGGGACCTTCCAGACAGGCCCTTTTTTTCTAGGGTCTGATCCCAGGTTTTCTGCTTAAAACTGGAATATATGAGTCCGCATTGCCAAATAATCTGAGATAAACAGAAAACCTGGGATTATATCCTGGGATATAGGGCCGGTCTGGAAGGGCCCTTAGATATAGTTTCCTGATTTTCTATGGGCGAGGAGATGGTGACTGATAGACTGCATAAGTTCTGTAGCTCAAAAAACTAGAGCTGATAGGAGGAAAATTGTGTCATTTTTTTTTAGATGCAAGCAAGTCAAATAAACTCGGAAACACGGCTCACTTTAGGCACCAAAAATGTGTGGTTGTCTAGCGGATCTAACCAGAATAGCAGATAAAAGTCCCCTATATGTCGAAAAGATGACATCCAGAGGTTTTCCTTCCATATCTGAGCGGCCTAATAAATTCCCTGAAAGCACCAGATGCTCTTTGAGGTTGGAAGCTAAGCAGGGTCAGCCCTGGTTAGCACTTGGATGGGAGACATTCACAAACAACACCAAGTGCTGCATAGAAAGGGATTGGTAAAACTACCCCTGGATATGTCTTTGCCAAGGCCCCATCTACATTGCTTAAACTCTGAGAGCTCATATCGGTCTCTAAATATATTTGGGGGGGGGTTCGAAAAACAAACAAACAAACAAACAAACAAACAACCAGCCAGATCTAGGGTTTTAGAAGATGGTTGAGAAGACTGTGTTAGAAGATGGTGAGAAGACAATAAGAAGGGGCCTCAGGTGCTATGGTTTGATCTTGTTGTCTTGCGGGACCCTTGATAGGAATGAGAAGCGTCTATGAACTGGATTATATGGCAGTGTAAGAGGAGTTTAGGAGCCTGTCTCCTAGCCTCTAAACCAGGCCTGGGCAAACTCTGGCCCTCCAGGTGTTTTGGACTTCAACTGCCACAATTCCTAATAGCCGGTAGGCTGTTAGGAATTGTGGGAGTTGAAGTCCAAAACACCTGGAGGGCTAGAGTTTGCCCAGGCCTGCTCTAAAATGCTATTGTTGACCCAGCTTTGGATCCCTTCCCTCCTCTTGAGTTCAGATGGGCTGCTTTGTGTCTGGCGCTCTCCCTTATCTAGGAATGGGATTATTATCTGAAACGAAGTTTAGGAATTTGAAAACCCCCGAAGTGGTTGGAGAGGTGCTTCCAATCTTTGCCTCAAGCCCTCCAGTAACATGGGATTGTCCAAATCCTGGCCCAGATATCAGACTATCCTCTGAAAGTTGGGCTGGTTCTGGAACAAAACCAGTCCTCGCTGTCCCTTCTTCTTTCCCTATATGACCCATATTGGGCCTAATGTGGTGCATGCCACACCAAATGGTGTCAGTGTGATCCACCCAATCTCCTTTATTCAGTGTATACAGCTATTTATTCCACATTGACTGCCATGGCAACATGGCACGAGATCTTGGGATCTGCAGTTTCAGGAGGGGCCTTCGGCATTCTTATCTGTAGTGCTCTTGGGCCACACTAAACTACACCCCCCCCCCCAAATTCTATGCAATGTTGCTATGGTAGTGAAAGTGCAACAATAGCAGGGCAATGTGACAGGGCTCTAAGAAGGCAAAGAGTTTAAAATAGTCTTCAGGAGGAGGGATGGACTCAGAACCACAGGAGTTTGGGGTGTGTTATAAAAGCTTGTTTCAGGTGAAACATTCTATTTTTGTGATATAGTATTTGTTCCATTTAATTTATATCAGCAGTAAGGCAGGAGTAGGGAACCTAAGGCTCGGGAGCCAGATGCGGCTCTTTTCATGATTGCATCTGGCTCTCCCTCTTCCTTCCTTTCTCCCCTTCACCCCCTTCTCCTTCTCTCCTTTCCCCCCTTCCCTCCTTCTTTTCTCTTCCTTCCTTTTCCTTTCTTCCTTCATCCCTTCCTTTCTTTTCCTTCATTCCTTCCTTTCTTTCTCCCCCTTCACCCTTACCTTTTCCTTCCTTCCTTCCTTCCTCCCCTTCCTTCCTTCCTTCCTTCCTTCCTTCCTTCCTTCCTTCCTTCCTTCCTTCCTTCCTTCCTTCCTATTCCTTCCTTCCTTTCTCCCCCTTCACCCTTACCTTCTCCTTCTTTCCTTCCTCCTTTCCTCCATTCTCCCTCCCTCTTCCTTTCTTCCTCTTCTATTCTTTTCCCCAAGTCTTCTTTTCCTTCTCCTTCCTTTCTTTTCACTTCCCTCTCTCTCCCCTTCTTTCTTTTCTTCTTTTCCCTTCATTATTTTACTTTATCCTCAGTCCCTTTCCTTTCTTTTCCCCACCCTTTCCTTTCCTCCCTACCCATTTCCTTCTTTCTTTTCCCCTCCTTATCTCTCTTCTGCTTTTCTTTTCTTCCTTTTCCATAGTTTGTTCTTATTTTCTTTCTTCCTCTCCCCTCCCTCCTTTATTTCCTCTTTCTTTCCCCCTTCCTTCTGTCTTCTCTTCCTTCCCAGAGTCCTGAGCATGCCTTTTGCAGAGCCAGGTCTGAAGTGTCTCGTCATTCTGCTGGAGGAATCCTTTCCTCATAGTATGTACATTTAGTTGAATTCAGTCTTAAGATATATTATATATTACAGTATATGGCTCTCACTGAAATAAATTTCCAAATATTTTGCTTTTATGGCTCTCTGAGTCAAAAAGGTTTCTGGCCCCTGCACTAAGGGTTCAGGGGTCACAGCCCCCTGGTTTCATCATTTCTTCCTTCTTTCCTCCCTCCCCTTCCTTCTTTCCTTCCTTCCCCTCATTGTTATCTTTCTTTCCCAGTGACATCACAAAGGGCCACTTCACCTAGCAACATCTCATTCTTCAACAGCCAATCCAGTGACATCACAGAAGACCAAGCAGCGACAGCCTTACAGACAGGCTTGCTATTACACACGGATGTATATGCATATATGTATGTGTCAGGGTGTCCAGTGCCTGTCTGCTTTCTCCTTTCTCCATCTCACTTCAACTAGGCCATATAATCCAGTCCTATATACACTGTCCTATAATCCAGTTCAAAGCAAATACTCTCAATTTTATATGGCAGTGTAGAAGGGGCCTTAGAGAATCTTCTTGGTGATGCTTTGTTCCATTGATTCTCTCCCTTTGAAGTAGGCTCTCCATCTCATTACTGCCCTCTTCTGGTTGCCTCTGTGTGTAGAGTAAACCTTTCCTCAGTTTTGGAGGCTCTGCTCCCCCTCCAAATAGGTGGCTTTTGTATGTGAAACCCCCACAATTATTTTGTCGGGGAATGAAAGGTATGTGTGGCAAGTTTGGACCAGCTCCATCAAGCCACGTTGAAACCTTTGTGGTACAAACATACATACATACATAGATGTCTATGCATTGAGAGAGAGATGCACTCCTTAGCTTTGCCGTTATTTACTATGCATGCCAAGTATTTGCATATTAGCTTCAGATGTCCAATAAGAGCCGAGCCGAAAGACTCGGATGTAAATCCGACGGTGACATCACAAGCGTTTCTGACGTCACAAAGGCGGCGGGGACTCCGACCTCCAACCTGGGAGAGGCGCAGAAATAGGTCTCTTCTTCACCCACGCGCCCCTCCGCGGTTTGTTGCAAGGGGTCCTGCGTGGGGGATTTTAAACCCATTAGGCATCTCCCCGATGCAAATCCAAGGGGTGGGAAGGGAGAGAAAAGCTCGATTAAGACCCGAGGGCTGACAATTAGATTATAGCCCTTTAGGCAGCGGATAATGTGCTAAAAGCTTTCACGCGTGGTGTAAATCCTTCCTGAAAATGACTCACACTTTTTTCTGGCGAATGGCTGGCCCTAAACCTCGTTCCTGTGGATGCCTCCCACTGCAAAGGATCCACCTCTCGAGTATTCAGTCATTCCAGGACAAAAACAGCAGGTAAACACAATGCATAGAGCAGGGGTGCTCACACTTTTTCAGCATGGGAGCTACTGATTAAAAAACCAAGTCTCAAAGATCACCTACCCAGAAATGTAAAACATATAACTATTTTCTTATTTATTTATTTATTTATATTTATTATTCATTTTTACGTACCGCTCCTTCCAGCAGGCTCGGGGGCAGTTTACATAAAATGACAATTATAAAACATCAACATTTCAATTTAATAACAACAATATAAAACAGAGGGCATTAAATACATCCAACCACCCCATTTCTCCCACACAGCCATATTACCACACATATTATCAGCCAGAAAGTAAGAAAAGAGGCTGTTGAACTGCAAGGCCATTTAATACTCACCAAGGTAAACAAAGGGGCATGCAAAAATACATCCAACCACCCCATTTCTCCCACATTTCTATATTCCCAACATATATTTCTCAAGGAACAAAGCAAAGCAGAGAAGCTTTGGAGCTAAAAGGCCATTTTTAAACATTAAAAATAAACAAAGAGATATGCCACAGAACAATCAAGCACCCACCAAGGAACAAAGTAAAAAGGCTTTGGAGCCGACCTTTGATTAAAAATAAACAAAGAGATATGCCAAATGACCCCCAAAGCATCCTTCTTCTCTTCCTCCGTCGATGCTCCTATTTCCACGCCGCCAGCATGCGTGCTGCCTCCAAGAGCTCACGAGAAGTCCGAGAGGCAGAATGGGCGCTTCTGCGCATGCGTGCGGGGCAGCCATGCATCGCGTCATCCAAGCCCGCCCCTTTGGTCTCCTACAACTCTGAGTGGCTGGAGAAGGACGGAGGGGAGGGAGGAATCAAAAGAGGGGGCCCATTCTGCCTCTTGGACTCTGGAGCTTTTGGAGGCAGCGCGAGAGCAGGGAGCGGAAAGGAGCAATGACAAAGGACTTCTTTGCAGCATGCAGGGGCGTGTGAAGAGGACCTACAGCAAAAAATCTGGTCAGGGGTCTGAAGATCACCAGGATGATGCCCGAAGATCACCCTGGTGATCGCGATCACCATTCTGAGCACCCCTGGCATAGAGAGACAAATAATTGATCTGATGCAGGCCCCTTGCCAGGATTTTGATATTGGGGGGGGGGGGGGTTGAGTCTGAGTGAGAGAGGTTCTACCCTAGCAAACCTTTTGTATCATTATCCCAATACCCCCATGCATTTGAGATAATGTGCTGTAGAGGCTGAAAGGAATTTCACACAACTGTCTATGACTCCAAAGTGACAGTGCTTCTATGTATTTCTAAAACTCCCACTTGATGTGGATTTTGATGCTCTACCAATAACCCTCTGCTTCCTTTCAAGCCTAATCTTAAACTTAAACTGAACAGAAATCCCCAACCAACTCTCATTCTAATGGTCATTCCCAGAGTTCTAAAGCTAGGGCTCCTGACCCCTCCCCTACTCTTAAAGATACAGGCTCTAAATTACATATTCTGCCTTTGGAGGCAGCATATTAGTAGCATAACTAACTTAATTTTAACTTAGAAGAACTGTTAATAATAATAATAATAATAATAATAATACAGGGCATTGAACCAAGCCAATGCTGGATCTGAGGGGCCGGAGAGACAGCACAGTGGTAGAACAGCTGTGCTGGCAATCTGAAGGTTGCAAGTTCAATTCCCTAGCTGGCTTGGACAACCAGCTGTGAGCCCTGTCCACTGTTCACCCAGCAGTTCGAAAACAGCCCAGCTGTGAATAGATGAACTGGGAACCCCCTAAAGCGGGGGAGGATTCTTTTCAGTAAGGACTTTACAACATCTGAATAAATAAAGATCGGCTGTCGGAAGGTGAATGCAGAACAGAGGAACAGAGGCCCTCCATCATGAGGATGAAGCAACAGCACCCCCTTGTAATGTAATGATGCACCCTGTGACACAGCCAGAAGAAGAAAAAATCCTTCAAAAATTGTATGTCTTGTATTGTAACTGTACGTCTTCTGGTAGGTAGGGATTGTCTGCCGTATGTGTGATGTAATCCACTCTGAGTCCCCTTCGGGGGTGAGAAGTGTATAATAATAATACACTTTATTTATATTCCGCTCTTCTCACCCCCAAAGGGGACTCAGAGTGGAATATAAGTAAAGTGTATTATTATTATCTGGACCAAACTTGGCACATAGAGCAAATGTGCCCAACAGTGCATACAAGCGGGGGACTGGGGAATGATTGCCCTTTTCAAATGGTGGTTGTTGTTTACCTGGATCCAGAATGCACTGAAGGCAGGCATGGGGGGTTCAGGGATTCAGCCCCCCCCCAAATTCTCAGGGTGGTCCTGAGAAGGCCTTACTGGTACATTATTTAAACTGTTATGTTAATTAATATCATCATCTGATCACCATGCTCAATACATCCCATATGCATTGGGGTATTGGGATAAGGATACAAAAGGTTTGGTATGGTAGACCCTCCCTCCCTCAGCCTCAGCCCCCCCCTTCAAACTCAGTCCCCCCCCCCCCAACAAAATCCTGGCTTTGGCCCTGATTGAAGGCAGCCAGCATCATATCTGGACCAAACATGGCCAACTGTGCATACAGGACAGGTGGGGATTGGAGGTGATTGACCTTGGATCTGGGAGTTGCCGTACGCCCTTATCCAAAGGGCATTGAACCAAGCCAACCCTGGATCTGGACTAAACTTGGCACAGAGAGGGGAATGATTGCCCTTTTTCAAATGGGAGTTGTTGTTTACCTGGGTCCAAAAAGTCCCAGAAGGCAGGCATGGGCTCAACCACTCCACTCCCAGCCAGGAGGAGACTTCAATGCACAGGTGCGAAGGCCTGCCGAGTGCATGGGCACAAAGGCCTCCCCTTTGGTTCCTGGGCTGTGGGCTGCACTCTCCTTCATCTCCTGGAACAGAAGGCTGAAACCAGGGGCACTGAAAAGGAAAGAGAGTGTGCCGAGGGCCCAGGAGCTGACAAGGACTCCACCGTGCCAGTAAGGCCTTCTCGGGACCACCCACAGAATTTGGGGGGGGGGGGGATTGGCTGAAGCCCCTGAAGCCCCCCATCCTATATGCCTGATCTGAAGCTTTCCACTTCTGAGACATCCACTCCATTGAGTTCAGAGGGACTTAACAGGGCCTTGCAGAAATGTACTAACCTCCACGCCTTTGAGTTTTGCAACCTGGAGCTGAACTGAATTCACTTGGCATTGTGGTCCCTAGATGTACATCAGATCCTCAACTCCACTAGAGTGCAAAACATTCTTTCATAGCATAACTATTCACTCATTTGATGGTGACACCTCTGGATAAGCTATGCTGCCTCCAGAAATCACAGAATTTATTGGATGGAGTGAACAAGTCTAGGGAGACATTGGTGTCTCAAAAGTCTCCATACATGGGGGGGCACAAAATCATATTTTACATTATATTAGTGCTGTTCAGGAGGATTTTTTCCATTTCAGGAGCAAATAGAGAAACTGCAAGTCGCTTCTGGTGTGAGAGAATTGGCCATCTGTAAGGACGTTGCAAAAAATTAATAAACCCCTAATTTATATTATTCTAACACTGCTCAGGATGGAAAATGAACAAACTCATATTTTATATTATACTAGTACTGGACAGGAGGAAAAAAATAACACACACATATTATAGTTTATATTATACTGCTTAGGAGGGAAAATTAAATTCATATTGTTAAATTCATATAAATTAAATTCATATAAATTAAATTAAATTCATATAAATTGAATTCATATGTTAGCACTGTTTAGGAGGAAAATTAATAAACTCATGTCATATTCTATATTCTAAACTGCTCAGGAGAATATGAATATATGTAATCAGAATATATGTAAATTTTGTACCCAAAGAATACAAACACTGAAGTAGATTTAAGCACAGGACCTATTGAAATTACATTGTTAAAACCAATATAATCATTTCAAGTGAAAACGAAGCTATTGCTGAGACCAATACTTCAAAGTCCTTTTAGAGTTTGCAAAAAGGCACTTGGGAACCACAGCCAAAATGAGACCCAAATAGAACTTGTTCAAGTTGTAAGAGGCAAAAAAAAATCTGAACTGAACCAAAACAGAGTCAGCACCTTGGACAGTCCCTTTAAGGTTCAAACAAAAGTCAGGCTTCCCCAACTGCTACTAAATATAACTTCTATGGGACATCAAGATGTTCTGCTATGGCAAGAACATGATACAAATGGGAAGTCCATGTATACATGTAAATGTTCCCGCTTGGACCTAAATGCCTCAGCCACTGGACTAAAAAGTGATGTTTAGGATAAGTGGATCAAGGCATTAAGAATGAGAATTGGAGCCCAAACTCTTCAACAGGTCTTCTTAATCCTCTGCATAGCACTGCCCCAGAGAAGGCATGCCCCCTTCCAAATGTTGGGCTGCTTCTCCCACATGCTTGGCCCTTGCCTGATCTGGTTTAAGATAATGAAGGTGCACCAGTCTGCCTAATTTCTCCTTTCTTCACCTCTGAGATGGACTACCTTACAATATTTCCATGCTCTGGCAATGATGGGTAGGCTCTCTTTGTGACTTTCTTTCCTTTCTCAATTTCCCTCAAACATCACCTGCTGTTTCTTCCTTTCCCCTTTCTTTCTTTCTTTCTTTCTTTCTTTCTTTCTTTCTTTCTTTCTTTCTTTCTTCTTTCCATCCTTCCTTCCCTTCTTTTCTCTTCTTTTTCCCCCTCCCTCCCTTTGTCCTTCCTTCCCTTTCTTTTTCTTCCCTTCTTTCTTTTTCCCTTCCCCTCCTATCTTTCCCTCTTTCCTTTCTCTTCCCTCTTTCTCTCCTTTTTCTTTCTTTCCCCTTCTCTCCCTTCCTTCACCCTTTCCTTCCTTTCTCCATTGCCTTTATACACGTCCCCTAGCAATCCTCTTCCCTCCTTTATTTTTCAGTCACATGACAGAGGGCCACTTCACCTAGCCATAGCCAATCTGCTTTGTTCCCTTTCTTTTCCTCTGCTTTGGGCTTGAAAGAGGTGCTGTTTTTGGAAAAGTTTAAACCCCTCCATTCTTTGAAGGAGATGTGTGCCAACTTCTTTTATACGTTTATATATGTGTTTTCGGTGCCCCCAAGGCACAATAGGTTAAACCACTGAGCTGCTGAACTTGCTGATTGAAAAGTCGCAGGTTCGAATCCGGGGAGTGGTGTGAGCTCCCGCTGTTAGCCCCAGCTTCTGCCAACCTAGCAGTTCAAAAACATGCAAATGTGAGTAGATCAATAGGTACTGCTCTGGCGGGAAAGTAATGTTGCTCCATGCAGTTATGCCGGCCACATGACCTTGGAGGTGTCTATACACAACACCGGCTCTTTGGCTTAGAAATGGAGATGAGCACCACCCCACCAGAGTCAGACATGACTTTTATAGCGAGATATGTTAATACAGTTGTTCTGGGATCAAAACATTTCGGGCTCCTTCCACACAGCTGTAGAAAATCCACATTAAACTAGATTATATGGCAGGCTGGACTCAGATAACCCAGTTCAAATCAGATATTGTGGATGATCTGCCTTGATATTCTGGATTATATGGCTGTGTGGAAGGGTCCTTCCTTCCTTCCTTCCTTCCTTCCTTCCTTCCTTCCTTCCTTCCTTCCTTCCTTCCTTCCTTCCTTCCTTCCTCGAATGGATCTTTCCTTTCTCTTTCTTTCTTTCTTTCTTTCTTTCTTTCTTTCTTTCTTTCTTTCTTTCTTTCTTTCTTTCTTTCTTTCTTTCCTCTCTCGAATGGATCCTTCCTTCCTTCCTTCCTTCCTTCCTTCCTTCCTTCCTTCCTTCCTTCCTTCCTTCCTTCCTTCCTTCCTTCCTTCCTTCCTTCCTTCCCTTCCTTCTTCCCTCCCTCCCTTCCTTCCTTCCTCCCTCCCCTCCCCTCCCCTCCCTCCTCCCCCCTCCCCCCCTCCCCCTCCCCCTCCCCCTCCCCTCCCCCCCTTCCCTTCCCTTCCCCTCTGATTGGCTGCTAAAGCAGCAGGGGAGGGCGGGTGCCTCACTCTCGAACCCAAAGGTAGGCAGGGCGGTCTCCTACGGGAAGCAACCAATCAGAGGCCGCATTGCCCTCTCTGCGGCTTACCTGGATGGGTTTGTTGGCGTCAGTGGACGGGACTTAAAGCGGCTGCTGTCCCCTCCTGCCTCCCCCTCCCTCCCTTTCAATTGCTTGGTCTGTTTAATCAGGGTGGCTATCAGTCGGGGCTGGGAGGATGGCGCCAGGGAAGCTTTGCCCCCATTATAGTTGAGTGCCAGCCCAGATCCTGAACTGGGCAGACACCTCTCCCAGCGCGACCCTTCCTAACCTCCCAGGCCTGCCTCCTCTCCCGGGAGAGACTGAGCTGAAATCCCCATGTTTTCGAGGGAAGAAAGGTTTTTTCCCCTAGTGATTCCATTGCCTTTGCCTTCCTCTGAGAATGGCTTGCCCAAGGCCACCCAGTGGGTCTCCAAGGTGCAGCAGGGATTCAAGCCCTGATCTCTAGATCTGTAGCCTAACACTCAACAGTCATTTTCTTTGAGGGCCCCATCAGCCTCATGATCACCTTCAATGGGTGGTTGAAGCCATGGATGAAGAATCCATAGATACAGAGGGCCAACTCTATTTTATAAAAAACTAGCTTGGGGACACGGCCCTGCCCGGGTTATTTGTGAAGCGCAGCAGGATGTAGAGTGGGTCATGGGGGCTCTGTGTGCCAAGTTTGGTCTTGATCCATCATTATTGGGAGTTGCAGTGGTATCATGAAATTACTGAAGGTAGTGCAAGTCCCATCATCTCTGCCCCCCCCCCAAAGTGTAGTAGGATGTAGATTGGGTCATGGGGGCTCTGTGTGCCAAGTTTGGTCTCAATCGGTAATTGGATGAGGGTCGCAGCAGACTTGGGAAGTGAGTAGAGGTACTTCATGTCCCATCATCCATGGTCCACCCTCCTCCAAACTGCACCAGAATGTAGAGAGGGTCATGAGGGCTCTGTGTGGCAAGTTTGGTGTTGATCAATCATAGGATTAGGTTTGTAGCAGTCTTGGAAAGTGAGGGAAGGTACTGCAAGACCCATCATCCATGTTCTGTCCCCCTCCAAACTTCAGTAGGATGTGGACTGGGTCACTGGGGCTCTGTGTGCCAAGTGTGGTCTTTATCAGTGTTTGTTGGGGGCCACAGTGGTCTGTGGGAACAGAGGGGTGTAAAAGTACTACAAATCCCATCATCCATTGTCAGTCCTCCCCCAAACCTCACCAGGACGTGAAGGCAGTCATGGGGGTATGTGTGCCAAGTTTGGTCTCGATCAGTGATTGGATGAGGGTTGCAGCGGACTTGGGAAGTGAGTAGAGGCACTTCAAGTCCCATCATCCATGGTCCACCCTCCTCCGAACTGCACCAGGACGTAGAGTGGGTCATGGGGGCTGTGTGTGCTGAGTGTGGTCTGTATTGGTCCTTTTTGGTGGCCTCAGTGGTCTGTGGGAACCAAAGTGTTGGAAAGTACTACAAATCCCATAATCCGTGGGTCATGTCCCCCGACCCCGCCAGGACGTAACGGGGGTTAGGGGGTTATGTGTACCAAGTTTGGTGCAGGTCCATCACCCGCGCTGGTCGCTGTGGCCTGTGAAAGTGGCTGCCACATATCCGCCCTGGCCTGTGAAAGTGGCTGCCACATATCCGCCCTGGCCTGTGAAAGTGGCTGCCACATATCCGCCCTGGCCTGTGAAAGTGGCTGCCACATATCCGCCCTGGCCTGTGAAAGTGGCTGCTTCCGCCCTTCTGCCCTCCCGCCCTCCGCATACACACATACAAACATTCCGTTTTATAAAGGTATACAGATACAGATATAGTGATTGATCTACACTGCCCTATATCCTAGGCTCTGATCCCAGATTATCTGTTTTGAACTGGATCATATGAGTCTACACTACCTGGTATAAATAGATAATCTGGATCAGATCCTGTTTCATAGGGCAGCGTAGATCCAGCCTTTGAGGTTGGGGAAAGGGTAAACCCAAAAGCCTGGTATCAGAGACCCCTTCTACACTGCCCTATATACCTGGATCAGATCCAGATTATCTGTTTTAAAATGGATTATATGAATCCCTACTGCCAGATAATCTGGGATAAATAGATGATCTGGGACCAGTTCCTGAGATATAGGGTTAATGTGGTAGGGGCCTCTGATACCAGGCTTTTGGATATGATGTCTGTCATTTACCCTTTCCCCAACCTCAAAGGCTGGATCTACACTGCCCTATGACCCAGGATCCGATCCAGATTATCTATTTATAAAAGGTTATCTAGTACAGTGTTTCCCAACCAGTGTTCCGTGAGCGATCATCAGGTGTGCCGTGGGAAATTGGAACCTCCAATACCCTTTCTTCCCGCTCCTGCCGAACACTTTTTCTTCTCCACTCGGGCTCCCTTCTTCCTAGCCTTGTTCTGCTAGCTTTGCCTCGCTTTGCTCACACTGCCGCTTCTGCGGGAGGGGGGGAGGGAGGAAGACGTGACCCGTGCGGGCGCTACTGCGCAGACTCGCCCCACATCTCCCTCCCTCCCCTCCGCAGTGCTCTCTGGATATAGGTGAACTACAACTCCAAAACTCAAGGTCAATGCCCACCAAACTCTTTTAGTATTTTCTCTTGGTCATGGTAGTTCTGTGTGGGAAGTTTGATTCCATTCCATCATTGGTGGAGTTCAGAA
Source organism: Anolis apletophallus (assembly GCA_030556195.1). Classification (NCBI taxonomy): domain Eukaryota; kingdom Metazoa; phylum Chordata; class Lepidosauria; order Squamata; family Anolidae; genus Anolis; species Anolis apletophallus. The sequence continues at coordinate 75,714,626 of JARBWK010000008.1, forward strand.
TGCTCTTTGATTGCGGGTGAACTATAACTCTCAGCTGTTGAGCAAGACCTTCGTGTGTGTCTTTCTGCCATTCCTGCCTGGATATCTATGTTGTGTTCATCGAAACAGGCCCAGGTTTCACACTGAGTGTATAAATACATTTAAAAACATATTAACTATATGTATTACTGTGTTAAGAGTGTCATTTTGTGTCATTTTGGTTGGTGGTGTGCCCCAGGATTTTGTAAATGTAAAAAATGTGCCGCGGCTCAAAAAAGGTTGAAAAACACTGATCTAGTAGTGTAGACTCATATGATCCAGTTCAAAACACATAAACAACAACATCCTGACTAAACAAAACAAATTGCAGCCTTCCAATGTTACTGTGTCACAACTCCCATCAGCAATAGTTATCATGATACATGTGAACTACACTACACCAGTTTGCTTGTGTTTGACTACGGCCTCCATAATCCTCAGCATGCTGGCTGGGGAAGATGCGACTTGTATTCCAACACAACTGTGGGAGTGGGAACCTGGTCAAGCTGGTGTAAACCAAGTAGAAATGACTATTATAATAATAAATTATAATATTATACTATAATGATATAATAATAATTTACCCACCTCCTCTTAAGGCTGGATATGGGCCACAACACTGTTAAAAGACATCATGAAATACATACATTGAAACACATCATCACAAAATTTATATATTAAAATACATAGCGGAGGGATTAAAATGCAATTTAAGTATATATATTAAAATACAAATAGAATGAACATTCCAAATTGACTCCGGAGCCCTGTCATAAGGGGGTAGGTGGAAGTCTTTAGCACAGAGGTTCCAAACTGTGTGTCCTGACACATTAGTAATGAGAAATGATCAAAATCTTGGAAATGTCTGTTATCTTACAAATCACGTCTTCCTAAAAAATAAAAATGAAATGTTTTCATGAAATACATTGTATCCCCACTACATTTTATTATTACATTTTGTGTCATGTGTGCACATCTCTTGTAAGGAGTTGGCTTAACTTCCGCTTTGCTAGTAGAACTGAACGATTGTGTCGCAAAATAATGCTGCCACATAGAAATATTAACAGAATTATTGACCCATTGTTCAATTTATTTATTTATTCGATTTGTACACCGCCACTCCCAGAGGCTCGGAGCGGTTTACAATTAATGAAAAAACTCTGAGGAACTAGTGAGCACTAAATACTGCCCAACATCTTTTAAATTTGTTGAAAAGCCAGCTATCTAAATTTGCAATTGCTTCTGCAACTGCTCTGGATCTGGTCTTTAAAGTGTTGATAAGGCAACTTTATCTCAAAGCTTATATGGTTTTGGGAGAGGAGACACTGGTGTTTTGTGCCAGCATTAGCAGTTCAAAGAACAGTAAAGTAGGTTGCCAAACTGATGACTATATATGGAGTGCATAAAAATGGAATGAAAGATCAAGAAAAGTTGAGCAACGTTCAAGACTTTTTGACGCTTTGGTTGTTTAGCCATAGATTTTAAGGGGATATTTTTCCTGACTACCATATTTTGTTGTATTGGGATGGGGGACCAGTCTTCCAAAATAAAGCAATCCCACCAATGTGTATAAGACATTATTGGTACTTTTTTATGTATTATATTTGTATTCTGCCAAGGAATTCGGGGCAGTCTCCAACTTCAGCCATAGGCTCAAATGTTTCTCTCCACAGTCACTTTAAATCTATACAAAACATTACAATAGTATGACGTACAACAGGGGTGCTCACACTTTTTCAGCATGCGAGCTACTTATAAAACAACCAAGTCAAAATGATCTACCTACCCACTACAAAAATGTGAAACATATAACACAATATCTGCTTTGAACTGGCACCTTTTGTGAGTCCACACTGCCCTATAATCTGATTCAAAGCAGATAACATGGGCTTTTATTCAACTGTGTGGAAAGGACCTCAGATAACCCAGGGCCGGCAGCACCTGGGCGGCGTTGGGAGCCTGTGGGGCGGGACTGAGCCTTCCTCCCGCCCTGCCTGCGATCTACCAGGACACCCCACGCGATCTACCAGTAGATCACGATCTACCTAATGAGCACCCCTGATGTACAATGTACTATTCTACCTTGCTCTAGAATTATTCATGGGCAATTAAAGTCTCCATCTATCTGTCTCCAGGTATAGCTCTGCCACCTCTATACATCAATTATTTCTTAGGAATCTCAAATGGGGAAACTCCAATGATTTCAAGGATGGCTTGCCAAAACACAGAAAGAGATTTTTTTGGGAATTTATTTGAGCAAAGACACCAGATTCTATCTACATCCAGAAGCTAAGCAGGGTTAGAACTAGTTAATACTTGGATGGGAATCTGCCGATGCGTATGGACCCTTCCACAAAGTCATTTAAGCCAGAATATCAAGGCAGATCATCCACAGTATCTGCTTTGAACTGGGTTACCTGAGTCCACACTGCCATATAACCCAGTTCAAAGCAGATAATGTGAGATTCCATACAGAATACATATAGAAGGGGCCTATATTTCAAATTAGCAAAGGCATACAGATTAGCAAAGGCATATAGTGCATTTGGAAGACTTCACAAAAGAGTCTGGAGCAACAAGCACCTGAGGCAAAGCACCAAAATCAGTGTGTACAGAGCTATCGTACTGTCTATTCTCCTCTATGGGTCTGAAACATGGGTCACCTATCGCCAAAACCTATGACTCCTCGAACGCTTTCATCAGCGCTGTCTTCGCACAATCCTAAATATACACTGGACCGACTATGTGACTAATGTTGCTGTCCTTGAGAAAGCAGGGATCACCAGCATTGAGGCCATGCTATTGAGAACACAGCTGCGCTGGGCAGGGCACCTCTCTAGGACGGAGGACCACCGCCTCCCAAAGATACTACTCTATGGGTCAGCACAAGAGAGGCACCCCCAAAAAGAGATATAAGGACTCCCTGAAACAACATCTCAGGCTCGGCCAGATTGATCACCAACAATGGTCCACCCTGGCCTCACACCGGGAGGCATGGAGAAGCACTATCCACAATGCTGCGGCCTCTTTCAAGAAGACACGCCGAATGGGTCTTGAAGAGAAATGACAATGCAGAAAGAACCGCAACTTGGAAGCAACATCACCCAAGGAGACTTTCTGCTGTGCTTTCTGCAACTTAACTTGTCTATCTCAGATTGGCCTTTTAGTCATCAACGCGCTTGTAAAAAGCGTGGGATGAGTCCTTCCTAAAAATCTTCATTCGCAAAGACATGCCGAGAGATATTTCAAAGCAAGGAAATGACAAAACCATCTCTGAATTTATTTATTTATTTATTTGTTAGATTTATTGGCCGCCACTCCCAGCTGGCTCGGGGCGGCTTACATCAAGCACCACAATAAAACAACAAATCTACAACAGCAATAAAACCACAAGGATAAAACAATTCCTAAGAGATAAAACAATTCCTAAGAGAATATTCCTTGCCAAAGAAAACCGATGCCATTTTGGAATCAACAGGCCAAATATATGCAGAAACGGGGCTAACATTTGAAGTACCAAAAATGTGTGTTGGCCAATGATGATGAACAAGATTTTTTTTTCATACTTGGCAATCCCATTTGCCCTCTTCACCCTAGACTGCATCATTTGGAAAACATTTCTGGCAGAATGCACCAGAAGCCAGGATAATCATACCGAATGGGGTGTTAGGCAAAGGTTTAATTAAGTTCTTCAGCTGGCGTTACCTGCTCTCAACCTCCTTTGGGCCTTAGGTGGCAGAGAGCCGCCTCCTCTGTATCAGATCTGACAGGCATGTGCTCCTTGAGGAAGTGGAGGGGAAGCCCTCTGTTCATATGACTAATTAGACAGGCTTCATGCTGGGTTGCTCTTTTTTGATGCTGATCCTTGTGCTAATTGTCAGTTGGGCTCCTTGGGGAAGCAAGGTTGAGTTCAAATCTTGTAGCGCCTTGTTCTCTATTAGTGTTCTTGACCTTAAATTGATGTGAATTGACAAGGAACAGACTGAGAGAGAAAGAGAGAGGGAGGCAGAGAAGTTCAATCCACTTAACTAGTGCAGATTTGAAAGTTCAGTCGGAAAATAAAATAAAAAGTAGGCACAGCACTACAGTTACTGCACTTTCTCTCACTTTCGTCAGTCAGTATCACTTCTAGATATCTTTATTTAATAATAATAATAATAATAATATTAACTGATGACAATCCACTACTCATTACGCAGTGATGTCAACAGACTTTACCTGACCAGAAAATCAGGAGACAGAGGGCTTCTGCAAGTGAAACAAATGGTAGAAGAAGATAAACACGCACTGGCAGATTATGTGAAAGGCAGTCAAGAACCAACATTGAGGGAAGTCAATAGAAGTAAACTGCTTCAAGTGCAAAAGTCAAAGAGTGAATACTGTAAAAAAAAAAATCCAGAGCAGAAGAGAAAATTGGCGAAAGAAGGCTCTCCATGGACAGTTCCCGGGGAAAATTGCGAGCCAAATTGACAAAGAAAAAACTTGGATGTGGCTCACAAATTGAACTTTGAAAAAGGAGATGGAGGGCCTGATTCTGGCAGCCCAAGAACAAGCCATTCGAACAAATGCCTTCAAAGCCAGAATTGAAAAGTTGACGAAAGATCCTAAATTTAGACTCTACAAGGAAGCAGATGAAACAATAGATCACATCCTCAGCTGCTGTAAGAAGATCACGTGGACAGACTACAAGCAGAGGCATAATGCTGTTGCTCAGATGATTAATTGGAACCTGTGCCACAACGACCATCTGCCTGCGACAAAGAACTGGTGGGATCACAAGCCTGAAAAAGATACAGAGAATGAACACATCAAGCTACTATGGGACTTCCGAATTCAGTCTGACAGAGTTTTGGAGCACAATACTCCTGACCTCACAATTGTGTTAAAAACAAAGTATGGATTGTCGATGTTGCAATCCCAGGTGACAGTAGGATTGAAGAGAAACAACTTGAAAAGCTGACACTATATGAGGATTTAAAGATTGAACTGCGAAGACTCTGGTACAAGCCAGTAAAGGTGGTCGCAGTGGTGATTGGCATACTGGGTGCAGTGCCTAAAAACTTTGGTCTGCACAACAATCGGCGCTGACAAAATTACTATCTGCCAGTGGCAGAAGGCCACCTTACTGGGATCTGTATGCATTATTTGCTGATACATCACCCAGTCCTAGACACTTGAGAAGTGTCCGATCTATGATCCAATACAACAGCTAGCAGAATATCTGCTGTGGACTCATCTTGTTGTGTTTCAAATTATAATAATACTTTATTTTCAGAGATTCGGAGAGGATTACAACATACACAGATAGGCAAACATTCAACGCTTTAAATACTGTGAAATAATAATGACACACAAATACACAGAACAAAGGTAAAGGCTCCCCCTTTCATCTTCGGCTTCTGGAAGGATGCTCAACTCTGGTCATGGAGAGGTGCTTTTTTCCCATTCCCAAGTTAAGGAGCCTGTTGTCCGTAGACACCTCCTGCTTGTGTTGCCGGCATGGCTGCATGTGCACCTTTATTACCTTCCCACCAAAGCGGTGCCTATTGATCTACTCACATTTGCACATTTTTGAACTGCTAGGTTGACAGGAGCTAGGACTAACAGCAGGAGCTCATCCCAACCCATGGCTTAGAACTGCCAACTTTTAGGTCAGCATATTCAACAGTTCAATGGTTTAATCTGTTGCGTCACCACAGCCCCATTGATTAAACCTTAGTATATAAATATTTATAACTAGATATCTATATATAGATATTTATAACTAGATATCTATATAGATATCACTGAATTTTATAGCTAAGAATCAACTGGAAAAATAAAATTTAGATAAAAGGGATTGGGACCTAGAGTGCATTAACAGTCTTCAGATTAACTTTCAAACTGTTTTGTTATGCCAAGAGATATAATGCGGAACATTCTTCATATCATAAATTATATTATACTAGCTGAGGACCCGGCGATGCCCGGGTTCTTTGAGGAAGGCATTGTGTGCCAAGGTTGGTTCCTATTAGATGTGTATGGGGCTTGCAGTGGTCTCAGGAAGTTAGTGAAGCTACTGCAAGTCCCATTGGCCATGATCCATCCCCCTCCCAACAGCACCAGGATGTAGAGTGGGTCATGGGGGCTCTTAGTGCCACGTTTGGTGTTGATCACTCATTGGATGAGGGTCGCAGTAGTCTCAGAAGGTGAGTGAAGGTACTTCAAGTCCCGTCATCCATGGTCCACCCCTCTCCAAACAGCACCAGGATGTAGAGTGGGTCATGAGGGCTTTGTGTGCCAAGTTTGGTCTTCATTAGTCATTGAATGAGGGTTGCAGCAGTCTTGGGAAGTGAGTGGAGGTACTTCAAGTCCCATCATTCGTGGTCCATCCTCCTCAATACTGCACCATAATGTAGAATGAGTCATGGGGGCTCTGTGTGCCAAGTTTGGTCTTGATCAGTGTTTGGATGAGGTTGGCAATGGTCTGGTGAAATGAGTGGAGGTACTTCAAGTCCCATCATCCGTGGTCCACCCTCCAAACTGCATCAGGACGTCCATTGGGTCATGGGGGCTTTTTGTGCCAAGTGTGGTCATGATTATGCACTGGATGAGAGTCGCAGCGGGCTTGGGAAGTGAATGGAAGTACTTGAAATCCCATCCTTTATGGTCCATCCTCCTCTAAACTGCAGTAGGATGGAGTGTGGGTCATGGGGGTACTGTGTGCCAAGTTTGGTCTTGCGGTTCAGGGCTGCCTTGGTCTGTGGGGAATGAAGAGTTTGAAAGTACTATAAATCTCATAACCTGTGATGGTACTTCAAGTCCCATCATCCATGGTCCTCCCTACTCCAAACTGCAGTAGAATGAATCATGGGTCATAGGGGCTCAGTGTGCCAAGGTTGGTTACTGTTAATTCAGGCCATACACAATGTCCCATTAACTGAGGCCTAGTCGGGGAAATCAAGTTAATGAAGCCGTACTGTAAATTTTGGGCCTGGTTTGTGATTTGTAGGGGCTACAGTGTTTTCTGGGAAGTTAATTGGGTGAAGGTACTGCAAATCCCATCATTCGTGGCCCATCCTGTCCTAAACTCTCTTTTGGGGCCTGAATGTAGAGGCCTGGATTCTGGGATGCTGGCTAATCAGTGGCAATCAATGCCCTCTGTCTGGTGCCTTAGAATTTTGGAGTAGCGAGGCTCGCCAATCAAAGGACTTTATGCAAATAGCTGCCAGATATCCAAATCCTGTTGTTTGAATGTAGATGCCTGGATTCTGGGATGCTGGCTAATCAGTGGCAATCAATGCCCTCTGTCTGGTGCCTTAGAATTTTGGAGTGGCGAGGCTGGCCAATCAAAGGACTTTATGCAAATAGCTGCCACATATCCAAATCCTGTTGTTTGAATGTAGATGCCTGGATTCTGGGATGCTGGCTAATCAGTGGCAATCAATGCCCTCTGTCTGGTGCCTTAGAATTTTGGAGTGGCGAGGCTGGCCAATCAAAGGACTTTATGCAAATAGCTTCCACATATCCGCCCTTCCGCCCTCCACACACACACATACATACAAACATTCCGCTTTATTAAGGTATACAGATATTTATTATGGTCAATAACCAACACCAAAAATGAGCAAATGTTGGAATAGGAACATATACATTTGGATATTAAGAAACATGGTCAAAAGCAAAGTTAAAACCCAGTATTGAATATGATAGTTAAAACGGTATTAAACATTTATATGTTAAGATGACAATGGTAAATATGGAAATTAATATTAAAACCCTCTAAGACTGTGACAGCATTAATAGATAAAAGGTAGATAAATAGATAGATAGGTAGATAGATAGACAGACAAATAGACAGAAGATATCAATCCATAGTTCCTGGGTGATTGTACCGTAATCAGTCTTTTAGTGAAACGGAATATCCAACTAATCGCACCGAATAAGATTTTTCTAAACTTTATTTATTTATTTATTTATTTATTTATTTATTTATTTATTTATTATTCCGACTTATATACCACCACTCCCCGAAGGCTCGGAGCAGTTTACAACCCAATTTTAAACTTAAAATTGGATTAGTGCAGAAAAAGCAGTGAGTGAAACTGAACGTACCGGTTATTCATCCACAAAGGGAAATTACACTGTTGGCATAGATATAGCACATACAACTCTCTTTAGATATGTGTATAGGGCTGTTTTGAGTGTTGAGTGTGGTTTTGTGGGGATTTTTTTGTTAAATGTAATGGAAGCATATGGTATTCTCTTTATGTGAGATATGTTCCTCAATATCTATATCTATCTATATTTTGATTTATTTATTTATTCGATATGTACACTGCCACTCCCAGAGGCTCAGGGCGGTTTACAGAATTTCAACACAGCAATAAAACAATAAAACAATACACATTAGAATATCGTTAAGACTTGAAGGCTTGTCTAAACAAGAAGGTCTTACAGGCTTTGCAAAAAGTTACCAAATTTTGCAGAGCTCGAGTCTCAGATGGCAGATCATTCCACAGAACTGGGGCGATGATGGAGAAGGCCCTTCATCGGGTCGCCATCAGGTGGTAAGACTTCATGCCAGGGACAGCTAAGAGGTTCTGATCTTCTGATCGTAATGATCTCAAGGGACTATATGGGGACAGGCGATCCCTTGAGTACACTGGCTCCAGACCATGTATGGCCTTATATCTATATAAATAAAAATGTAATGTTAGTTCCTGGGATTAACATAACTCAAAAACCACTGGACGAATTGACACCAAATTTGGACACAATACACCTATCAGGCCAACAAGTGACTATCACTCATAAAAACACTGAAAAACACAGCTGAAGGGACTTAAAAATCCAAAAAAAGCAAAAAGATGCTATAGCGCATGCACAAAAAAGACTCCCCTGGCAAACAAAACACACAATAGCATAGCCACACTCTCTTCCAGACTACAGCTCCCAGCATCTCCTAGACCAGGCCCTTTAGGAGAGGAGGATGATCCAAATGCACTGCTCCCAAGATGCAAGCTTTCTTCTCCTTGGATTTCTTTAAGAGCATCCCAATCCTTGCATATTTCCAATTTCTGTCATGTTTCAGCCCGGTTCCCGCAACAAACCAGGCCGACGCCATGTTATAGTCAAGGATTCAATCCGGCTTAACAACAGGTTTAGGCCGCAACCTTTGGGTGATCCCCAAATGGCTCCAGAGAGTCGCGACCCTATTGCTTCCCGGGACGATAAGAACCCTTGTCACCATGGAACATCAGATCCTCCTCAAAGCTCTGATGTTCAAAGCACAGATGTTCACACTTCCAAACTTACATACCAAAGGAGCGCCGATAAGGTGCTAAAGGAAAGCTACTCATCCATTCCCGTGGGAGCGCTTCGGCGTAGTCAACGCCTCTTGGATCATGGTGGCCGGAACCTATAAAGGTCCGGACCGGACTCCACTCGGAATCTCGAGTCAACGTTTTTAGCCACCTTGCCATGCTCATGGAACCTTGTCAGGACCAGGAGGTCCTCCTCGTTTTTGGACTCTAAGTTTTACCAAGAAACCTTGCAATTAGCCAAGGGTGACACCAAGATCACTGCTTTCATTGGAAGACTTAAATACTATTATTGCTCCAATCGACTGCTGAGAACCTTACTGGATTATTTCATCTTTGCCTTTTAATTATCTACTTATTCTAAATAAAGCATTTAACCGCAGCCGCTGTGTGTTGGTTTACTAAGGGTCCACCCAACCTAGGTTTTAACAATTTCCTATTCCTGGACTGCAATTCCCAGCAATCCTCCAGATAGATAAATTAGATAGAAATAGGTAGGTAAGTTGGTAGGTAGATCAATCAGGAGTACTGCTGGGAGTTGCAGTCGAAGAATAGGTAGAGAAGGAATACAGGGGAAAAGGAGGAAGGGGAAGAAAAGGGTCAGAGGAAGGGAAGAGGAAGAAAAAGAAGGAAGGAGAGAAGGAAAGAAAAAAGGGAAGGAAAGATAGAAAGAAAGAAAAAAGAAATGAGAAAAAGAGGGCGGGAAGTTTGGCCACATCAACACATGGCAGGTACAGCTTATACATACACACACACACACACACACACACACAATCCAACACTACATTTCCAAAAGGACACAACAAGAAAAATTCTAAGTGTTGGCATGTGTTGAAGTTCTAACATGGTCTCTGTGTGTACTTGAAAGAGAGCCCTCCCATACAGAAGCAGCTGTGTACAACAATTGACCTGTCTTCAGCATTGTTGAGAGGAAAGCAAAAAACTAGCTTTGTCTTCTTCTCCACAATGTCATCACCTCCCAACCAAGGACGGGATTGCCTTCATTTCCATAGAATACATTCGTCATCAGCTTTGAGGTAGAAAGAAATTTGTGGTTGAGAATGGGCAAAGGTTCTTGTTTTTCAGCTAGTCGTGAATCCTCGTTGTGCCCTAATTTCATGGATGAATGACAGACCTGTGTCCTGAAAATCGAATCAGAACCTCATTGGAATGCACATATATAAAGGGTTTTGTCAGTATGGTCATACAAGGATTTAACCATATCCCAAGCAAACAAGGGTTGCAGAAAAAGGTAAACAAGGCACAGTATGGCCTTTTTGTGACCAAAACAATTCAAAACAATCATCATTAAAATTGTTATTTTGAAAATATCATCCATATTGGATGTGAACATAAATTCTCCAATATGGATAGAAAAAGAGAAGGTTCAGCTAAAATGAACTCGATGCAATCAGCTATCTTTAGTGGAACTGAAATAATATTAATCACAATGTTTTTGTTTAAACAATTCTCTTCTGAAATTTCTTCTATTAACATTCTTGGCAAGTATTTCCTGAATATTTCCTAGATAGGTGACTATTCTGTTAACTTGTAATATTCAACTTCGATATGGTTGAGAAGGAATGGGCTCCCAGAATCCTCCTCCTGGCATTGCCAATGACATTGTAAATGGCTGGAGCAGAAATCATACAATTAATACACTTAAAAAATAATCAAGTTACATGAAACAGTGGAGATTTTTAAAAGAAAAAAGGCGATATGTGTTTTTGTTGTGTTCCAGGGTTGTCTGTTCATAGTAACTGAAACGAAGAAGACATTATCCTAGGTTATGGATGTCATAGACACAGTGGCCTCTTCAGTGCAGAAGGATTGTAAGTTCTGTTTAATTTTCGTACTCGAAACAATTCCTGGGCTCATAATTCTCTCCTTCCACCCCAGTTTATTCACAAAAAATGCTGAGGGGAAGATCACAATGTGTCTATGTGTGTATAATAGAGAGAGAGAAAATGAGAGAGAAAATGAGAGAGAAAATGAGAGAGAGAGAGAGAGAGAGAGAGAGAGAGAGAGAGAGGATGGTCAAAGGCTATAAAGTGATTTTTATGCTTTGTGTAAAATTGTCATGTTCCAGCCCACTAATGTCAACCCCTGCATCCTGTTGATTGCTTCTCAGAGCTATCATGAAATCTAGATAGACAATCCAACTAAGAAAGGAAAGACTCAGGGCACATCTACACAGATCACTTTGGTCAGTGGGAAACCAGCAAAGAAGGAAGTGTTGTCAATGTGTGGATGATTACATGGGAAATCCTGGAACTGGTTTGAAGCCTGGATGTGCTTATACTCACCACAGAGGCTGGCTTCAACCCAGTTCTAGGATCTGCAGGATACATAGCTTTGGTGCCATGGAGGATTTCAGTTTTTTCTCAACTCTGCATGTGCAGAGTGCATGAATGCAGATCCCTTAACCATTTCACAACATGACATGGTTTATACTAAAGCAAGCTGATGCACATTAGAGGTTCTTTTTAAGAGTATTTGCCAACTTTGGTTATCCTGGATTAAAACCGCTAGTGCGTATTGCTACACACATTCACAGCATGCATCATATAAGCACTGTACTTTGAAGCTGCCTTCAATCCACCTTAAGTGATCAGTGTAGACAAGCCTTCATATTCAAACATCTATTCAGCTATGAAGCCTACTGTCAGGCTTTGGGCTAGTCATTTAATGACCTCGCAGATTTGCAAGTCTGAAGAAAAAATGAAGGTGGTGTGAACCCTGGTAGCAAGAGTGGTATAGTGGCTGGAGTGTTGAACCAGGACTCCATGAGAAAAAAGTCCGAATTCTCACTCAGCCATGGAAACTCACTGGGTGACTTTGGACAAGTCATACTCTCTAGGACAGTGGTTCTCAATCTGTGGGTCCCCAGATGTTTTGGCCTTCAACTCCCAGAAATCCTAATAGTTGGTAAACTGACTGGGATTTCTGGGAGTTGTAGGCCAAAACACCTGGGGATCCACAGGTTGAAAACCACTGCTTTAGGAACAGAGAAAGACAGTGATAACTCTGCTCTGAAAAAAATATCTCTAGAAATGATATGTACACCTTAGGGTGAAGTTGGAGATGACTTGAAGGCAAATGACAAAACTCGGTGGAACTTTACATGGCACCTTGGGATATAGGAGAAATGAGTAGAATAAATATTGTAAGTAATAACTTGTATGGATTTCTGCTAGCATATTAATTCACTTTGCCAACCTGTGTGAACATAATATTGCGAAATGTGAATAATTTGCAAGGTGCCAAAAGGCACCAGATCCTATCTGATTTTGGAAGCTAAGCAAGGCCAGGTCTGGTTGAAACTGTACTTGGATAGGAGACAGCCAATGCATGCCAGGTGTCTTTGGACATATTTCAGAGGAAAAACCACTTCTGAGTACTACTTGGTTATGAAAACTATCTGAAATTCACGAGGCTGCCGTAAGTTGACAGGTGACGAAGGCATATACAAATCTATTTCATTAGTTTAAATGTTCTACATAGCTTTTATTTTCCTTAAGCAATAACTCTTAAGTTGTAGTTCAGTTGTGAGCAATATATATTCTATTAAATCAGTCCAGTGTGTGGGCTATGAGGCATACACTGTGACATATTAGTTAATAAAGGATCACCTGTTTCTTTACAGATCCCACAACAGTAAACTGGCTTGGGGGAAGGGGGGGGGGGCATCACAAGTAAATCGGATAGCATGGCCAGCCTTGTCATTAAATAGAGTGAGCCACTTCAAGCAACAATTCAGGCAGCAAATTGCTATTAATTAATTTATTCTTATTGTATGTTTACTGTGAAGGAAAAGTGATTGTGGCATTTTCAGTCTCACATGTCAAAATACCACATGTGAGACAGAAAGGGGGGGGGGCATATTTTCTGCCAGCCTTTTCCAACAGATGATGATGCATCAAACATGTTCATATTGTTTCATTTGGATCCCGCTCCCTCAGCTTCGGCACTCCCAGCAGCTGCTCCCAGCAGGCCACCATCCTCCAGCCGTTCTTTACTGTGTTAGAGTATCATTTTGTGTCATTTTGGTTGGTGGTGTGCCCCCGGATTTTTTTAATGTTAAAAGTGTGCCGCGGCTCAAAAAAGGTTGGGAAACACTGATATAGAGCCATAAAATGGAACTTTGATTTTCTCTGTACTAGAAAGCCAAAAAGTTCCACTGAGGATAAAAGAGCTGAGAAATTTTTATTTTCCAACTCTGATGCCTCTCGGGACCTTTCTTCCCTTCATGACCCCAGCTACCTCTCATGGCCAACATTACAGTAATTTTTGAAATTGTATCTATAAAAACAGGCTCCTGATAGGACACTAAAATATAGCAGCAATAAACGTTGTTTCTCTTAATTGCAGCCCCGTATGCAGCTGCATTAAACTTAAACAACAAGCACATTCTTCATTAGCCAAGACTCTTTTCTCCAAGTCTTTGCTTTTCATTTATGTCTTCCCCCATCCTAGGCTTTTATCACCAGGACACTTTGATAAAAGTCCTGTTTAGTTGTGTGACATTGCAAAAAGGGTTTCTACAGACAAGAACATTCTCACCATTTCCAAGTATTCAATTTTTATCTCACTTCTGCTGAAGAATTCCTGCCCCGGGGGTATATTTTTTTACTCCACTTGAGTGTTACAAGTCTACATTAATACATTTATCCCAACTAAATTTTTAATAAATACTAAATCAATTTTGGGGGAAAAAACCCTTCTAATCTCTCCTACCTGTTTTCAGGATTATAGTAAGAACAAGACTAGGGAAGTAGACATAATTTAGAAACAAAATATGATGTTCCTATTGATCAGCACTTTGACATGACAGGCACACCTGCAGCTAGGAATGGTTTTCCGTATCTTCAGTAAACATAGATATTGATTTTGAAAAACTAGCATGTAATCCCGTTGGCTTCTATGACTATGACCAAAGAGATCCCCAAAGATCTGTAGAATTGCTCCTACTTATCCCAGCACAGTTACCACAGCTGAACAGAGAAACCACTTTTTATACTGCACAGCAGCTAGGAAGTGTGATAGGAAACGGGTAAATTGTGCTACAGAGTTCAAATAATCCAAACGTTTTACATACCTTTGCACAATAATAATCCTTGTAATAAGGCGGAATGTAGGCCAATACTGTTGGCTCCACATTGCAAATGTATAACTAAAGAAACAACACCTTGTTCAAAGCAAGGCAAAGGTTTCCACTTGAAATTAAGTCTAGTTGAGTCTGACTCTGTGGGGTAGTGCTCATCTCCACTTCTAAGTCGTAGAGCCGGCATTTTCCATAGACACCTCCTAGGTCATATGGCTGGCACGACTGCATGGAGTGCCGTTACCTTCCTGCTGAAGCAGTACCTATTGAGCTACTCACATTTGCATGTTTTCAAACTGCTAGGTTGGTAGAAGCTGGGGCTAACAAGGAGAGCTCATCCCACCCCACAGATTCAAACCGCTGACCTTCCAATTATCAAGTTCAGCAGCTCAGTGGTTTAACCCACTGTGCCATCATGACTCACAGTACAGATTAGATTTATTATTATTATTATTAATATCCTGCTTTTTCTCTTCACAGCTAGTTCTTCGCATTTGCTGGAGTCAGGGGTGCAAGACTCCTGCAGAAATGGGAAAGCAATGAATCAAAAAGCTGTGATCTACACTGCCTTATAATCCAGTTCAAAACAGATAATCTGGATTTTATATGACAGTGTAAATGGGGCCATAGTCAACATCCACTGGAAATTGACAATAGAGTTGCCCTTAGAGTTGCCTTAAGTTGGGGACACACAATAACAAAGGCAAACCTTTATGTACCAGATTTCTTAGAAAAGGTTACTGGATCAGCAAGAGGGAGGTGATTAGCTCTAATTCAGTGTCACTTGCAACTCAGTTTAGAACTAGATGCAAACTCACTGATTTTCATCTTTTGATATCTATGAAGACCTACAAAATGCATAAGAATCCCAACATTGTGCAGGTATGTTCACTCTTCCATTTTACTCAATGATCCACCCACAACCATTGGTCAATTACACATCTTATGTGCAGTGACATGAAAATAGCTGCTCCCAAATTCAGTGACTGTTCTGGGCTGCATTGTGTCCTTTGTCTCCTCTTCTAACCTTTAACTACTACTACTACTACTACTACTACTACTATTACTTTATTTTTATATCCCACCACCATCTCCCCAAAGGGACCAAGCATAGCATAAACAAAATTTACAAGCAAAAACTCATTTTAAAAGCATAATAATATGTAAACAATCTAAATTAAACAATTAAAACCAGCAAAGTATAAAACATCACTGAATGTATCAAAACCTACCTATGGAAGATGTTTCCATATATTCCAGTGTGAGCACAGGAACATTAGAAGAACAATGGCTTGTATGTATTTAGGACTTTCAAACTGGGACGGAACCCTATTTGGTTGTGCTTTTGCATACCTTGGAAATACATTGTACATTTAATTTAACATTTTCTTTCTTCCTCTGGGTGATACAGTGTTCTCCAATAACAGCCCATGATCATATTATATATTGACAAATTGAGAATGAACCAAAGTCGGCAACAACTTGGGATGTCCAAA
The DNA here is from genome assembly GCA_030556195.1 of Anolis apletophallus. Taxonomy (NCBI): domain Eukaryota; kingdom Metazoa; phylum Chordata; class Lepidosauria; order Squamata; family Anolidae; genus Anolis; species Anolis apletophallus. The sequence goes on from JARBWK010000008.1 coordinate 75,730,546, forward strand.
GTTGGAAGACAACAGCCACCCAACTAGCCACCTGCACAGACCATGCTGATATAGAAAAGGTGAGTTAGCAATAAATCATGAATTAGATTGAGATGTTGTAAGTGGGAATTACCCATTATGGATTTATACCCCATTGATGCCCATGGGTCTACTCTGTGATTATGTCTGGAACAAAATTTGCTTTTTAAATTTCAAGAAATTTTGGAGCACCAGGGCTTATAATATGTTCTAGAGCAGTGTTTCCCAACCAGTGTGCCGTGAGCAATTATCAGGTGTGCTATAGGAAATTGTTAACTATAAATCCCAGAAACTGTAACTCCCAAATGTCAAGGTCTACTTTCCCCAAACTCCATCAGTGTTCACATTTGGGCATAGTGAGTATTCATGCCAAGTTTGGTCCTGATCCAACATGGTTTCACTCCACAGTGCTCTCTGGATATAGGTGAACTACAACTCCAAAACCCAAGGTCAACACCCACCAAACTCTTTTTTTTAAAAAAAAAAATCTTTATTAGTTTTCAGAAGGTTAAAAACAGAAAGAGAAAAAAGATAACACTTAACATAAAGAAATCGAAATTTTTGCCACGGGAGCCCAGAAATGGCTCCCCTGGTTACATAGGATCAAGACATAAAGTGTGAACAGACAAAGTTGGGTGAAGAGTTGAGACTGCTTCCTGTTTTTTCCATTCTTCGTTTCCCCCAATGTAGATCTTTTCTTTGATTTTCCTGTGTTTGGGTATAAGAGCATTGTGTTTTAGGCTTATTCTAGTATCAAATCAACATTAAACTCCTTTCTAGCATAATTTCTAATTGCCTCCCAGTCCGTTCTTTCCTGATCCTTTTTATTTTTATTGCGCATTCTTTCGGTTAACCAGTCCATCTGTATTGTTTCTATGACTTTAATAAACCACTCCTCTTTTGTTGGGATTGTCGGTGATTTCCAGTACTTTGCGTACAGGATTCTAGCTGCTGTTATTCCTATCCTCAAAATTTTCTTTTCCCCCGGGGATGCTGTCCCCCCCCCCCCCATTCCCAGTAAGAATACTTCTGGTTTCTTCTCCACCTTGTATTTAATCATTTTTCGTATTTCCCTGTGTATCATTGTCCAATATTTAGAAACCTTGGGGCACGTCCACCACAGGTGGAAGAAGGTGCCATTTTTACTTCCGCACCTCCAGCATTTTGGGTCCGCCCCTCTGTACATCTTTGCTAGCTTCTCTGGGGAGAGATACCAACAGTATATCATTTTGACCCAATTCTCCCTAAAGGGATTACTTAATGATTTCTTTACTATATTACACCAAATATTTTTCCACATCTGGGGTTGGATCTTAAAGCCGAGGTTTCTAGACCATTTGGCCATGTACTCCCTTTCTTGATTATCTGCTGTGTCTATTTCCAACAGGATTTTGTAAATCTTTCCCAGCGGTTTTACTTCTTCCTTGAGAATTCTTTTTTCCAGTTCTATCTCCTCGTCTATGAAGCCTCTTTTTTGATCCTCTTTAAATTTTTCTCTCATTTGCAAGTATGAGAACCATCCCAGTTGTATTCCTTCTTTGTCTAGTTCCTCTTTTGCTTTAAGTACATGGTTCCCCCCGTTCCCTCTTAATGACTCTTTGTATGTTATCCAATTGTTACCCGCCAGTTCTCTAATTCTATAAGCCTCGTTCACTGATGTCCATAATGGAATCTTTTGCCCATACATTATGTTAGAGTACTTGTGCCAGGTCCTGATGAGAGAGCTCCTTATGTAATGATTTTTGAAGGTCGCATCCATTTTTTTCTTGTCATAAATCAGGTATCCGTGTAGTCCAAATTTAAGGTCATGCCCCTCCAGATTGGAAAGTTTGTAATTTTTTAGGTGAATCCACTCTTTTATCCAATTTAGGCAACCCTCCTCGTGGTATAGTTTCAGGTTGGGTACCCCCAGTCCCCCTCTCTCTAATGGGTCTTGTAGTGTCTTCATTTTAACTCTGGGCTTTCTTCCCCCCCAGATAAATCTTGAAATAGCCCTTTCCCAGTCCTTAAAGGTCTTTTCATTCTTTATTATTGGTAGAGCCATAAATAGGAAATTAATTTTTGGTAGGACCATCATTTTTACAGTTGCGATTTTCCCCATGAAGGAGATGTTTAGTTTCTGCCATTTTGATTTTTTCCATAGTTCTGTGTAATTATTTTTGAAAAGTCTCGAATTTTTTGGTGTTATATTAATTCCCAAGTACGTAACCCTCTCCTGTACCTTCATGCCCGTATCTCTCTGCAATGTTTGTTTTCTTCCTTCCTTCATGTTTTTTACGATTAAGTTGGTCTTTCCCCTGTTGATTTTAAATCCCGCCACCCTACCAAATTCTTCTATTTTTTCTATCCATGCCTTTGTGGTTTCTACCGGCTTTTCTATTATCAGCACAACATCATCTGCGAATGCCTTCACCTTGATGTTATCTTTTTTGATTTGCAGACCTCTCAGCTCCTTATCCTCCCTTATTCTATTTAGTAAGATTTCCAGCGCAAAAATGTTTGTTTTAATTTGTCTTTTTGGAAGGAATCCATTTTGGTCCTCCTTTATCCACTTATTTAGAAAGGATTTAAACCTATTTGCCAGAATAGAGGTGAAAATTTTGTAATCAAAATTCAGCAAGGAGATGGGCCTGAAGTTCGCTGGGTCATTCAAATCTTTCCCCTCCTTTCCTATCAGCGTGATATTTGATTCTTTCCATGTATCTGGGCCTTCCCCCTGTTGCAGTATTTCATTAAAAAGTCTTTCTAGGATCTCTACTAGTTCATCCTGGAACTCTTTGTAGTACTCCGCGGTGAAGCCATCAGGGCCCGCCACCTTGTTTCTTTTTAACGTTTGTACTGCCTTGATTATTTCTCCTCTAGTGATTCTTTTATTTAGTTCCTCCCTCTCTTCCTCAGAGTGTCGCTCTCTCCATTAATTTAAATCTGTCTATCAGCTCGAAAAGGCTTTTTGGAAGCTTCCCTTTTGATTTTCTCCTCGCTCCCTGTCCAGAGCTTCTATCTATTCCCAGGTCAATCACTCCATTTAAATCCCCTAGTATTATACACTCGTCGAACTCCACATTTGTAATCACATTCGATAAGTTCTGGAAGAATCTGGCCTCACAACCGTTTGGCGCATATACATTACATAGCAGAATTGTTTCTTTCTCCCGTTTAATTACCACCCCCACATACCTCCCTTCCCTATCCACAAATGCTTGATCCGGCTTTAAAGTAGGATCTACATACAAGACCACCCCCTTTTTCTTATTCTCCGCCGCCGCTACGAATTCTATTCCTAAACCATCATTCTTAAGGTACATCACATCATTTTTCCTGATATGAGTTTCTTGTAACCCTATTACATTAACCCTTTCTTTCCTTAATTTACTAAACACCCTCTTTCTCTTATTCCCGCTGTTCATCCCATTTACGTTCCATGACAGGCACCTTATGTCCATTTACTGGTCTTCGGTTAGTAGGTCTTCTTGGCTCTTTGTCTTATTGGGGTCCTCGTCAGAGTCCTCAGAATCCGCCTCCGGTTCAGGATCCATATTGTCCTCTTTTCCCACCGCTTCTTCTTCTCCACACTCTCTCTGCCTGGGTTCCCCTCTTCCAGCAAATGTCCTTCGGGCTGGGTCTGCCAAGAAGCTTTCTCTCGAACCTCCTTCGTTATTACGGTTATTATAGGGTTCGGTCTCGAAGTCTTCCTCAAACTGTCTCAGAAATTCCTTCGCTTTTAATACTGTAGTGAGCCAATAGTTCTTGCCTTTGTAGGATACCATAATCCCCTCTCTCTTCTCCCATCTGTATCTGATATTATATTTCCTGAGAATGTCCGTTATAAAATAGTAGTCTCCTCTCTTCTGTAATACTGAGGCGGGTAATTCTTTCAATATACTCAATTTCTTGCCCTTGAAGGATACTGGCCTTTTCAAGCTCCCCCTCAAGGCCTCGTCCCTTGTCCTTTTGAGTGGAAAGTTCACCACCACATCTCTGGGCATATTATTTTTCCTTGTGTAATTCGAGGAGACTCTGAAGACCCTGTCGACTTTCTCCGCGAGAGATTCTTCTGATGTATCTAGGATTTTGGATGTTATTGCAAGTATCACCTCCATTAGTTTCTCCTCTCTCTCTTCTTCTATCCCACGATAGCGTAACTGAAATTCCTTCTGATGGATTTCAGTTGTTGTTAATTTGTATTCCAGATCTTGTATCTTCATTTCCAGTTCCTTGATCTTTTCCAGGTTTCCCATTTTTAAGTTCTGCCATTTGTTTATTCATTTCCATCATTTTTTTGTTTGTCTCCTGCATTCCTTTCTTCATATCTCTTAGGTCTCCTTTAAGTTCACTCTTCATCTCCTTTAATTCACTCCTTTGTTCTTCTCTCATTTTCCTCCTTCCCTCGTCTCCATTCTGGATAGCAGATCTTACTTCTTGTATCTCCATTAATATCTCTCTCCAACCTATCTCTCCCGTTCCTGAGGGCCTTCTGGCTAGCTCCACTCCATTGTCCGCTCTATTGTTTTTTCCTCTAGCCCTTGTCGTCATGATTATCATTTGATCAGTGCCTGGAGTACTGATACACTTTTCTTCTCTTTCCCTTTTCAAGTCCTCTTGTCTTCTTTCTGCCGTTGGTTGAGAGCTCACCCCGTTCCTTTAAGTCTTATTGGGCTTACTTCTAACCATTTTCCACCCTTTGCCTTCTATTTCTCTCCTCTCCTCCTTTCTCTCCTCCCTCTCTTCTCGGCTGGGGGGACTTCTTTTTTTCCTCAGTGCTTTCTTCTGTCTCCCCTCTCAATCCTTTGCTTCTCGTCACCCAAACCTCGCTCCTATATCCCAAAGGGAGCGCCTCCGTAGCTGGTAAGTTAAGGCTTTTTTTAACCTTCTCCTCTTGTTGTCTCGCTCTTCAGAAGGGTGCATGCGTCAGTGTGTCTGTTGGGGCGAGCTTGCTTCTCGGCGTAATGCTGGATTGGCTCTACTGGGATTCCTCAGGTCTTCTTCTGCTCCCTCGTCCCCGATCTCGTCAGGTCCCTTGAGGGGGCCCCACTTAGATCAGGAGGGGAGTCTTCTCCAGACCCTGGACCTTCTGCTTCTTTTCAATTCCAAGCAGCGGTGGAGTAGTGTCTCCAATCCCAGCATTGAGTCCCAACACCAGGAGAGGCTCCTAGGTTGCTGCGCTCGCCTTCATGACCAGACCATGACCATGGTTATGGGAGTTCTGTGTGGGAAGTTTGTGTCTTTCTGCCATTCTTGCCAGGATATCTATGTTGTGTTCATCGAAACAGGTCCAGGTTTCACACCGAGTGTATAAATACATTTAAAAACATATTAACTATATGTATTACTGTGTTAGAGTGTCATTTTGGTTGGTGGTGTGCCCCAGGATTTTGTAAATGTAAAAAGTGTGCCGCCGCTCAAAAAAGGTTGGGAAACACTGTTCTAGAGTGCCAAACAAGATAGATTCACAAGTTAGATGTTGCAAGGTTGTTTAAAAAAAATGTGGACCGAAATTCATTTGCTAGTCCTCCTTTGAGTTCAGTTAATGGCATTTCCAGAAGTGTTGACTTACTACTCAGCAATTGATCTCCAGCGATCTCCTCTAGTTGGGTCCAGCCATTGGAATCGGCTGACATTTCTTGGCCTAACAGGGCCCATGTGACTTGGTGAATCGCAAGCAAGGCTGCTTGGCTTATGAAATAATTGTGACCTAATGCATGGCAATGGCCCGTCAAAGCTAATATTACAAAATCTTGGCTCTGAATGCCATGCTAAATCTCCTGTCACACATGGAATGTAATTACCATTAAGGTTGAAAAATGAGAGAGATGAGCAGCAGTGGCAGTTTTTCTCAGGTTTGTATAAACACTGCCTCGGAGAAGAAGGCTGGAATGTTTGAATCAAAGCGCACCCCTTGTCACATCGGTGCTTTAAATCTCTAAGCGACTTCTTCAGAATCATCTGGCCTGGATGAACACAAACAGCTGATAAAAGCCTCCACTGAAGTCTGTGCCTCTCTGCTAATTTAAGAGGAAGGTGGCCCTCTAGTCACTGTCCCTAAGAAAGTAGCAATTTTGGCACTTTGATTTCTGAAAGAAAACAAGGTTTACTGTTTGAGAGAATGTGGCCAGAAACGAAAATAAAATTGGGGGGAGTGTTCCACATAATCCTCATATCATGATGACTTCAGATTGCATGTACCTGACTTTAATCAAAGATTCATCAAGAAATGCTCGTTAATGTGGTTAGACTAAAAGGATCCTTATGATGATTGCATTTCCTTCAGCTCAAAACAGATGCAACGCTTGCAGCTCAGTGGGGCCAGACATAGTCAGGATAATGGAGGTCACCATAACTATTACAGTCTATTAAACTTCTTTTTTATTCGTACGCCAGATTCAAAGAAATGGATTGTTTACATCTCCACTGTAGAATTAATTCAGTGTAGCACTACTTTAATTGTCATGGTTCAATGCTATGAATTCATGGTAGTTTTACAAAGGTTTTAGCCTTCCCTGCCATAGAGTGTTGGTGCCTCACCAACTGCAAATCCCAGGATTCCACATCATTGAGCTATGACCATTGAAGTGGCGTCAAACTGCATTAACTCTACAGTATAACCTTTCCAGTAAAGATTAAGGTTTTGTTTATTTATTTATTTAAAAATTTTGTATCCCGACCTTCTCACCTCCAAGGAGGGACTCAGACCTGCTTACAGTAAAATTCAATGCCATACAAATTTAAAACATCTTAAAACAGCAAATTAAAATACATAAAAACAGAGATACATAAAACCACATTGCCATTAATCAATCAATCAACTTTATTTCTTATGAGCCGCCCTCCACCAAAGGTGCTCTGGGCGATTTACACAATTAAAATAAACAGGTTATATAGTCACAGCTTGTTACTTAACCATCATAGGCTCGGTCTAAAAAAGTGGTCACCCATTTCAGATTGAAATCAATCTCAGCTTATTCTGGGAAAGCCTCGTTCCACATCCAAGTCTTCACCCGTCTCCAGCTACTTTTAAAATATCCCACCTTCTGTCTTCTTCTCCCACTTTCTCCGTTTGTTCTTAGGTTGCCTCCGGCCTCTTCCACACAGCAGTATAAAATTCCACATTATCTGCTTTGAACTGGGTTATAAAGCAGTGTGGACTCAGATAACCCAGTATAAAGCAGATATCGTGGATTAGAGAGCCAGCAAGGCTGTTTTAATGCAAAATGAATCCTACCCAGAGGGTTCTCATCATGTCTAATTGCCAATCCCTCTGGATAGGATTCGTTTTGCATTAAAACAGCCTTGCTGGCTCTCTAATTCACCTTTTGGTCACCCCTCCTATATGGCATGGGGTTATGCTCTTGGTTCTACTCAGTATGGTACGTATATACTAATATATTGACTATGGCTATATTTGTGCGTTATTTCATTATATCCACTATGATTGTATATTTTATTATTATATCTAGAAGTTGGTTACCATCTCCTTCCATGCCACACCTTGAAAAAACCCAGTTTGGGAGAAACGGACCTGTTATGGCCTTAGGATCACCAGCATTTGTTTACCACCAGCGTTTTGGACAAGCAGAGCATTTGCATTGAGGAAACTACAACTCCTTCCTCTTCAACCAACTCCTACTCAGGCTTTCTGACACCTTCCCCCAGATTTCGGAGTTCCCACCGCTACTGGATTGATCTATCTTTGGATTACAAATATCCCAGCACCCCCGAGGGTTTTAGCTGTGGATTTATGCCAAGAAAAACTAGATCAACATCTTTATCAGACTTTGAACCTGCGGTAGGACTGGGAATCAGTGTCTTTGATATGTGTATATATTACTCCTGTACTTACAATATGATTATTAATATAGATATTTGAATTTAATTCCTTGCACTTTTGTGATTATACTTGTGATTATAGCCAGGCTTGTTTACCCTCAATATGAAATCTACCACTACTTGAGCTTCCAAGAGCAGACCAATGTTTATGTCAACATTTTTTGTGGTGCTGGAAGGCATGGAGGTGTCAAACACATGTGCCAGAAACATTTTTGGAGGTTGCATACAAACCATAGACCACATAGTGCCCATCTCTGTTATAATCACACCAAGGGGACCAGGGTTTGTATCTCTGCTCAGCTGTGGAAATTCACTGGTTAACCTTCAGCAAATGTCATTCTCTAAGGACCTCATCACATAGAGTGTTTTTCCCATCCAAAGATACTTTTAGTTCATTTCAAGGATGAAGTTACATGAAGCCCATCAGATGACGTTTGCCTACTTCTGGCCATCATCCATTGCCTTTTGTCCTTGAAATGCAGGTGAATCATGCAGAAAAGAGGGAATTCAGAACACGGGGGAGAAATCGTATTGTGAGCCCCTGGTGCATGCTAGAACCGGTGCTAACGCTGAAAAACACATGGGATGGGAGGCTCAAAATTGCGCTCTTGCTAGTTTTTTTTAACATAACACTGGTCTAATGGAGGGAAGTAAATCCTGGCAGATGGTGATCATAGCAAAGGGGTTTATAATCACACTGGTATAATGAAGGGAAGCAAAGCCTTGCAAGAGAGGATTGTGGCAAAATGATTTCTAATTACAGTGGTATAATGGAGAGAAGAAAGGTATGAGAAAAACATATCATGGCAAAGCCATTTAAAATCCCCCTGCTTTCCTCTTCTTCCCAATGAAATGAGGCCCATTGTAATCTTGGCTTTTGGTATTGAGGGGGAAGGGGGGAGAGAAAAATATTCTCCATGTGACGATTTGGAATGTGGGTGACGGGGGGATCAGTTTCATTTTAACTAGAACAATTTAGAGAAGTATCTAAAATTCACTCCTACATCCAGATCATTAATGACGGAATGACTGGGGATCTAACAGAATGATTCCCTTTGATAAACAGACAGACCCCAAAGCTTCTCAAGGTCCATGTGATAAGGTCCTCAGTCTCTAAGGAAGACAATATCAAACCCATATTGAGTAAAGCCTACAAGTAAAACTTCATGTTATGCTCAACCTATTTAAATATTTAAATAGAGCACAACCTTTGTAAAATATGGATTTCCAAAACAGTATGCTCTTCAGTGCTTTGCTAATAATTAGAAGAGGGACGTGAGGATATTTTGTAGAGAAATAGAAACTCAACCAATTTATTTTCTATTCCTACTCCTGACATGGTAAATGTTCTGTCTTTAGTATATGAGCATTATAATTAGATAGTATGACTCTGAATTTCATCTCCAAAGTCCATCCTTCCTTCAGCTGGAGACATTTTCTATCATTTTGAGGCTTTAAAAAACCTGCCCAAGCCCAGACTGAGATACTTTTTTCTTCCAGAGATGAAAAATAAGTTCTAATCCCTTCCTGACATTAGTGCCAGAAAATCCTTCCTCAACATGGGCAATAGGACAGCATCCACCAATACATCTAAAGGTTAGAGGATAGGTGCGCAGCCATCCTAGGTGTGGTAGTAAGTAGCATTATTTTCTTGCCAACACAATTGGAAGCCAGCTCAATTGCAATTCCCGGGGTCCGCATTGCACTTTAGGAACAAGGTTGGTAAAAAGGGAATTTAATAAAATCTTGTGCTTCTGGATGCCTCCACAAGAGTGCTCAATAGATGGTCTTGAGTTTGGGAAGTAATCTAGAGAAAGGGTTGGATCCACATGTTGCCCCTGGATTGCACAATTCTCATGCAGCTGTGATACACACCTTTGTTCTCTAACTTGATGTTGTCCTATCTGAGTATTTACTTTGGAAATTACTGCCTCAGTCCAACAAATGATGGGGTTGGCCTTGATGGTTTCAATAAACAAGTGTCCGTTTTATGCAACAATGTCAAGGATTTTCAAAGCCTACGCTTCTGACATGGAAGAAATGCCACTATGACCCTATATCCAGAGCCAAGAATTTTGGGATGCATGTGTATGTGCTTCATTTAAGGGAACTTCCTTAGACGAAATGCAAACCTAATAGGTACGTATTAAAGTAGCATCCCAGATTTAATGGAAACATATTATGATTTACAAATTGCATTAGTTTCATTTGTAAAATTACAGATTTGATTTTAAAATTCCACGTTGCATCCAAAGATCCTTTTAACTACTTTCTGTTGTATTTTCTTTTTATAGTTTTAAGACTTAGTTCCTACATGGGTCTTTTAAAAAAGGAACACAGAGGAGAGAGACATTAAAGGAGAAAATATCGATTGGTTTCTGTAATGGAAATGGAATCCCTGCTCGTCCTAATTACTGTGAGCATTATTACTCTTGTCATCATGCTGTCACAATGCCATAACTTAAAAATTCCCCAGACATAAGGAGGAAGTTTAGCAACAGAAAAAAACACTGAATTTTTGCTGAATTTCCTGTGAAATGTTTAAGTGGTATTTTTTCTTTTGAATCAATAGCACCACAACATTATGAAACTACTAAAAGATCCCATGGAATATAAATCTGGAATGTATTCAAGTATGATCAACAGCTGGGTGCTTATCTCCTCCTCTCATTCCCCTAAATAGTTTTGTTGGCTTAGTTGCCGTGTCCTGGTGTTTGGTCATCTGAAGGTGCCTCTCAACCTGCAGGCCAAGCTAACGATGAAGACCGGCAAGAAAGAGTTGGTGGGCTTCACAAATTCCAATAGGGCAGAAAATTGAACTATTTATAGTTTTCCTAGGTTTCAAAGTTAAATATAGTATATTTATTTTAACAAAAATAGCATAATTGTAGGGATATGTAGCAATTGATGGAAAACTGAAGTCTACCTGAAATATGAAACTGAATATGCCGCCTATTTTATGTAATTTCTCAAAGAAATGATCATCTTTTTGGACCTTATCACAACAGTAAAATGCCTCACCTTGGATGCCCTTCACATATTGGTTCTTATGGGTCCCATCATGTGACACATGGTACATTTCATAGGGAACCCATAGGCAAAGGATCCACAGACAGTGCCTTTTGTAAGACAGATGGGAATCAACTCCAGTCATGTTTAATTTCTGTGCACACTCCAGAGGTCCAGCATTTGACATATGATGGTACATAAGTCTGCAGGTTTAAGATATCTCCTAATAGATTTCAGGTTTCCCATTGAAAGAAATGGTTTGTCATAGCATGAGTTTCTCATTGGATAAATATTGTAGTTTAAAGATCACACACATTCTATTTCTCCACATTTAGTGTACATTGCGTTTGTTGTTGTTTTCTCAAATTTTCAAACTGTGTACTCCATAGGACCAAAATTATGTTTTGGGCAGAGGTCAGGAAGTTGTGTGGTTGTGCAAGATCTGCCTATATATATATAGGCAGTAACATGGGGAAACATCCATCACATTGGGAGGAGGCCATTTTACTTACCCACTAGTAGGCAAACCGGTGGTAGAACTTCATCTTGACATCTTTGCACTATAATGCAGAAACACTGGGGGTGGAGTCTGGGAACTATACAGTCTCTTTTTTCTGTGAACTCATCCACTCAGGCTCTTGGGCCCTTTCATTCTACAAAATTATAGTTCCATTTTAACTACCATGGCTGTATCCTATGGAAATCTGGGGTCTGCAGTTTGCTCAAACCCTAGATCCCTTTGGGTGACAATTTTAAATATGCCTCTCAGAATTGAAAAGGGTTCCATGGAATGTTGTCATGGCAGCTAAAGGGGAATAGTGCTAGAATTGTGTATTGCAAAAGCGCCCTTGGTATCAGAAGCAGATATCATGGGATTTTCTGCCTTGATATTCTGGGATATATAGGGCTGTGTGGACCTATTTGGTCGTTCATTATCTTGATGTAGCATTTGCTGTACTTATCCTTCTACTTCGTCATGACCTATATATGTAATGGACGCCTGCTACTTTGCTTGGTTATCTTAATCCTGCTTTGAAAAACCGGCGAAACGGTTCAGGCCTTGCAGCTCTATTGTCACGGCCTCACCTAGCATCCTCCGCATTGTAACCAGATTGATCCAGACGCAACCTCCTTTGGTGCATCAATGTCTGCACAGCCGATACCCCAGGGACACTGACACTCCATTCGCTCCACCAGCCGGCTATTCCTGACCTTTTGAGATTCCAAACTGCCATCTACCATATGATTCGGATTTTTCTCTGGTATAACTCGCTTTTTGCCGACAAGGAGTTGGAACTCTTACTGTAGCAGCGAGGAGACCCTGAATTATCTAAGAAGTATCTTTCTTCTAAGTGGACTCCATCTATATTCGTTGTATGGTTTATTCCATCAATATGTGTATGTATAATTAATGTTTATGCTCTTTTTCTATTGTAACAGTGCACCTATGACTAGTTTGCGTATGGGCTCAGATATGATATAATAGATATAAATAATAGATACAACAGATTGGATGCACACATATCTTTGTTGTATATTGTTTAGATAATATTGTGCTTAATGCATAGTCCCTTGTTGTTTTGAGCCTTCCCTGAAACATGCCCATCCTTGATTTGTATACTTTTTCTAAGAGACCAACTTTTGGGCTATCAGCAAGAGCTCTCCAGGCCCCCTTTTACACTGCCATATAAAATCCAGATTATTTGCTTTGAACTGAATTTGAACTGGATTATGTGGCAGTGTAGATTCATATAATTCAGTTCAAATCAGATAATATGGATCATATGACAGTTTAATCCAGTTCAAAGCAGATAATGTGGATAATGACAGTGTAGAAGGGGCCCAGGAAACCATTTAAATAATAGGTGTCCTTAAAAACAGAAGATCCTAACCCAGGAGTGAGGGACCATTGGTTCTCCAGATGTTTTAGATGTGAACTCCCAGATGTTCCAGACATTACAACCAATTGTAAAGGATTATGAGATAAGTAGTCCAATATCACTTTAATACAACAAGCCGCAAGTAACTGAGCATACGCTTGTCAGTTAAAGGTTGAGGAATGGGATATTGCACAGGTTCTCTTCTCAAAACCTGTAGACTTCTGCACATTTGGTGTGAAAATCTGAAAGGAGCTTTCCTCCTTTTCTGGCAACAAATAACACAGTACATAATAACAATCTTCTGCCATTTCATGATAGTCAAAATCTACTGCTTTAGGCAGCTGCTTCTCTCTTCTCTTATGGACAGATCTTCACTTATAAGGTGGGATGTGAATATTTTAATAAATAGAAAAATAATGCAGCGATAGGCAAAGTGTCATCCCAATGATTCTTTTGTGGCCCCTTACCTGTCCAGACTGCTCAGATGGACCAAAAGGACCCGGGAAATCTCTTTTTCTGAAAACCATCAGGCATGGCAATTCATCCTTTAAATGGGTTTCAATTCCTTCTGCACTGTTTCATATTCTAGAAAATGTGAAATGGATTTGTGGCCAGTTCTATGTTTTGTTGGGAATGGATTTTTTGGCAGTCTGTGGGGTTACCAATACACTTGCACTGAGACCCACTACCAACCTTTGACCTAGGCTAGGTCTTGTCAGCCACATTAGGCAGCTGGCTTATATCATTTTCAGGTGAGTTTCCATTCCATAAAAATATAAATGTGAACAGATTTCTCTCTCCCACCAATCCCATTTTCTCTGAATGCAAGCAAAGGAGGGTAGAACAGGTGGGAACCAGCACCATTTCCCTCCCAAACAGAATGAGTCGACATGGTGGTTGTTAGCACTCTGTTTTTCAATCTTCAGACAGAAAGCAAAGACTTAACCAATCAGAAAGATTAAGAGTGATGAGGTTGAGGTTCAGCTCTGATATGAAGCGATTTAACACTTGGCTGTGCAAAACATTTAGCAGGCAGAGAGCTTCCTTGTGCCTTCAATGAAGCAGAAAATCAAGCTGAAATTATCTAAAATAATGGCACCCTTTAGGAGCTTTCATGCCACCAAGTTTCATCAAGCTGACACCACTTTCCTTTAACACTTTGAACTTTATACATACAAAGCAACATGGACAGAATGCAAAAGTTAAGAGGACATATTTAAATTTGAAATGGGTGAAAACACTATTTTTGAGATCAAATAAGAAGCAAGGCTGATGTTTAACAATACAATCATGTACATGTGCACACTGATATTACTCCTGTGAAGCAGTGCTACTCCGATGGACTATTTGTAGACTGCTTCCAGTCCCCAAGTTATTTGGGACATCCAGGAGTGAGCACATTACATCTATACTAAAGTCATTCCACTGGTTGCCATTTAGTTTCTGGGTAAAATACAAGTTGTTAGTTTTGATCTTTAAAGCCCTACATGTCTTCTCCTGTACAATCTGCCCTGAAAACTTAGGTCCTCTGAAGGGTGTCTGCGCCAGCCTGCCAGGACCCAACTGGCAACCTTCACCCAGAGAACCTTTTCATTGGCTGCCCCCAAATGGTGGAATGACCTGCCAGTAGAGCTCCGACAGATAAATGGGCTGTCAGAATTCAAAACCCATCTGAAGACCTCTCTTCTGGCAAACCTACTCAGCCAGTTTTAATCATGAATTTTAAACTCACGTTCCGTGTTTTAGTCTTTGTTATTTGTCTTTTAATGTGTATTTTATAGAAATATATTTCAGAATGTGTATTTTCTCAAAATACATGTTAATATGTATATTTTATAGAATGTTGCAATGATTGTGTGTTTTAATTATGTTGTATCCAATCTCAAACTAACTCAAAGCAGAGCTAAACAATTATACTATCAATAGTGCGGAAGCATATAAACATGAAAGTACATTTCATGAAATTTGATATAGCCCTGGATATATCCTGGATAAACGGGCGAGCCCAGTAATCCCGTTAAAGTCACTCACGGACTGGTTCCCAGGCGGGATCCTTCTGTTTGTATCTGTGAAGTTTGTGCAAGTGTATCCCATGTGTGTCCTCCCTCTCTTCCCAATGAATACAAAAGCTCTGTTCTCCATTTGTAAATCCAATATGGTTTTAATCCGGGTTATATCCACAAACCGCATGTAGAGCGGGTTATGTTCCAAAAATCATATATCCATAACATTGATAGGTTCCACACATAAGTAATAATCCATTTTCTCTTGGTTAATATCCACTTTTTTCAAATAAACAAGGTATACAACATAGATGTGATCTGGTGGTCCCTCTGGTGTATTACTTCTCAGCCAACGGATCAGTACAGGTATCAATAAGATCTATTCCGTTTCGTCTCAACATGAGACTTTCTCAAGGCTGTTTCCAGTATCGACCCACGCCATCAATAAACAATATATTCCATCATACCGAAAGTGCGTGTTTGTAGTGTATCCTGGCCATAACCCATCTCAAGCCATGAGGAGAGGTGGATAAGAAATAAAATCCTCATCACCATCATCATCACTATCAGGGATTCTTCAACTTTTTCCACTCAACCTCTTTCAACCCGAGACATTTTTACATGACCCTAGGTACACAGCTATATAAAAGAGGCATAACAATCAAATATTTACTGATAAGAAATCAGCATTTGCAAGGCTTGCTTAACAGGCTGGTTTTCCTTTATGTGAAGTACCGCTGAAACATTTTCTGCAGAGTCCACAGTAGACACTACACGCTGTTAATAGATTTGTGTGAATGGCTGGCATTTGGAAACTTTTTATTGTTGCCAAATTTTTCGTGACCCCAACATTGAGTTAAAGGGACCCCACTTGGGGTCAAGATTCACAGTTTAAGAAGAAGCGCTCTAGATAATTTCCAATAGGCACAAATATGGTACCAGTCCCTGTCCTTCACCCCAGAATGAATGTGAATTCATTGTCATATCCTTTCTCAGTCAACATAGTTCCTGTTTTCATTTTTGTTTGCTTTGTTTGGGAAAATTTCAAGCAAAATACAGATACGGTAACTATTATTTGAATCCTATTGTTAGTTCTAACAATAGTATGTCCCATTGAATCATTTGGATTTACCTATGTGTTGCTTCATCATCCAACAGTTTATTCAATCGATCTACTCTACTTGGGACTAAATAAGAGCATTCGCTGCAAGATTTAACAGGTCAAAATTGGGGCAAGTGACATCAGCATGCAGTCAAAATTGGCATTACATCATTAATGGTGTTACACAGGCAAAACCAGGGTGTAGCAGTTTGACTTTGCCTGAACTTTCTGGGAAGGGAAGGATTCCACCCCATGCCATAGCTGAGTTAATGAGTTAAAGACTACTTTTGTACTTTGAATTCAATTCACAGCCACTCAAGTGAGCTTATAACAAAAGGGGGAAAGGCGAGGAAAAATAGACTGGGATGTTTTAAAAGTAAATGGAAAATGGGATGACAGAAAATTAATCCAGACTGTCCCTACTAAACTGGAGTAGTTGGAGGGCATGTAATAGGACACAATTTTATTCATTTCATTTTGTTCATTGAATTCACATCCTGCATTTCTCCCAAATGAGATTTAAGCAGCCTATATTTTTCACCATAAATAACCTCACCACAGAAAGAATAGCAATGGATGAAAATTATGCATATGGGAAAGGGTTGCACAATCCCGTTCCTAACCATTGCCTGGAGACAAGCTCATATACTGGGGTGGGGTTTTTCAAATAGTCTGTACTCAAGCCATGTAGGACTTCATAGCCAGCACTTTAAATTTCCCCCAGAAACAATTGAGTAGCCAGTGGAACTGATTTTTCAAGGCAGTTATATAATTCCTATAACTTGTCTCAACCAGCAACCTGGTCACAGAATTTTGGACCCACTGCAGTTCATCACACTTGCAACGAAGATCCGCATAGGTAAAGCAATGGCATTCCCCGTAGTAAGCTACAGATGTGAGAGCTGGACCATAAGGAAGGCTGAGCGAAGGAAGATTGACACTTTTGAACTGTGATGTTGGAGGAAAATTCTGAGAGTGCCTTGGACCGGAAGAAGATCAAACCAGTCCATAGTCTAGGACTGCTCACTGGAGGGAAGGATATTAGAGGCAAAGATGAAGTACTTTGGCCACATAATGAGAAGACAGGAAAGCTTAGAGAAGACAATGATGCCGGGGAAAATGGAAGGAAAAAGGAAGAGGTGCTGACCAAGGGCAAGATGGATGGATTGTATCCTTGAAGTGACTGGCTTGACCTTGAAGGAGCTGGGGGTGATGACGGCCAACAGGGAGCTCTGGCGTGGGATGGTCCGTAAGGTCACAAAGAGTCGGAAGCGGATGAACAAATAAACAACAACAAGCAGTTTCAGAGAGATAGTTATAATTGTGTTGTGTACCAAGACCTGGAACATGCCCTGAGAAAAAAGCAAAAGATATCAAGTTCTAAATATAGTACCAATTCCCTGCAATTAATATCTAATCTGTCTGTTAAGACATAAGCATTGGTCCTAAACAGAGGAAATCATGAGGGATTTTGACATAAGTATACTGACACTCTTCCGCAGCTGTGAAATATTTAGCAATTGCCGAGTAGGTGGTCTGAATGGGTTTCCTGAGAGAGAAAACTATGGAAGAAGTTAGTTTCTTCTCCCTAAGGCTAGAGCTACACTGCTATATAATCCAGTTTCGGAATGCAGATTAAATGCATTGAACTGGATTATATCTGAAACTGGTTTATATGGCAGTGTAGATCCAGCCTGAATGTGACCAGTTATTTGAATGTGTGTGTGTGTGTGTATACAGTATATATATATACAGTATATATATATATATATATATATATATATATATATATTCTTACAGTACTTGCCATTTTTTCTACTTCTGTAGCATTTCTATATAGAGCCTTGATTACTTCGGCAATCGGTCAACAGTCATTGAATCACACTACTGTGACAACAATGTATGTGTTACAAAATGAGCAAAAGTCTTAATTCCATCCACTAGAGAGCAGTAGCAGATGGCTGCCTTCCCCAGTGCAATAAGAACAGCTTTCTAAAATATCTGTTGGAAATAACAATCCAACTGCTAGTAATTGCTGGGGCTACATAACCTGTTCATTTTGGATCTGCTGTTCTGTGTAAGAGGACTAGTATTTACATGCAGTAGCACCTTCACAATGTAGCACCTGAATAACAGCATTTTCTTGAACTATGGCTGAAGAATTGGTCCTGAATGGCTAAAGATTGCTTCAGACAAATTCCAGTTAGTTAAATTGGTTCAGATGTTTCCATTCCTATTCCAGTTGTTTCCAATGGTGTTGGGCTGGGTTTGATAATATTTCTGTAAAGTCCAAGGTTGTGAAGTTTGTCGTTCTTTTAACTGGCTAACTGGTTTACTCAAAATTAAAAGCATACATTAAAAAGCAGTCAATGTACTTAGGTGATTGTTTTGTAAATAATGTTTCGGAAATGTAGAATTATTAGCACTAATTAGTTTTTCCAGAACTCACATGAAAATGATTAAACTAATGCAGAGTCTTATGAACAAAGGCCAGTGATGTGGAATGTGTGGCCCTCCAGATATTTTTGGATTACAACTCACATCTTTTACCATTGGCTATACTGACCCGCCCTGGTGACGCAGCGGGTTTAATCGCTCAGCTGTTGAACTTGCTGACTAAAAGGTTGGTGGTTCAAATCCAGGGAGTGGGGTGAGCTCCCGCTGTTAGCCCAATTTCTGCCAGTCGAGCAGTTTGAAAACATGCAAATGTGAGTAGATGAATAGGTACCACTTCTCCAGGAAGGTAACAGCACTCCCTGCAGTCATACTGGCCACATGACATTGGAAGTGTCTGTGGACAACCCCGATTCTTCAGCTTACAAATTAGATGAACACCACCCCCTAGATTCAGATACGACTAGACTTAATGTCAGGGGAAACCTTTACCTTTACCTATACTGGTTTAGGTTTATGGGGATCCCAGTTCAGCAGCATCTGGAAAGCCACACATTCCCCACCCAAAGCCAAACAAAACAAGGACTTGGAAGTGCCAAAATCAGGTCATGCAGGCATGTAGCTGGGGGGTGGCTGGAGGGGCTCAACCCCCCCCCACAAAATTCTCAGGGTGGTCTACGAGAAGGCCTTATTGGTACATTATTTAAACTGTTATGTGTATTCATAACATGATCTGATCACTATGTTCAATATATCCCATATGCATGGGGTATTGGGATAATGATACAAAAGGTTTGCTAGGGTAGATCCTCTCTCACTCGGACTCAGCCCCCCCCCCAATCAAACTCAGCCCCCCTGAATCAAAATCCTGGCTACAGCCCTGGATCATGGTATACATCTGTTTCAGTTGAGTTCTAAATTTGGATTGAGACTTAAACATAACTTCACAGCAGGATAGTTTGAATATGATTACTAAGAATATGAGAAAAGAAGATTAAAAATTGGAGAAGTCTAGCTTTAAAGTTGTGAAAAAATGAAGAATTTAGGTATTACAGTGTCAGTAACGTCACATTATTTCAAAATAATTATGTTAAAACCTTGAAAGAAATGAAACAAGAAATGGGATAAGGTACAGTTGTCACTGATAGGGAGAATTTCACTGTCAAAATTAAAGTTTTACCAAATATATTGTTTCTACTCCAGACAGTACCAGTTTTGTCCAAAGACGTGCCATTCTAAAAATTGCAGAAATATTTATCAAAATTTTGTATAGCAAAGTAAGAAACCAAGCACGGAATATACAGCCCTCCAAGATGCTAACCAAAGAGGAGGACTGGGCTTTGTAGGTTTGATTCCCCCTTGCATATTGTTTGGTTTGAACTAGGATGAGATAATGTTGAAAAATATTAATCTACTGAATTTGGAAATGCATATTTAAAGTTTGGCTAAAACTACCATGGAAGACAACTCCTACTACTGGTTCACATCATAGTTAAGGGCTTCATTTGAGATTTGGGTGGCATGGGTATTTATGGTATGGAAATGTGAAAGCAAATGATTTTAATAATCATTAAGCGAGACAAATCTATTTTAGGAAATTGAAATAGACATCAATCAAGGCTTTGCCACAAGACACTGTTAATTGTTTTCTATGAAAGACGGTTTTCATAGAATTCATGAGAATACAAAACAGAAATGGATAACATACCAATCAAGGGCCTTTATCATTTAATAAGGAACAGTATAGAATCAATACAAATGAACAATTGATTTTATAGGGGTACAATTTACAATGGTATATGTATAGGCAGATGTTTGAGAGAATATATATATAAACAAGTTAAAGATTATATAATAAAATGAGCACATTTAGGTTGTAATACTTGGTTGGATCAATTGTAGAAATGTAGTTGAAGGGACTGAAATGTATACTACATTATGATCTCAAAGAAAATTTTCATAAAATGAAGTATATTTTGTATTTTACTCCACAAATGTGGCTAACTATAAGGTTATGTATGGAGGAGAAAAATTGTATCATATGTGGTGGATTTGTGACCAAGAAAATGGAAACAGGAAATTATTTGAGTCAGAAAATACGTATTTAAGAGAAGAATCCAATTAAACCAAAATTGATTTTGTGGGGACTGTTGGATGAATGAGAAGCAACATGAAGATTGCTACAAGACATGATAATCACATCAAGATTGTTGCATGTGAAGAAATGGAATAATATGGAAATTCCAACTCAAAAAGATTGGATAAAGGAAACTGTTTGTATTCACACAAATTGATAAATTATCTATTTAGGTAAGATGAAAATCACTGGGGAGTTTATGATAGATTGGAAACCATCAATTGTCTTTTTTTCAGGAAAGAAGTGAGAAGATATTAACCATGGGATGTCAAAATTCATAGTCAAAATGTAGAAGTGTGAAGTCACATGAATAGAGGGAGTAGAATTTAGTATCATGTAAAGTAAACCATCGGTAGGAAAATTGGAAGTCACCTTCTAACTCATATTTTCTTTTCTTTGTAATCTATTTTTATTTAGTATATACTGTTTTACTTTTAGCAGTTTTTAGTTTACTAGTGTTGGTTATGTGTGATGTGTTTTTGTATTACATGCATTATTTTCATTATCAAATAATCAACTAAAACAGACCCATGTCTTCTGAAGATATCCCTGCATTTATATGGTACTTCTCATTTGAAAATTACGAAACATAAAGGGTTAGTTCGAGACTTTGGACCTCATTACACCTAGCAATTGAAGCATCCTAGGATGCTTGACAGCCAGTTGAGGGACGGATGGGCATGCAGCCCATCACACGATGTCCCTCAACTTCCGGCAGAGGCCCCACCACCAACCAATGTGGGAGCATCCTCAGACACTTCCATGTCAACATGGAAAGGCGTCCATGTTGTGCTGACTCCAAGAGAGCCAGAACACTTTTGCACTGGTTGGGCAATGCTTCTCCCATATGATGGGAGAAGCATTGCCACTCCGTGTGCCTGCTATTTTGCCATACTTTTCGGTGAAACGGCACGGGGGGTGTGGGGTGGGTATGTGATAAGGT
This sequence comes from Anolis apletophallus, assembly GCA_030556195.1. Classification (NCBI taxonomy): domain Eukaryota; kingdom Metazoa; phylum Chordata; class Lepidosauria; order Squamata; family Anolidae; genus Anolis; species Anolis apletophallus. Next base: position 75,751,856 of record JARBWK010000008.1, read on the forward strand.
CCTTAGAGTATATCAATTGAAATTAATGGGCCTTAAGACAATCATAACCATCTAAAGTCCTACATCTTAGGGATATCGACACCTGTCAGTTTTGTGGTATTTTTGATGCATTTCTTGCATTTCTCACAATACCATTAGTGTTCTTGACCCTTCTCATTCCCATATCATGTAATTAAACTTCTTATTTGTTTTGTACATGGCAACTTGTGTGTATTCTGGTAAGTGCTGTTCTTTTCAAATAAAATAAATAAAATTAAAAAATTCTCCTGAAAGGAACTATAACACTCTCTCCACTTTTTAAACAGTTTTAAAAAAACCTCAGAGTATATATGCTTTAAATATATACATTAAAAAACTACCTTGGGTCAATTTTAAGAAAGATTGTAATTGACAAGCCCATTGCAACATTAGTGAATATTTAAATACTAATTAGCTAAACCTCTGCTAATCTCCCTTCAACAGAGCTTGCGATTTCAGCTGTCAATTAACCCTGCCCTTCTTCCCAAAGATGGACAGGTCAAAGGGGAGTGCTCAGTCAACTGGAAGATCACGTTAACACAGATTGAGAAGTAATGATCTCAACAGAAAAAGCTAAACTTTCTTTTACCTGTTTACTATAACAGCATTAAAGAAATGTTTCACGTGATTACAAAGCATGTAAGCTACTGCAAATGACTTTAGGAGCATATCCAGATCTTTCGACTTAAAGCTATCTTCCCCAAACTAGTTCTCTCTAGTTAAGCTAGTCTGCAACTCCAGTGAGTGATAGCTGGGAACCCCTGTATTGGTGGAATAGTGAATTTACTCTTCATTCTAGTTAGAACTTAAAAAGAAATAGTTTTCCAGTTTGAGTAAAACTAGAATGGAAGACAACTGCTACCATCTCGCTTTCCCTTTTTATTGTCATCCTATTTCAGTTGCTGAAAATTGAGCTGATCATACAGAAATAGTTTATACATAATTAACTCATAATATATAACACTAAAACTACTACATCTAAAACACAAATATCTCTAGGACAGTCACCCTAACATAAAGCACAGCTACACTAATAAACACATATTAGATACACAACTACTGGGACTCAACCACAAACATCACCCCCATTGTTGATTTTTACCCCTTGTTTTCCGACTCTCCTTAGATAATGCTGTACACCACACTTCTACTTTTAATAATGCTCCTTTAATTCATCAATCCAATAGTTGAAGTTTGCCCTCATTTTGTGGTAGAAAAATGATAAATAAGTTTCAGTCTTTCTTAAAGGTAGTCAGGGATTTCTCCTTAATCAGCACAATCAGTCTGTCCATCTCAGTTAGTTCACAAATTGTCATCGGTCATGACTGGTTCTTTTCATCTGCCCATAATAGATGATTCTTGCCGCAGCAATAATATATTTTAGTAGTATTACATGTTTTTGTTCTTGTTGATTGTCCAGCATCCCTAACAAATAAGACTTGGTTTTCATCCTGCTTTTAATCTTAATATGGTCCTCCTTTTTTTTTAAACTGAAAAACAATATTAAATGTATTTGAATCCAGTATTTCTGGACCTTTTTACAAAGTCATAACATATGACAAAATGTTCCAACATTTCTCTGACATTTTCAAAATTTACTATATATTTTAGGCCTCTTCTACACTGCCATATAATCCCAATTATCAAAGCAGATTATTTATATTATCTGCTTTGAATTGTATTATATGAGTCTACACTGCCATATAATCCAGTTCAAAGGAGATAATCTGGATTTTATATGTCAGTGTAGAAGAGATCTTAGGGTGCTTCCAGACAGCATCAAAATGTGGAACAAATAAGTGTGGTAAAAACATTGTGGGACTTGACAGCAAATCCAAACACAGACCTGTCAGTCCTGGTAAATCCTCTCCCGACGGCCTGACACCTTTGTTTGTAGCAGAATTTTGAAATCCACAAAATGGACAGGGGACATTTGGTGGAAGTTTACTCTTTTTAAAAATTAACACTTTGAGATGTGCTGGACCTCATATGTGCTCATGTAGAAATCTAAATGTACACCCAAGCAGATTTCTTATTATCTCTTCTCACCCTACTGTTGCAGAGAGTTCTCATTGTAATTGCTTTCCATTTGTGCTTCTATTTAATCACTTGTGTGTCTGTGGCTCAATTCGTTTATAGCCCAGATCAGCAGTTTTGGGATATTAAAATGTGCACATGCACTGGAGAAGTCCACACCAGGGTGTACAAACAAAATCACATGTTTTCCTTGATTACAGTGATATACAGTCATGCAAATATGGGTACTTTCGGCCAAAATCGGGTTTTAAATGCACCTTTTAAACATGTGTTTTTCAGCTGTTAATCTGAATTAGCACGCATTTTCATGAAACATCATTTCATACCACTCATCCACCCCTTGTCTTCCGCATTTTAGGGCATGTGTAGAAGGGCCCTTACATTATCTCTCTGGAGTCAAGTACTACCGATACATCTTGTAATTGTTTTATTTGAAATCATTACTCAACGTAAACTTCAGACTCTTTATACAAATCTTTTCCCATTGTTCCAACTGAATGTATTTTGGGTCCATTTAACAATACAGTTTTTGCTTGTTCTTCCTCCAGTTCATATTTTAACAACAAAGATTAATGTATATAATTTTAATGGCCATTTAGAACAGGGACTACTAGTCCATGTTACATGTTATCTGGTTGTGTGACAAATAACAGTTGCTAAAATTCCTTCGTCTACACAAACATTGAGGGTACAGGAGCCTTCTGTTTATAATCTGGCAGCTATAGTTTATACATATCAAATGTTTTCTTGCATAAAACACTGCAAATGTGCGGACAGAAGGAAGCACATGAACTACCTTAGGCAGGCTGCTGGATACTTCTAAATGTGCAAACTGCAGGCCTTTTATAAAGAAATTAATATTTTTTGTTTCAATATTTCTCTTTCTTTTCATACTCCTATGATCAACCACTAGCAGACGTACAACTGACATATTGCTATTTCCTTTTGTACGCAGACAATTAAACAAAATATAGTTCTACTGATAAAAAGAAAAAGCCATATCAATCTTCTTGAACATACCTACCTACAAATATGAGCATGACTGATGATGCCTGACCCTGAGATCACTTTTGAGAAGTGCAGAATACTAACTTGTGCTTTCTATCTCTCCCCCCCCCCTTTTTTTTAAAAACTTCAGGCTTTTGACCTAAGAATTAAGTGGCTTTCCAGAACTGTAGATAACTGGTTCTGCTTTGCTTATAACATTTCTAATAATTTACAACTGCTATAAAGTGGGGCTTAGTTTGATGTAATTGTGACAGGCACTTGGGTATCCTGAATCCCAACGTTGATATCTTACTTTAAAATCGCAAACATTAAAGCAACCTAAACAGAAGATACAATAAGGGATTTCTTAGTATACCAACAGTTTAAAAATTACAACTATTTTATATTTGGTGTTTGACTGGTACAACATATTATTCTCATGCAGATGAATACCGGCAATTCAAGCTCAGGTCTGCATGCTTCAACATTTATTTATCATGTTATTGAGTCCAATGGCTGTTGCGGTGTGATTTCTCTAGATCAGGATCTTTCTTAAAGTGATTTGACTTGATAATATTTATTTAATATTCATTCCCCTCCATTGCCATCAAATGTTCTACTACAGCCCTTGGCCAAGGCCATGCCTTTACCATCACAGGTGGAGTTGCATCTTACCACTGTTTCAGAGGCAGTCATGGGTCTTCTTTCCCCAATTCCTGTCTTACTGATCCTTTCCCTTCCTCTCTTGAACTAATTCTTCTGCCCCTGTCTTCTGCCTTATACAAGGGTATTTTTTCAAAGTGCTCATAGTATATTGTCTTACACACTCTATTAAAGAACCTTTGTCTGAATCCTTCACTTTGTACTGATTATTATCCTATATCTTTACTCCTATGTTTTTCTAAACTTTTGGAGAGAGTTGTCCTTTCTTGATTGATGTTTTATCTGACTACACATGATCTTCTTAACCTATTTTAATCAGGGTCTTGTACACATCACTCTGCTGAAATAGCCTTGATTCACATAGTAAATGATGTTGTATTGGTAAAGACTCAATGTCAAACATCTAAGTTGATCTCAGTGGATCTTTCTGCAACTTTTTGGCTCTTTGGGGCATCAGATCTTACTATAATAGTTGGAAATAAGGGGAAAGCTTTGTCCGGATTGAAATATTTTTGCTCTGTTTCATTTCTGAGATGTATGTCAAAAACATTCCCTGTAACTGTAGGAGTGCCACAAGTATTGATCTGGAACTCCTCATCTGTATAATGGTCTTTTTTGGGCCTTTGGCTGGAAAAGGATCTTATCCATTTTCACAAAGGGCAAAAGACCTCCTTTGATTCTCCAAATTAAGCTGCTGAGTTGTGCATGAAGTTGCTGAGAGAGGAAGTATTGGTTGGGGTGTTAGGGATTTCATTTCATGTATATTTATAATGTTAGGTTTTATTGTCCCTGATTAAATATGCTGATGTGACTCAATTTCTGCACCGTATGAAAATAGAGCCCTAAAATTGTTTTCAGAAGTTGGGTATTATCTGACTCTAATTGGCAGGAAGCAGGGGGAAGACAGATCTCTTTGAGGAAAGAATGTGGGATGGCTGGTCATCCCAGAATATAGGGAAAGATGGGAGAGAACGGGGTAAGATAGTTCCCTCCACTTTCCTGCCACTCATGGGATGAGTTCTTAAGTTCTATGGAGGCCACAGGTCTTCGGGGTGGAGCATCATCCACTAGAGAAAATGTTCCCTCCATTCTTCAAGAGCGAGAATGATTGACATGCTGCCAGTTCTGCGCCGCTCTCTAGTAATTGCTGCCTGAGGCAGTTGACTCCCTGAGTGCCCCGTTATATAGTGCCCTAAATATTAAATATTAAAAAGTTCAGTCCCTTGCCACTAAAAATACATCTAACATTGTGAACAATTACCACATTACCCAAGACACCGTTGTAATACAGAAGCCACTTTGGATGGTATGAAGTTGGTATTTTGCGTCAGATGGAAAGTGCTCACCAGCTGAACTAGAGGGGGGTATTTTTTTTAATTTGTAGACCCTAGATGCCATCAAATCGGTTACAACATTAGACATGGCATGGGGGGCTGCAAGAACATAAGAACATAAGAACATAAGAAGAGCCATGCTGAATCGGACCTCAGCCCATCTAGTCCAGCATTCTGTATCACACAGTGGCCCACCAGTTGTACACGGGGATCTCGAGCAGAAGGGAGGGCAAAACCCTGACCTGCTCCCGACCCCCCACAACCAGTACCCAGAAGAAAGAGAAATGGCAAATGATCATCTAGATACTTTCTATCAAAGAAACATCAACTGTATGTTAGCCCTCATGTCACTGTCAATCAAAAACAAGCATAGTCAGCCCCCACATCCACTTGGGAGCAGATAAATCCTGTAAAAATGAAAAATCACAAATAACATTTTTTAACCTGTGATAATGCTTCTCTAGGAATTTCTAGTGATTTTATCCCATGCAGTAAGTAAAGCATTGGGGATTGTTGTTTTTCCCTTAAGCTTCTCAACCCCCAATTTGGAAATTATTTTCCTACTCCCATCACATGTTTTCCTTCATGCTTTCTTTTCAAATTGTCAATTTGCCTTGCCTTCCCATCACACAGGACACATATTTCTCCTCCCACTGTCTCCTCCCCATTTTCTTTTACTTGAAAAACTCATCTGTGTTTGTTCCCGCATAAAACACAAGTTCATTAAATTGGATTCTTCTATTCTATATTATTATATATTACAGTGCAGATACCTCCCAATTCAAAAGGAAACGTTTACATTGATAACAAAAATATATAAATTATAATTCCTTCTTCCTTGGTTCCCAGAAAGATTATGGCAGAAGAAAGAAATATTGGCTCCTCTCTCCAGAACAACATCATTTTTTTAACCAGTGGGCAATGGAGAATTCCCATCACATGTTGAATTTGATTTTCCTACCTGTCTCTACACAGGAAATTAAAATGAATTCAATTGCCAACCGACTTAGGAATAGAAAAAAACATACTTTAGAAATTACAAAATATCTGAAACTCACAATAGGAGCTTGCATCGTGTGATGGGCTCCATCCCTAGCCATTATATTGTAAATGCTGCTTTTATTGCATGTGATGAAGTCTTCCAGCATGATTTCATTGTCAACTTCCACTAGAAGCTAACCACAGAACTGCATTGAAAAACTTTGAGATTCCCAGAAGAGTGTTCTGCCTAGAAATCTGTAGGTCCTCCTGCATCACTGAAGGAAGTTGACCACAAAGTCACACTGGAGATTTCTAGAGAGAATAATCAAATCCACAGAGTCAAAACCACAAATGTGGAGGGACGACTATATATACACACAATGCATATAGAAATATTTATTTATGAAAGTATATTGCATACTTCCTGTGTCCAGTGGGACATTCAAAATGTCTAATAACTAAAAATATCATGGAGCAATGAAATGGTAGAATAAATCAGTTCAAAACCCCTTTGTAGCAGCTCTCTAGGGCAGGACTGCCCAGGAAGTCGATCACGATCGACTGGTGGATCCCAGAACTGAAGGAGGTTGATCCCAACTGGATGGGGCACTTCTAGAGGGGGCGGAGCCATGCCATGCCAAGACACGCCCCCTCCCCCAGCTTCAGCGCTACCACAGCTTCTTCAGCCTTGAGGAGGGTAGTGCCAAGCCAGTAGTGGCTAATTATGCCACCACCGGCGTGGCACTGCCCTCCTCTAGCCTGGAGAAGCTGTGGTAGTGCTAAAGCCAGAGGGGGAGGGGGCAGAGCCAGGCCATGCCAAGCCCCGCCCCCTCTCCCAGCTACAGCTCTACCACAGCTTCTTCAGCCTTGAGGAGGGTAGTGCCAAGCCAGTAGTGGCTAGCTATGCCACCACCAGCTTGGCACTATCCTCCTCTAGCCTGGAGAAGCTGTGGTAGTGCTAAAGCCAGAGGGGGAGGGGCGGAGCCAGGCCGTGCCAAGCCCCACCCCATCTCCCAGCTACAGCTCTACCACAGCGTCTTCAGCCTTGAGGAGGGTAGTGCCAAGCCCGTCGTGGCGAGCTATGCCATCACTGGCTTGGCACTACCCTCCTCAAGCCTGGAGAAGCTGTGGTAGAGCTAAAGCCAGAGGGGGCAGAGCCAGGCTGTGCCAAGCCCCACCCCCTCCCCGTGCTCCGTCCTGCTTCTCTCTCGGTAGAGCTTTCTGACTTGGTTTTATTATAAGTAGCTTGCATGCTGAAAAAGCGTGGGCACCCCTGCTCTAGGGCATGAAGACAGGGTCTTCTCTAGCTCCCAAAGGATGTTTTAGGGCTTAATCTGGCACTTTTTGCAGGACAAGCATTTTCTTTGTCATTCGACTATGGATCATGGAAAAATAATAATAATTCTTTGATGCTCTCCTCACACCAGATTACATATTTTATTGCCTGAAAGAGTTAGCCTTAGAGCAGCAAAATAGAACAGATAAACAGAAAGTATGTATAGTTGGCAGAGTGTTTCACACAAGCTTAAATTCTCAACAACAGCATTTTAAATATATATATTTCTTTTGCTCAAGACAGGCAACTGTTTCATCAGTTAGTGTAAATCTACTGTCATCCACTTCTCCCACCTTTCGACAGTGGGGTGAAGAAGAGGTGATGTCCCCAAAGAGTTCTTTGTTAAAAGATCTATTCTCAACTAGGAGGCTGAGCTAAATCCTTTCCCTCAGACTAAGCTCCTTCCCTATCTGCATATCACTGGCTCATACTTGTCAGAGGGGATTTAGCCCAGGGTCTCATAAAAATACTTTGGAAAAGCCAAATGTTTTGCTATTGGAATGCATCAAATTCCAGGAAGAGAACAGATTCTTTCAAGGTGTTTATCTCTGCTTATTGCATATGCAAAATGTTTGCAGTTAGTTGCTTTGAACCTAGCCTTCCTCAACCTGGATCCCCACCAAGGTAAGCCAACACATATGGAAGGTAACTGGTAGGGAAAAGCTTCTTCTAACCAATGTTCCAGTTCAGGAATATATATATTGCATATAGAATCTGAGAACAAGTATACACAATGCTACCTTATACTGAATCAGATGTCATCTACTAGTCCATTACTCCAATGGTATTTTGGGGTTTCTAAAATATCAAATTTTCAACCTTGCGTCATGAATTTCTGAAACTGGAAATGTCACAAACTAAATTTGATATCCAGAACTTGGGCAAGTTATTTTTTGAAATACAATATTCAAAATACCCACCTATGACCATATTCTCAGGTTGATTCCGGAAGCTGTAATCAAACCATCCGATTTCTTCTAGTGCATTGTTAACAAAAAAATTAAAAAAACAAGCTCATGGGAATAGAGGATACTACTTAAAAGCAAGTCAGTTAACCATCAACTCTTTGCTTCATTAATGAAGATCAGAGCTTAAGGAAGTTCCATTTTGGGGTTTTCGGGGACATGTAGCTCAAAAATAGCCATCTGCAAAGCAATGGAATTCAGATCTCTGGGCGTTTATACAATCCTTGTGGAGAAACCCACACAGAGTAAGACATCTGTTGATCTTCTGCTGCAACCTATTTATTGAAGTACTTTCATGGAGCCATCTTGCTGCACTGGGAAAATGGAAACAAGGATCACCCATCACATTTTTAAAAACCTGTCAAAATATTATAAGTACAAGATAAAGAAGAAGGGAAGGCATGAAAAAGAATGATAGCTTTTCAGAATGTACTTAACTAATGCAGACTAGCACTTCCAAATGCACTCAATACCAAATACCTGAAATGAAAGTGAATAATTACAGGTACTTTTTCATCTAAATACTGTTTTTATACTCAGTGAAAGCAACTGTACTATAGACTTATAGACTTCTCTGTACAATCATGCTGATGGATACATCATTAGAGATCCCTAGTGTTCTCTACATATCTCACCAAAATGCCAGGATTCCATAGTCTAGACCAGTGGTTCTAAAACTTTTTTGGCCTACCGCCCCCTTTCCAGAAATTTTTTTACTCACCGCCCCCTCCCCGGTAGAAATTAATTTTAAAAAATTTTAAATAACAATTAAACAGAAATATATATGTATTAATATTTCTACCTTTTTGTAAAATATAATAAAGTTGTAAATTAGAAACATTGACGTGTGAAATTATGAGACTATTTATTGAACTTAGAATAGAAAGGTAATACAAAAAAGTTAAAACATTCAAAATCATCTTAATGAGAAGGATG